>JAJMGU010000008.1:0-480610 GCA_030582675.1 Suhomyces sp. yHQL142
CTCTTTTACTGCTCAGACCCTGATTCAATCTAAAGCGTCAAGTCTTCAGGCTACTCTGGATTGACCAGCTTGTCTGCAGTCCCGCTCGTGACTGGAGTATATGCAGGCCAATAATTCTTTGGTCCTTCATATTTATTGAAGCTGGAACTTTTGGGTTACGCAGCCCCGCGGCGAATATACTAGAACATTGAAAGCTGGAAAATCTCGAACTCACTTAAAACGAAGTTCAATCAACTCCAGAACGATTAGATTCGACTCCTCGTCCCCTTTTGAATATGGTCGTACACAACCCTAACAACTGGTAAGTGAAGACTACTGGAAACACCAAAAACGTGATCCGCTCCGTGTTTCTGATGGTGATTTTTTCATGTTCTCAAGGTACTAACTAAGTAGGCACTGGATAGACAAGAACTGTCTTCCATGGACCAGGGAATACTTCAACAACGAGATAACGAATACTTCTTTTGAAGATGATGCTCTCACTGTGGTGCTCAAGGAAATAGAGTCCATCACGGGTGATTGCGACGTGACTCAGAGAAAAGGAAAGGTATTGTGTATCTACGATTTGAGATTACAATTAACATTGGATGTCATGGCCAAAGGTGAAGAAGAACTGAAGAAGGTTACCATCACAGTACCAGAATTCTTCCACGATCAGGACGAAGACGAGTATGTTTTCGAAATTTCTGATTCGCAGCATAAGGCATTGATTAGAAAGACGTTTGTTCCTGTTTTAAGAACTAAGCTTGAAAAATTCCAGAGTGACTTGATTAAAGCTCATGAAAAGGATGTACAGCATTCCACGTAGATGTAGAAGGCGATTTTTGGATCAAATTCTCGCAAACATTATGAAGGTCCTATGAATAGTATGGTATATTTACATGGATTGACATAGTTACATATGACTAGATACAGCTATTAATATTATTTATTATTGTACACATTTATACTACAGTTTAGGCATCAAATCCTTCTGGAACTCCCTTGGCATGTCTAACGGAACCATCTCGAGATCCATAATACAATTCGACAGCATGGCCAGAACGATATTCAGAAGCAACAGAAAACCAAGGAATTTGTCCTTGTTCGATCTGCTTCAAAAATTTGTAAGTTTCGACAGAACTGTAAGGAATACCCGTAGAAGGATCGAAATACTTCACCTCAGTTCCCGAAATCAAACAATTCTTCTTGTTGTTATTCGGCAAGTACAATCCCGTTGGAGCTTCGGTTTTCAATACTATTTCTTGAGACTCCGTTCCAACATTTTCTTCAACTTCCTCCACATACGCTTCGGTAACCCCCAACCTAGGTAATCTTTTCAATTCATCAAATATGGGATCATCTTCGGTGAGCTCGGATACTGGCTCAAACAACTGATCCTTCTCTTCCTTCACAGTGACGTACGGATTATTGACCTTTCCAATTCTCATTATAGTCTTCAAATCCTTAAATCTTCTTGAAGCCGGCAATAAAGAATCTGATCCAAAAAGATACGATTTAACCTTTTGAGCGTCGAGTCTATGGTCACCAGTGAAATCAACGAAATACACTGTGTTTCGTGCAACCTTTTGGGCTGGTCCCTCAAATATTTCTTGAACAGCTTCAAATTCTTCACCAATAACGGGTGTATTGTCTTTACTTTCCGGTTGCTCAGATTCTACAGGTTCCAGCCCCAAATCATCTGCAAACCGTACTTCTTTTGTTATCGATTTCTTTTCTTCTTCGCTTTTGGATAATTCGGAAGTAAACCCACCATTAACTTTGTTCTTTACTTCTATTTCGTCTTGTTGGACTAAAACCCCAATTGAGTCTGCTTCCTCTCTTGCTTGTTTGACTTCCTCTTCATCCTCCTTCTCAGTAGCCACTTCAGATGTTCTTTCCTGAGTCTTATCACTAACTCTCAGATCTACTTCCTTCGAGACGTCGTTAGTTTCCTCACGAGGTACCAAGTTTCCGTTGTCTTTGAGGGAATTTACTTCTATGTCTTCAGCATCAACCCCCATTCTATCATTATCACCAGAAAGTTTGTCATTTTTCGTTGCAGTATTTGTGTTCAAATCAACTGGATCATTCTCCGAAGTTGCTTCTGATTTCACTTCGATATCTGTTTTTGGCTTGCTCATCGCATCAACAACGAGAGAAGACTTGTTATTGTTATCATCCAGAATGTCTTGAGAATTATTGAGATTATTTACTGTGGGGTCGGAAAAACCTTCCTTTTCAATAATTGATTTTGAATCATCGTCCTTCACTACTTTAGGTGAATTTATTTCCTCTAATTTCTTTCTGTTTTCTTCTTCGATTCTTTGCGTTTCTAATTCCTGCTTAACCAAAGGTAATTCCTTGTCTATCTCTCCAGGTAATCTGTTGTATCCTGTATCAATTATGTTCTTTCTTCTTCTTCCTGGTTTCCTTTTCAATCTAGCATTCAATAACTCTTGACGAGCCCGTGCTTGGCGGACCTCTTCTGTAGGATCTATATATGTTTCCCGACTCACGAATCTTATGATATTGGTAAGGTGCTTCCTTTTCAGAAGTAACAGTTGTCTTTGCTTTTCTTTTTTTACGATTTCTTGTTCTTGGAATTGATGTAGAGATAAAACGTTCACTCTTTCAGTTTCCACTGCCTCTGCCAATTTTTCTTCTTGAGTTAAATCAACATGCTTGACCCGAATAACCGGGGTCAACTGGGATCTTCTTTTTTCACTTTCTTTAAGTTTCTGCAATAAGGCCTGTTTGTTTTCGACAGCTGCAGATCTTGAGGAGGATCTACGCATAGACATGAGTAATGTTTCTGATGAAATCAATCTTGGTTTTGACTTATTGGATACTTGTTCTTTAGCAACCTTAATCTTCTTGATTGCTGGAACAATACTATGTTTCTTTCTGGAAGCTCGTTTCTTAATCATCTCTTGCTTTTGAAGCTCTTTTTCTCCTTCACTTTCGTCCGAGTCTGACATGGAAATATCCGAATCGGAAAGATCATCATCTCCATTAGCTTGGTCATCCCTGGTTCTTTTACGGCCTCCAAGTACTTCACTGTCATCATCTTCTTCATTCTCTTCATCTTCACCTTCTTCTTCGTCCTCGTCTATTCCTTTAAGATTTTCATTATCCACATCCTCATCATAGAACTCCTCATCATTTTCATCCTCTTGGAACAACAAATTGACATTTTCATCATCATCTGTTATGATTTGAGATATGGTCAGTTGGAGTTCACTTGACTGTTCTTCAAGCGCAATCAACTGTTTCAACCGCGAGCCAGCGTTGGCTCTTCGCGAACGTGTGGCTACCAAACTATCTTCGTCGGCCATATTTATATCATCAGGGATTGAAAGCTGGGGTGTAGATTGGTGAAGGCAAGTGTTGTCTGTAAAGTTAGCTGTATCTTTTCATCAGAGACGTGTGAGTTCCGGAATGAGTCACGCGACATTCCAACTTCCGGCTCACCTAATCCAAGAGGTTTTTCGCAGTATCATGTGATAAAGTACGTTCGTTGTGTTACTTGCCAAATATTGCTCCAAATGAGTTCAATGAATCAACATGTAACGAGAGTATTTCATTCATTCTTACCAAAAATTTCCCTTTAAGGTCTAAGTTTTGGACCTTTTGCATCATAGTCTCCTGTGAGTAGCACTATACAATTATACCACGACGAGAATCATGTCAGGAAAAATCTTCAAACGGCTTTTGACCAGTTCAAGAATCATTCGCAATACTCAGAAGTTCACGTCTGCTTCTCAGGAAGAAATGTCCCATTTCAATGCATTGGCGTCAACGTGGTGGAACGTCGATGGCCCCCAGAGAATTTTGCATAAAATGAACCTTTTACGAATGGATTTTATCTACACAACAATCAGAAGCCACATACAATTGAACAGAGATGGTACTCCGATTGAAGAAGAAGTTTACATTCCTCCATACAGTCTCGACTTGTTACCGAAGGAAATCAAAAGTCGTATTGTGGATGAACAGGAGATCAGAAGAGATAAAATTCTTAATAAGTCCAAGCTCCGGGTGTTGGATGTAGGGTGTGGTGGAGGTATTTTATCAGAATCAATGGCTAGATTGAGTTTTGTTGAAAGTGTTAAAGGAATTGATTTATCTCACGATGTATTAGAAGCTGCCAAACTACACAAACTGAAAGATCCTATGTTTGTAGGTGATAAACTCAACTACGAACTTACAGCGATCGAAGATCTTGATAAAAATGTCAAGTATGATGTAGTTACAATGTTTGAGATGCTTGAGCATGTCGATTACCCTGCAAAAGTATTGATCGAAGCATTGGAAAGAGTCGAAGTTGGAGGCTGGGTATTTATTTCAACTATCAACAGAGATTTCGTCAGTTGGTTCACAACAATTTTCATGGGAGAACATCTTTTAGGAATAGTGCCAGTGGGGACCCATACTCTTGAAAAATATATCAATCAGACTGAAATCAAAGATTGGATCGAGAAAACAGAGGTTATCAAAGACTCGTTCAAGGTTGTGGATGCAAAGGGATGTATCTATTTGCCAGCATATGGATGGAAATTCACCTCTCGTCCAGACGTTGGAAACTATTTCATGGCAATTCAAAGAAAACTGTAAATAGCTTAATATATGAGGGTAGTCATGTCAAGATGTATATTGATTTTTTTCAACTCTGGCAAGATACGTTGGAGTATATCAAGAAGGACTTTATTAATTCGCTACTTTTGCTGGTTCTTGCTCTGGTTCATCGATGAAAGTAGGCAAGTTTCCAGTTCCAACTTCATCATTCAAGTAACTAGGCACACCAGCTCCACTTTCAGCCATTTCGTTTTCAAAATCAATCTCTTCTCCAAGAGCATCAAGCTCGGCATCAAGTTCGGATTCACTTATATCGTCAGGCACATCATAACTGGTCAGAAGGGATTCCTGTAACTCGTTAGATTTGTCAATCAAATCAAGCATTTCATCTTGTAACGCCTCAATCTTATCGATGTCGATTTTTCCGTATGTCTGTTTCAATTGTTTGTTGGCGGTCTTCATGGCATCAATGGTAATCATTGTATTCTGTAAGTTATCTGTGGTCATGGAAGCCTGAGTCATGTTCCATGATTGGTTTTCCAATTGGTCTTTTTGAGATTCTATCTGTTTTCTTTGTCTTAACAATTTGAGTGCCTTTTGTTTCAAGGTGGACTTTCCTGGACCATCTCTCATTCGACTAAGCTTCTGTTGATACGTAGACAATTCAGCATTGATCTTAGATAACTTCACATCCAAAGAACCTACACGGTCGTCGATGTTTTTGACTGCATCATTCAATGATGGTTTTGGAGCCGTGCTCTTGGATCCAAATAATCTATTCATACGTGATGATGTCAATGGTGCTATTATGGAGTCCTGTAACCAAAGATTGCCGACCACTATCTATAAATGATTATAATCGGTGATGATAAAAAAACGTGATCGCACTGGGCTATAAAGACTTGCCACCATATTAATCTGGGGTATATCTATTTGAAAGAAAGGAAAAAAGAAGTGGAACCAAGAGATTCTCATTTTCAAAAACACTACAGGTAGAAAAATAGACGTGAGCTATCAATTGGTTCGAGACACGTGAGAACTCTATTCATTCGAGCCAGTATGCCTGAAGTTGCAGAAGTAAGTCCAACGTTGAATAAGAATCATGGTGAAGTCTTTCTTCCATAGCTCGTTTAACATTCTTATACTAACTACTAGGTCGCACATGTGGTAGCGTTGTTACGACGGAATGTGCTTGGATGCAAGATAGTTCTGGCCACAATCAATAACGATCCACTCTTATTTCCATTTGTCAAAGCTGCTGTCAATCCGGAGAAAGAAATTAAGCAATTTCATGGCAAACTCATCAATTCGGTCATTGAATCTGTAGGCAGACATGGTAAGTATTTTTGGATACGAATCAGACCCCATACCTCCAAGACTACGAGTGTGTTACTCATGCACCTTGGAATGACTGGTATGATTAAGTTAAAGGACATTGATTCCCATTTAATTTTCATGGAAAATGGTGGAGATAAAAAAGTACTAGGGGAGCTAAAATCTACAGAGAGTAAGTACTTCAAAAGTAAGGTAAAAAAGGAAGCTTCACTCGAAGTCAAAGAAATAATTTTGGAGAATGACGAAATAAAACAAGTAGCTATAAAAAACGAACAATTGGAAAAAGTTGCTGAAGAGCAAGAATGGCCACCACGATTTACGAAAATGGAGATGGTCCTTGAAAGAGATGACCGGATATTCGACCTTGCTTTCGTCGATGCAAGAAGATTAGGAAGAATTAGGTACTTAACAGGCAAGGACGTACAGACAGATACATCTTTGTTACTACAAGAGCCGTTGATTGCACTAGGTCCCGACTACTCAAAATCAAGTACACCGCTGGAAAAAGGTGAGAAATTCGAATTTGGTGATCCAGACCCTGATCACCATGGCCGTCCTAGGTTGAATCTCGAAGAATTTAATAAGTTGGTACTATCTAAGAAGAAGCCCATAAAAAGCCTTTTACTAGACCAAGCGTTTTTCGCTGGTGTTGGAAATTGGGTAGGGGATGAGGTTGTACACCAGGCTAGAATTCATCCAAATGAAATAATATCTCAGAAGATAAAATATAAAGAGAACTTTGTCGATCCAAGGATTAAGAAACTCTACGAATCTTTGATAAATGTCTGCGAGCACAGTGTCAGCGTTGAGGGAAATTCGAAACAATTTCCACCAAATTGGTTGATGCTTTACAGATGGGGAAAAGCACGCAAGAAACTGCAACCTAATGCCAAAACCGGAGAAGGCTATGAAGTCGATTATGTCACAGTAGGAGGGAGGACAAGTTGCTTTGTACCCGAATTGCAACAGAGTCTAGCAATTGTATTGGATGAAGAACTAAACCAATCTCCAAAAGCGAAAAAGAAACGAAGAACTAGCTAAGTAACTATACTTTGAGACTTAGTAGGTACGTAAACTGATATTAGAATCATTTTACTACAGCCCTCAAAAAGTGTTTCATTTAGTAGAGATTGGTGTATAGCAAATAAACTATCCAAATTTCATCCAATGGAGAAATTCATCCGAACTATTTTTATCGGTGCCGTATTGATGCAAGCTGCCGAATTTGATATCTGTGATGGTAGTACCATTACTTGGTACAGATGGGGCCGAAGTCGCTCAAATGATCACAAGGAAGCACACTCAAACTTATTTATATCCAGAACTATGAGAATTCAAGGGTTACATGGCATACATCAACTCTATTGGTCGACTGTCGATCATTCGGCTCAAAGAATAAGAGGATTCTTGAAAAATTAAAAACAAGGTATCAGAGCAAGGATGAAACAAATGTATTGTAAAATAGAAGAAGAATATAAAGTTTGAAAAAATTGGGCGAAAACTGACCACCATCTTCCAACTCCCGTTTAATTCACAGTGTTTTATCTGGAATTCAAGATTTCTAAGTCTTGAAAGACAAAAAGGTCACCTCAAATGCCCAAAATTTGTCCAGGTATTAAAAAGCTTCCTCAGTGTCAATAACGTTTCCAGTCAGTGTTCGCCAAGCGTTGTACAAAGCTGTTATCTAAAAGACTTGGAGGCGAGTACTGCAATGACGTGTTTTCAAATACGGGTACGAAGTTCAATTATCTGGGACAAACTAATATTCATCGCAACTGTTTCAGTCCTTCCAGCAAGTATCAGATACTGGAAGTTGTATATCCGTTTTGCAATCTTCAAACGATGTGTTCGTGCACGCGATTGTAAGTCAATTTGCAGCTAAACCGGCATGGACGCGAGGCGTGAGGTCGGACTCGGAGTAATTGTGGCCCGTGACCGTAACCGGAACTCGGACGGTTTGCTTCCGAGATTGTCCGTTGACATATCAGAATAGGTAATGAGGAGAGAATAAGTTGATGAATATGGTGAAGAAGCTAGGATGGTTTCATATGTAAAGCTACTCAACCGCTGAAAATCCAACTGGTGGTTCCACTATGGCAATGAAAGTGAAAAATCGCGGTACTCATACTCATCGGAGTCCACGGAGTAGTCTGAACTAGTTCTAGTGGGACCAATCGGGCATCGAAAGTTGCCCTACATGCCCAGCATGAACCCTCATCCAAGCCCCACTTTTGATGGCCGAAGCGGAGGACCAAATGGCGTTCTGTCAACCACTCCCCTCGTTACTTAGCGGGAGGCATTATGGAAAAACTCGGAACACCCCCAGTTCACGTGAGGAGATCCAATCAAAATGTAACCCCCAATATTGGAGACGTAAAAATACTCTCCTCCATCTCAAAGAGGGGAACGACCGAAGTCAAACAAGATCGTATCTGTCCAAATTTCGCTGAGCGCAATAAACTTCCAGACACCCCATTTGAAGTATAAGGTTTGGTTAGTTTGCGGTGAATTTCCTGCGGTCCTATTGGCCATAGCAACCGCAATATTCCACCAGGCTTTGCGAGTCGATTATACACTATACAAATGTGCTCAAAGGGCTAAATGGCAAAATGCCTCGTCTCATATAATAGAGGGGAAATCTTCCATACATGCTCTGTTGGGAATATTTTCAACATTACTCTAAATTTTTTTTGCAATGCACCCGAGTTCTACCCTAGGTTGCCCGTTAGTCCGCTAAAAGGCTGGATCCGGAACTGCGCCGCATTCGCGCTCTTTTCTGTAGAACGGGGTATTCCGACCTGTATCTAGGCGGGCTGAGGGGCATGGCGCTGTACCCCGGAATTGCACAACCCTGCCCCCCCGGAAGTGCTCTCATTTCTGCTCCCATCCCACCCCTCAACCCTAATTACAGTACTATACTATAGGTTTATAAATATGACCAGATCCCCGACGATCCAACACGTTTCCACTCAATTTTGACTGATTTGTTGAAACTCTCTACCGTGCAAGTTTTGTATCATCGCACATATATATTCCTGAAGCATCAATCATGTTGAGATCAATAAATCACCCCTCCACGAGGGTTAGTATGAAGTTGCACATCAGGTTATCTTCGACTACCACTTCAGCATCACTGAAAAAGGCCAACGCATCCATCCATACCCACACCATCAAGACGCCGGTTGGTATCAAAGCTGCTCTTGCTTCGTTGAAACCCAAGACCACCAGATTATCCATCGAAGGTCCGATCGAGTGTGATTTACATGGGTTCCAGATCTTGAATTCACCAATTTTCAATAAGGGGTCTGCATTCACCAAAGAGGAAAGAGAGGCATTTGGCTTGGATGGGTTATTGCCTTCTCAGGTCAATGGATTGGATGAACAGGTCGAAAGAGCCTACACACAATTCTCCTACTTGAAGTCTCCTTTGGCAAAGAATGATTTCTGTACCTCGATGAGAATCCAGAACAAGGTGTTGTACTATGAATTGGTCCGTCGTCACATTAGAGAAATGCTTCCAATCATTTATACCCCTACCGAAGGTGACGCCATTGCCGCTTACTCGCATCGTTTCAGAAAGCCAGAAGGTTGTTTCTTGGACATCAACGAACCAGACAAAATCGATGAGCGTTTGGCCGCCTATGGTGAAGACAAGGATATCGATTATCTTGTTGTTTCCGATGGTGAAGGTATTTTGGGAATTGGTGATCAAGGTGTTGGTGGTATTAGAATCGCCATTGCCAAGTTGGGTCTTATGACCTTGTGCGGTGGTATCCATCCTGGTCGTGTTTTGCCCGTCGTTTTGGATGTGGGTACCAACAACCAGCAATTACTCGAGGACGAATTATATATGGGTAACAAATTCCCAAGAGTTAGAGGTGAACAATACTGGGACTTCATTGACAAATTCATCAATGCTGTGAAGAAAAGATTCCCCAACGCTGTTCTCCATTACGAGGACTTCGGTGTCACCACGGGAAGAGACATGCTTTATAAGTATAGAGAAGCATTGCCATCTTTCAATGATGATATTCAAGGTACTGGTGCTGTTGTTATGGCTTCCATGACCGCCGCATTGAAGTTCTCTGACAGAAACTTGTTAGACTCCAAGGTTTTGATTTATGGTGCAGGATCAGCTGGTCTTGGTATTGCCGATCAAATCGTTAACCATATGGTCTCCCACGGTTCTACTCCAGAAAGAGCCAGAGAGTCCATCCATTGTATGGATCGTCGTGGTTTAATTTTGAAGTCATACACCGAATCTACCCCAGCACAACAGCTTTATGCTGATGAGGATGCTGACTGGACCGGTGTTGACACCACCAGCTTGGTTGAAGTTATAAATAGGGTCAAACCTACCGTCTTAGTTGGATGCTCCACTCAAGCTGGTGCTTTCACTGAAGAAGTAATCAGAACCATGTACAAGCATAACCCACAACCTATCGTCTTCCCATTGTCGAATCCAACTAGATTGCATGAGGCCGTTCCCGTTGATATCATGAAGTGGACCGATTACAACGCTTTAATTGCTACTGGATCACCTTTCCAACCAGTCGATGGACACGTCATCTCTGAGAACAATAATTGTTTCACTTTCCCAGGAATTGGTTTGGGTGCAGTTTTGTCCAGATGTACCACAATTTCTGATACGATGGTTTCTGCTGCTGTGGATCAACTTGCAGCACTCTCACCTAAGATGGAAAACCCAAACAATGGATTATTACCAAGATTGGAAGAAATTGATGAAGTGAGTGCCCGAGTAGCAACAGCTGTCATTTTGCAATCGTTAAAAGAAGGTACTGCCCGTGTTGAGAGTGAAGAAAGACCAAATGGTGGATTTGTTGAGGTTCCAAGAGATTTCAACAAGTGTCTCAAATGGGTCCAATCTCAAATGTGGAAACCTATCTATAGACCATTGGTGAAGGTTCAACATGTTCCTGAAATCCATACTTTCCAATATTAAACACATTCGATTTATTATTAATCGTACCTCCTATTTTTATTCATTTCATCATCCTCGTTCAGCATTTTTACGTCACCTTACCCTCTTTTTAATAGAGTTTTCTCCCAGGGGATCTACATAGATTGTGTGAAAACACCTCAATAAACTAATTCAAAGCTACCAGAAATGATGGGTGTAATTCTGATTTGTGGGGAAAGTTCCATATATACATGGCCTTCATATAAAGGTGATTTTTCCAACAGTTGAGATCAATTACATACATATTAAATAAGCAGTTGGAGGAAAACTGGATGTAGTCAAACACCCGGAGTTTAGCGACAACAGGCAAATTTGATGTATAAGCAGTCAAATTTTGCAGTCAAGCCAGATTCCTTATTGATATGTCCCTTTAGAATCACAAAACTCGTAACCGAGACCAACACTTTGGGGTTCCCTTGTCCCGAAGAAACATTTAGCCAACATTCAATACCGGTCGTGCTGCGACCAAACCCTCGACCAATAATCTTCAACAAAAGTTTCAATTTATATAACATATTCATCTTCAACACCAAACAAGTTCTACTAGCACCGCAAAATGTCCGTTGAAGAGTTGAAGGCTACCGTCGCCAAGTTGCAACAAAGAATCCAACAATTGGAAACCAAGGCTGGAATTGTCCCTGATGTTCCAGAATCCATCAGAATCGTATTGATTGGACCTCCAGGTTCTGGTAAAGGTACTCAAGCTCCTAACTTGAAAGAGAAGTTCTGTGCTTGTCACTTGGCCACCGGTGACATGTTACGTGCCCAAGTCACAGCCAAGACTGCTTTGGGTGTGGAAGCCAAAAAAATCATGGACCAAGGTGGTTTGGTCTCCGATGAAATCATGGTTAACATGATCAAGAGCGAATTGGAAAACAACAAGGAATGCTCCAATGGTTTCATTTTAGATGGATTCCCTCGTACCATTCCACAAGCCGAGAAGTTGGACCACATGTTGGCTGACAGAAAGACCCCATTGCAAAACGCTGTCGAATTAAAGATCGACGACGAATTGTTGGTTGCCAGAATCACCGGAAGATTGGTCCACCCAGCTTCTGGTAGATCCTACCACAAGTTGTTCAACCCTCCAAAGAAGGAATTGACCGACGACATTACCGGCGAACCTTTGATCCAAAGATCAGACGACAACGAAGGTGCTTTAATCAAGAGATTGGTCACCTACCACAAGCAAACCGAACCAATTGTTGAATACTACAAAAAGACTGGTATCTTCAGTGGTGTGGATGCCTCCCAAAAGCCTACCAAGGTTTGGTCTGACATCTTGAAGTGTTTGGGCCAAAAGTAATTGGCTGCATAGCGCATGCCAATGAAGTTGGTCTTCGATTCTACGAATCTCCTCTCAAAATCTTGTATTAAAATATTTATGTGTGCTTGTATAAACATGTCCATTAAAGAAACGTAGAATCTAGAAAAAAATGATGAACTATTAAAAACAATTGCAATTGCTATGTAAGTTCTGCTTATGGATCCATTACATTATAATCATTAATCATTAATTTCTTTCTATGTAACATTAGTCAATCAATTTTATTGAATTTTCTCTCTTTTGATTTTTTGGGGTAAGTCTCCATCAGCTCCCCTTTTTCTATTAGCTTCATTAAAACAGGACACATGGATGATTTTTCTACTGTTTGGACCTTCACCCGGTTGACGGATACAACCGAACCAACACCATTCTCCCAATTCGTCATTGTAAGTGGCCTTGATATACTCATGACATATGAGACATCTGTTGCTCATATTAGTATCTGATGGAGGTACTTGGACAAACGAATTTTCGCTATAGCCATTATTATTACTAGCAGTTTCCTTTCTGGTATTATCCGAACCGATAGCTCCATTTCCATCGTTGGTCGAGAATTCCAAAAGATCGTCGTCTTTGAAATTAACCCAATCATAATCATCCAAGTACCAATTCCTCGATTGGACCTTGGATGCACTGTTATTCAACTTTTTGTTAATTCTGAAATGCCAATCAAGATGCAATCTCTTCTTGGTGGATCCTTCAATATCATTAGCAAATCTTTTACCACAAATTGAACATTTCGAGCCCTTGGCTTCATACAACAAGTCTAACGAGTCATGGGATGGATTGTTGGTATTCAAAAATTCTTGAAAGTTAACACTAATCTGCTTGGATACAACGATCAATTTCTCGAACTTTTGTTTAGCAAACTCCAGTCTATGAAGGCTGCTAGATATATTTGAATTCAATATGTCTTGAAGAGTGCTGTTGGAAGGCACTTGATTCGAAGTCGGCACGTATTTCGATTTTGGATAGACCAAGTTGTAAACTGGCTTGGAACCAGGAATTGGGGCTTGTTCCACATTAACCAACCCTGAGTCAATTAAGATTCTAAACAAGTTTTCTGCCCTGCTGGGCTGTTGAGCCACTGTACTGTGGATTTGTCCTGGCGTGGATATAGGTGTGACCGCGGGTGTGGAAACAGCGGTGGTGTAAGCTGGTGTTGGGGGGTTTGATGGAGTACCCAATTCCTGATCCTTGATAGAATTGAGCTGTGTTTGTACCGCTTTTAAATCACTGGGGCTCATGGTTTGGTTCTTCAATAAAGTCCTCAACTGATTCAATGCGTTGAACCTGTCCTGGAGTTTGGGGTCTGGTTTATTGGCAATTTTGTTTTGGAATATAGGAATTAACTTATCTATGTCACTAATCAATTGGTTGTTGGTCAAATCCTTATGAGAACTTGGTTGTTCTTTGATCGGATTGGGGTTGGGAGTTGGCGTAGGCGTGCTTCTTTGACGAAGGTAGCCTGCTTTGTTGAGGAAGTTCTCGATTTTTTCGATCTGTTCCGGGGGAAATAACGGAAAATTCGTTCCCTTGGTCTTGGTGATCTTCCAGGTTTCAAATAACTTCAAAAGATTGGACTTTCGATGCAGTTCATTCGAGTACTGGAATACATGAGAGTAAAGCAGATATATATCTTCCCCAACCAATATATTATAGGAATTGCCCGCAAATTTGCACACCGAATCGAGCAAAAAGAGCGCAAAGAGCTTGTGTTCAGGAATAGATTTGTATATTCGCTTGGTGATGACATCGATTATACCGTCAGCTACGTCAGGGTTCTCTTTGGCAATGGTAGTAAGGTTGTCGATGATGGGACGCGAGTTGAACGTGAGCTCGCTCAAACTTTGGGCATAGTCCTCCAAAATGGATGAGTGTTGATCTGAGGCCATGATGCAATGAGTATGTGTGAGTGGCACAAAGTTTAAGCCGATTTGATCAATATTTGACGAATACAAATGGAGATGGATATTTCTACCTACTAACGTAATCTGGTATATATTGAAACTCGAAGGTTTTTTGAGGTGGAAACAGGATCACCTGACTTGAGGCATGTGACCTTCAATCACGCGGCCACAATACGAAATCGTGAGATTGACTCATCTCCAATTAGGCAATTCATTTGAGATTTAGCGCGGTACTCATCAAAAATTTTCAATTGGACCTTCCTGTGAACCGAAAGATTTTTGAAACATTTCCAGATATCCACAGCTTTCAAGCGGTATTTACTGACAACATCCAATCCTTTCGTACCATGTCACCTGCTGCATCAACTGACAAGAAGCAATCTGGTCTTGCCAGAGTCTTGGGATCCGCTTCCGCCGGAATCTGTGAAATCGCTGTATTTCACCCTGTAGACACCATCTCCAAGAGATTGATGTCAAATCACGGTAAGATCACGTCTGCTGCCCAATTAAACAGTGTTATTTTCCGTGAACACGCTGCAAAGACTTTGGTTGCTCGTTCCTTCACTTTGTTCCCAGGTTTGGGGTACGCTGCTTGTTACAAGATCTTACAAAGAGTTTACAAGTATGGAGGACAACCATTTGCCAACGAGTTCTTGACCAAGAACTTCAGGGACAGCTACGAATCGTTGTTTGGTAAGAAGACCGGTAAGGCCTTGTTGTCTGCTACTGCCGGTTCTTTGATTGGTATTGGTGAGGTTGTTTTGTTGCCATTGGATGTGTTGAAGATCAAACGTCAAACAAACCCAGAATCTTTCCGTGGTAGAGGTTTCATCAAGATCTTGGCAGATGAAGGTTTCAGTTTGTACAGAGGTTGGGGATGGACTGCTGCAAGAAATGCTCCAGGATCTTTTGCCTTGTTTGGAGGTAATTCTTTCGCTAAGGAATACATTTTTGGATTATCTGACTACAACACTGCTACATGGACTCAAAATTTCGTGACTTCAATTTTCGGTGCTTCTGCTTCTTTGATTGTTTCTGCTCCATTGGATGTTATTAAGACCAGAATTCAAAACAAGAACTTTGACAATCCAGAGTCTGGTGTCACTATCTTGAAGAACATGGCTAAGAACGAGGGTGTTGGTGCATTCTTCAAGGGATTAGTTCCTAAATTGTTGACTACCGGACCAAAGTTGGTATTTTCCTTTGCGTTGGCTCAATCTTTGATTCCAGCCTTTGACAACTTGATGAAATAGGTCCTGGCCCTATTTATTAGATAGTATATGTATATAGTAATGCACTTGAGGTGTAATGTGAAAATAAAATAGGAGGAAAAAATTGAAAATGAGGGATATTGTAGAGTAAAGCCAAATTGAGGTATTTATTTCCTGGAAAGTAAACATATATGGGTATTGCCTCATAAAAAACTAAATGTAATTAAATTATCTTAAATTTTGAATTATTTCCATTATTTGGAATATTTCTGATACAAAAACATTTAAGGGTTGAATCGTGATCATCCAGTGATACTAATTTTTAGAGATGCAGAAACGATAAATAAATTACAAACCCTCCTTACTGAGATTATTAATCATTTCACTCTTTAAAAGGCACAAACATAATGCTCTCTTTTTAATTATTAAGCAAGTCCTCGGCAGAATCACACACTCTTCCACTTTGAATTTCTCAAAAATCTTAACAACTCACTAAAATCATAAGCACAACTAAAGTGCGCCGGGCTTTGGTTGTCTAAAGTTTCGTCCACTCAGTCTGAAAAATTCTTTACCTAGTCCTTCTCCTATTCTCTGTTTGTCTGGTAAAGCCTAGCATTTTTTCATTCCTGTTCCTCGTTACCGCGTCTTATATCCCTACATTGACGAGTAAAATAGGTCGAAATCGCTCATATCCCCTATGTTATCGTGAGTCTTAGTGCACTTCCAAATTGAGATTAATGTTTGTATGGAGAACCAGATCCCCGCCATCGAATCTCGCTCCACGTGACTCTTTGATCACAGAAAATTTACTAACCACGTTTAGGGTCCCTTCTAGATCTCTATTGATATGTTCCAAATTATGACTATTTTCAGTGACCTAAATGACTAACAGGACTAAGTTATAAATACACCACCTTGTTCCCCAAACCAAGCCAAAACTTCACCATCGCTTCCCTCACCAATAAAATCAGTTACAAAGACTCATATACATTGAGCTGACATATCAATAGTCATCAACCCTTAAACGTTTAGCAGTCATATCCCTACATTCATCATGAAGTTCATAATGGTACTTATGTACAGTTTGAAGGTCAATATTTTACAGGTCATTGTGAAAAACTGTCAGACCAATTCGCTCTCGATGAATTATCTTGATAGCTCTATTTTCGAAGCCTCTGCCAGTACAACATGTCCTGATGAATTTGCCGACCATTCGTTCATCGTCAATAACATGACAGAAATACCGTTTGTGTGAAAACAAGTACTACTATTAGGGTTGACTACTATAGTCAACTTCTTTGACTACCAATTTTACTCCAAGGGAGTGGGTAGTTCCAACAATAGAAAATATCCTAAATTTACCTTATTATGAACATTATGGCATGGCGATAGAATCGCAGGATAGAACCGATATATTCATCGATGTAACAAATTATGACCTACTATTTATCTTCAATTCTTTTATAGTAATTCAATACATATTTTATAATCATAACAAATTTATGTCAGTTGTAGTGATCGTCCGTTTTCCTCAAAAGTCAAGTGGGATTTCAATGGATTGGACTCCGAATGCATCAAAGTATCCCAACTTCTTGATGTTCGGCAATTCGTTTACCCATTTGTTTCTGCCCAAAATGGTATCCAATTCCTGCAACGATGTTTTGTTTTCCAAAACACACAACCTGATCACAGCATCTACCTTCTTCTTCTCTCTTTGAAGTTTCTCTGCAACCCTTTCTCTCAAACCCCCAGATGTATTAGCGATATTCATACCATTCTTCAATAACGTTTTGGCATTTTGGTATAAGATTTCTCTATTTTTATCTGCCGAAGCATGTCCCACGACCTGACTACGCTGAAGATCGATATCCGATCGGGCAATTATGACCTCACTTATCTGTGCAATTAATGCACCCAATCCCACATCGACTCCCGAAGGGACCTTCCTCTTCTCCAGTAAATTTCTGTCAAGCAAAGTTTGTGCTTTTTTCAAGTAAGCACCCATTTTGGTTAGTGAATTCCAATAAAGTTCAATTAATTCAGGGTTACCTGATCCATTCACATTAACTAGTGAAAAATCTTTTCTATCCAAAAGACTTTGGATATTATCGGCCGCCAGCATATACCTTTCAGAAGTATCTGGGAGATTGGGATCATCCCAAATCTCGAAAACATGTTCCAAGTTTGTCACCGATAATCCCCGAATATAAGTCTTTGCAACATTTAATTCATCGATCTGACTTCGGGTTATGTTTGATAACATTTCATTCTTGATTAATGAGTTCTCGCTGTAATTGTCTATTAAGCCCGCAACAATCTCTTCATTGTTAGCTAGAAACGGGCCCACCAAGCTTGAAACCAGTGACAATTGCACTCTTTCATCAGTTATATTTTCAAGTATGGATTGTGCTAGTTTGTATGATGCTAGTATTGTTTCAAAAATGTCTGTTGGTTGCACGATTTCGTCACTAACGTACTCTTCTTGTTTAGACTCCTCCTGAATATCAACATGGACTTGGACCCCGTTATCGGGATTAGAATATTCGGTACCATCCACCTCTTGCAATTCTTGTATAAATTTATGGAATTCTTTAAGTTGCTGTTGCAAAAGGGTATTGAACAATTTCTCCGTTCTATGGCCCAATTCCAATGTTTGATTGAGATGAGAAGTTGGATTATCTTGTTCTTCTTCGATTGCTTCGGTGTAAACAACTGCTGCATTGAATAGCAAGTCCAATGGCACAGGAATATTCAAATTGTTCGCCACATTGATGGAAGTCTCGTGAGCTTCCACAATTTTTGGTAAACGTTGAAGAACCGATTCGTCACCTCCACCCAATGCCTCATTCACATTTGTTAGATCGTATACATTAACCCCGTCAGTTTTTGAATATTGGTTGTACACTTGGAAAAGTAATCTGGAAGAGTTATAATAGCTATCTAAATTGACAGTATTAGCATTTTGAAGTTCGATTGACCGGACATAACTTTGGTAAGCTTTCTGGTAAAATCTTAAACTCTTTGACAAATCGGATCCTAGCCATCTATCACCGGACTCTTCATCTATGGAACCTTGCTCCAAAAACTCTTCTGCAGTCGATGGTTCTTTTGAAAAAGATCCCCCCGAATCGTCTTGTTCTCTCAAAAGAGCCTGCGCTCTCTTTCCCAATTTTGGGCCTCTAGGATCTACCTAAGTTAGTATCTACTGTTTCTCTTGTTTGTATCGAGCTGTAACGTACTTTTCATTGAACAGTAACGTCTAGGAAATAGATCAAATTGCAAGAAATATCTGGGGTATATGTCATCGGAATCACGTGGACTGGTTGCGGGACAAGGGAAGTGGGAAATGGGGGCCTATTGTTAAAAGGTAAAAGATGGAAGATTGCTATATTAGACAACATATCGTGAAGAAAGGAGGTGTCGGCTTGTGATAAAAAGGAGAAGATTACTTAACAGGGTTTTATACTGTATTATAAGGTATCAACTATAGGTGTCGGCACTACAGGCGATGACATTGTAGTACCTACCATTTTACAGTTAGTCACGTTGATTCGCCTCAAATTCTATAGCCATACCACAATAACCACAAGTTTTTAGTGTTGTTGTTCCATAATTTTGATTTTTGGTCCTGATTTAAATACTAGAGTCCCTACTTCCTTGGTCATTGGTTTAGCTGCAAAATGTTTGTCTGTGTCGCACCAAAAGGAACGCGACAATAAAATTGACTATTGATCAAGACGTGGTTCAATTTAACTTCTGCTCCTACTATCAAACACACCAAACATGGGTAGAGATTGGGAAAGCTTGAGAAAAGAACGTGGCCGCCAAGACTTTGAGGAAATGAAGCATAATGAAGTGATGTGCTTGAATGATTGTCCCAATTTCGATACGATTTTCGATTCTCATATCATATTCAATGTCAGATTACCAGTACTCATCCTTCAACTTATTCGTCTTGACAACTGGAAAGAGGAGGCACCAGGTGGTATTATAAGCACAGATTTTACTTCCGTGAAAGATACGGTTATGGAGTTGTCACTACATCATCCAGGGTCGGATGGTAATTTTCAACTCAAGGAATTGATTCCTCGTTCTGAACTTTTGCACACCAACATCAAGAAACACTACTTCAATGATTTAACCGAAGAGGTGATCGAACTTTTAGGTGGCGATATAAATAGATTCAAATTCGAAGAGAGTTCAAAACTTACTCAAGATGGTGTCTTTGCAATACTAGACTTACAAATGTCATTCAGAGTTCCTAAGGACCAGATTGGTAAGGAGACACTTGATTCTAGTTCTAGAAAAGAGTCAGGGGTGTCCGCATATTATCAAAATCACCGTCTTATCAAGACAGCAGCGGAAGCAGAAGATCTTGCGAAGACAAGCGAGCAATTTCGGCGATTCATCAGTAGATTCTCGACGCGAGCAGATTCCACGTCATTCACCAAGGCTAACGCTCGTTACAGAGTTGGTGAATTGATCGATAAATATGTTAGTGTTGATAATCTAATCAACGGAAGGAACACAAATACAAACTCATCTACTCTGAATCCACAATCGCATACTCCTGTCGAATCAAAGCGATTTCACCCCTCCACAATTAACAACCTGCAACCAGGAAGAACCACTCCTGACAACTACGGGGATATTTTATCACATCAACCAAACGGACATGTTTCTAAAAAACAAAAAATGACAGGGGCAAGTCTTGTCGGCCAAATGCATGTTCAATCAAGTGATTCAGAAGATGAAGTCTATAAAAGTGGCAGTACTCCTACAAATACTAATGCCGATGTCAATCACCCTATAGCGAGAACCACTCTGAGGGTATCGAGTTACATCCAACAAGAGCAAGGTATGAGCGATACAAATAAGTACTTGATTCAAAAGGTCGATCTCAGCCATTTGATTTCGATTGAAGATGATAATAATAAGGTTGGTGGAGGAGTATTATTCGATATAGATGCCGAAATCCTAGGAATGGTCCCATGGTGCCCCATTATTATCAAGCCATTCTCTAGAACGCTTTCGCTCAACAGTTTCAAACTACAGCTTGGTGATAAAAAGACTCGATTGAATATAGAGTTTCATACGGAGGATGAAATATGTGCTTTTCTTGGGGTCGCAGAGAGAGAAGAATTGATTACTCGAACTCAAGTAGTCAAAGATGCCATAAGCAGGTTGATTACATATAAGGGAGTATTAAAAAAAATCAAGTTACAGAGGAAACACAGACAATTGCCAGGAAACAACAAGATCACATATACGTACTGGTCGTGCCAGGAAACGTTAATCGATCTTTTGAGTAAGCTTCGATAATTGTGAACAACTTATGAAGTTATATACAAGTTGACCCAATGTTAATGGAACGTATAGTTCTAAAGAAACTACATTCGATACGAGAATAATTATGTTACACACATTCAGATATGATGATGTGATTCATTGATATATATAATGTAGACTTCCATTTCTCTTTATAAGTTTAGACTAAAAAACCTCCAATAAAAGGGATGAAAGGTAATTAATATTATAAAATACAAATAGAATTTTTGTGGATGGGGGTTAGGTAGTTGTCATGAAATAGTTTAGATGTAACCAATTCTGTTGGCAATGTCTAAAGCATCATGGTCAGCGGTCAATCTGATGTAAGCCTTCTTGGTACCGTTTGGTCTGATCAAAGTGTTGACGTACAAAACATCGACTTCGTATAATTCCTTGACGGCAGCTTTGATTTGGTGCTTGTTGGCCTTTAAGTCAACTTGGAAGACCAAGATGTTACCGTCTTCAACCTTCTTGATGGCGGTTTCAGAAGCGATTGGGGAAACAATGATCTTGTAAGCATCCAATCTGTTGTAGTGTGGAACGGACTTTCTAGCGTATTTTGGAGATCTAGATAATTTCAAGGTCTTTGGCAATCTGAAAGAAGCAGAAGTTCTGACCTTCAAAGCCTTGCTTGGGTTGGTACCTTTCAAAGCGGATTTCTTAGCAGAAGAAGCCTTAGTGTTAGCTAAAGAAGTTAGTATTTTATTCGGTATATGAATAGGCAGTTCAAGCACAGTAAAGGGAGATGTTTAAATGGTGCTCATCGGCAACTATTTTTCTAGTGAAAGGAGGAGGTTGTATTGACATTGTGATTAACTATGTTGATTCTTAAGTGTGATTCATGTTTCCTATTATATCGAGGCTCCCTATATATTTGAATAATTTTTTTCATGTCTAATGTTTTTCATGAATGGCTATTATGTATGTCATCTCCTTCAATACTTCTCCATTGACTCGAGGTTTTTCATGAAGTTTGTCCAGCTTTCAGTAGAGTACTTCACATTCGATTTGACTCAAATTGTAGTCCATTTCATAATGGTCTATTTGAATGACGAGGAAACATCAATTTCTTCACGTTGACATATCGTTGAACTTGGATCTGAAAAATACATTGTCATGTTCCCACTCCTTCTCTGTTGACATCCTGTGCTATCTGTTGCCTCGTATCTCTGGTAACTTACAAGTTGGAGCCATTTTTGATTAATCCTGTGGTATGTATAAGAGACCAATATTAAACCACTTGTAAAAAAATTGATATAGTTCCAATCCAGACTCTACCCAGGTGAAAAGACGAAAAATTTTCGAAGGGCTGAGAAGGTGTGTGCAGGACGCATTCCGGTGCACCCAATAGTGCAGTAAGGATGTTCGTCCCTATAGTTAAGATTTAGTATGGGGGAAGCGCGCATACTGAAGTTAACATGCAACTGGTTGTGGATAAGGTGTAAAACGGTTGGATAAATGCCACGTGCATATGACGAAGTCGTAGGGCTACAACCCTAGGTACATGGATCACCCATTTGAGCCCAGTTACATGGCACTTGATTGGTGATGTTCTGACTTTCTCTGTGTTATGAATGATCTCTCGATCTAGTTGTATATTATTATGTACATGTAATGTTCCAATGGTTACAAACGACGCAACTTCTTTGGACGAGAACCACCAAATCTAAGTTTAGTATTATCACTGATTCTCACGATGTTTCCTCTGATGTTAGTTCCTTCCTTTCCCTGTAATGCAGCGAGGAAAGCTTCTCTGCCCTTACCGAAGTCCTTCAAAACCAACTCGATTTTGTCATTAGGCCCAATTAAGTTCTTTTCTTCTATGCTCTTGAACATCTTACTGGCAACCTGGAACCCAGCTTCGTATTCTTGTCTCTGAGACTTTCTGAACCCCAACTGGCCCGCCGAGATATGGAGTTTGGGATGGTGAGGCAATTGGAGATAATATAATACTTTTTCGTTGTAGGAGAGGTCTGGATTCTTGTCAAGGAAGTCTAGATCTTCAACTACAGCCACTAAAGTGGTTAATGTATTGTGTCTGTGGAAGGTGGCATATAATTTCCAAAGAACGATCTTTTCGTTCTTTCTTTCGGCACCTTTCTTTTGAAACCCACTGATCTTGGAGAACCCGGAAGGCGTTGGTGCTGGAATGGGTGCTGATGCTGATGCTGATGAAGTAGTGTCAGTTTGAGTGGAAGTTCCATTTAATGTTATAGGAGATGCGTTAGCGAGTAATTTTGGGGATGTACATATGAATCTGGTAGGCATGACGGTCCTTAATCCGGGCCACGTCCTGAACGACGCCATTCTGGTCAATCTGGGCAACATTTCGGGTGATGAACGTGCTGATAAAGGTTTAGTATGTAGTTGTAGAACTGAAAATTTTAGAGATATGTTGTGTGATTAGTCAGGAACCTCAATCGGATTACGTAATTTACAAGGTTTGGGCTTTAACAACTAAAAGTATCGGACTTTGGCTATCTCCAGCAAAAGAGTTGATATTAACAAGCTATCTACTTTTAGGTCATTTTGGCATCTCTCTGTAGTATGTCCAGCAATATTGGTATATTTTTAGCATGAAGGAAGTTTGCAGTTCCGGTGCTACTAAGTGTGGGATAATTTTATCAGCCAATAAAGAACTGGTGACTCCAATCCCAACTGGTTGATGACCTCTCGTGAGATATCCTAGTCTCATATCCAGTTCCACCTTAAACCTTAAATGATTGTTGTACCGGTGACCTGGTTCCGAATTCGCCCATAGCATGGATTGTCGCAGCCTAACTTGCCGGGAGATCCTTCCAGATATGGGGAGACAAATAACGCAAACGATTGTCAAGGTACAAGTATAGAGAAAATGAAAATAGCAAATCCATATCAATTCCCAAACAGAACCGTGAGACATCGAATATTTTATCTAATCTGCAGTAAACGTGATATGGCCTTCCCCTCCTTTCAAGTGCTTTGATCTGTTTCCTTCACTTGTACCTTAATTACACTCATACAGGCCGTTTGCCCGTTGACCTGCGTAAGTCTAGCCCAACGCTCTCTGTCCGGCATATTTCTACCCTTGCGACCTACGTGACACTGGACATGACAAACAAGGTGACTATTAGATTCCATGGATAACCGGTACTACAGATCAGTTCCGACCCCAGTTTCGAGGACTCCTATTGGCCCATAACCTTACGACACTTGTATAACTTTATTGTTGTGTAGTTTTGCACGCTGGCCTAAAAGTCTTACCTTCTCTAAGCCTCAGTCTCTCCTTTGGTCCCGCTCCGTCGTCATAATCACCTGCACACTAAAGATCAAAACATTAGGAAAAGTGAGGAATAAAAGTTGACCAAAATTGAACCTTTTGTCAGAACCAAAATCGTAACTAACGCCCAGTTTTCAAAACAAGATTCCACGTGTATTAACCATCCATCTTGGAATCTACTCCCTCCCACCAGTTCATACAAATTGGTTCTTTCTGCACTGTTCCCATCGCAATTGAACCCTGTTTGTCTTTAATTGCCTCCTTCTACACGCCATCAATAGAATACCTGGTAGAGGACGCGCCAACTTTGTTGTATCAAATTGACAGCGTAAAGTGTTCATTCAGCAGCTGCATATATAACCCCTTCAACTATCGATCCATTCTTTTTGTTCAATTTGATTGATCCAATTGACTCGTCAGACGAATTGTCTAGATAAAGCCATCAATTTTAGATCACAACACGCTGGAATATTTTTTGATACCCACATCTCCAATCTATCACAATGCAAGAATTCAGCGGTCCTGTCAACGAATACACCTTGGACCAAGTCATAAATAACCAGTCGTCGTCGGCTAGTCGTATGACAGTCAAGGAGTACAAGCGTATCGGAGAAGGTGCCTTCGGAACAGTCGTAGAAGCCGTATTGAAGTATGCGGAAGACTCCAAGGACGCTGAAAATACCAATCAAGAATGGATTGGTCCATTCGCTATCAAACGTGTACCGGCCCAGACTGAATACAAATCTAGAGAACTTGAAATCTTAAGGGTAGTTAATCACCCAAATATAGTGAGCTTAAGATTCTTTTTTGATAAAGCGAGCTCCAACACAACCGACGCTACCATATATCAAAACTTGGTGATGGAATGCTTACCCTCCAACTTACAAAGTGAAATCAAATATTATAAACAGTCGAAGTACACCATACCTTATCCGCATATGAAGGCATATACATTTCAGTTGGCAAGAGCCATGCTTTACCTTCACGGGTTTGGAATATCTCATAGAGATATCAAACCCTCAAACATTTTGGTAGATCCATCAACGGTGAAACTAAAGATCTGTGATTTTGGTAGTGCAAAGAAGTTAGAACCAAATCAACCATCCGTCAGCTATATCTGTTCACGTTACTATAGAGCTCCCGAACTAATTGTTGGGTGCTCAGTATATACCACCAAGATTGATATTTGGGGTTTAGGTTGTGTAATTGCAGAAATGTTTTTGGGTAAACCTATCTTTCAAGGACAATCCCCAGAATTACAATTGAAGGAAATTTCTAAATTGCTAGGACCCCCTCCTAACACTTTTTTCTTCAAGAGTAACCCACATTATAGAGGTAATATGTTCACAAACAAACTCTTCAGCTGCACTGTCGAGGAAAGATTCAAACAGATATTCAGCAATTCGCCACCGGATGCGATCGACTTGTTGTTGAAGATTTTAGTTTATGACCCAGAATTGAGAGCCAGTCCAAGAAGAGTCTTGATACATCCATTTTTCCATGAATTAAAGAGAAAAGATTTCCAGGTATTTCCCAGGGGTTCTTCGGAACCAATTGCATTGAACTTGTTCAATTTCAGTGAATATGAATTGGAGTTGTTAGGTCCGTTAAGAGATGAGTTACTTTCACCAAACAAATGAATCGAGACCCTGACATCTAGCATTTACGATCCATATTCAACGTCATATTTTCAAATGATCTTCGGCATATAATTTGCGAGATCTTTACCGGACATTTGCCACTCTTCGTTATTATTCTTTTTTGTTTTAGATTCACTTCTGGGAAGTGTTTGGTTGTCTAATAACTTATAATTTCTTTAAATGCTTGATTTGTTGTCCCAAGTTGACAATTACCTATACTTTGTGCACTTTGATAAAATTTTTTCTACATTTTCTTTTAGTACAAATTTGGTTTCTTTTATAGGTGTCTCTATCTACTGATCATAAAGGTGGTTGATGGTATTCCTTCTATATAATATTCATCTCCCTCTTTAGTCTTCTTTGTTTTTTTTAATTCACCCTTATTCTTCATGTACTTATCGTAATTAATACTACGACTTGTGATAGAATTAGATGGATTCGGTAACAGTTCTAGTGATGTTTCTGGCTCCGGGCGATTGAAATGTTAGGTGTATTGATGTGTATGTATTGCAAATTAAATTCTTAGCGAAGATTACGATGTGCATATATTGATGTCGATTTTATGTATCTAGCAGTGCCACCATCGAGACTGATACCATCTAATACTGGCATTTGGTCCTTACTCCATAAAAAATTGTCATTGATCTGTACGCCATTGAGTACCGCCTTTTGATCGGTATAATGAAGTAGTCATCCTGATCGGTAGTAGAAGGTTGTTCACAAAGCTAAACTATAACTGTATTCATCTTCAATGTTTTGTGATAACCATAAAGTGATACAACTCAACATGATACATCCATTACAGATGATGTTCGAGATTCCCATACCCAAGGTAGGGAAAGAAACATGTTTTAATAAGAACTTTAGGATCAAAACCATGAATGAGCCAGCCAAACCACCTGCCAAAAGAGAGAAGCCAAAAAACAAAATGACTCTTGCTGCCCATGCATTGGTATTACTGCCGCTACCCAAGAACGAGTTATTGGATTCGCTGAACAAATTGGCTTTCTCGATCAGATTGACAATCAACATACCCAACAGCGAACAAATGAAAGGAATCCAATCAACAAACGTCACATGGATCACAGATGCATTGACGGTTTTGGAGAAAATTGCAGCATCGATGATCAGCCAGAATCCGATGGCATAGAGTGCTCCTGCTAAGTAGACTCCGAAGGCTCTCAATTTGGCTGACTTGGGCAACTTGAACAACGAGGCATTGAATCTGAACAAATGATTGGATTGGTCCATATTGCTGTAACTATTGATGATTTAATGGGTAGAGGGAACGTGAAGGAACCAATTGATGTATTGGATTCTTTATAGTGAGGATAGATGAATGGGATTTGATGATAATACGTCTGGTATACTATATGCTTATAGATTAGATTTTGTTTTTCTGTGCCACTAAATTTGGTGATAGTGTGGGTGAGAGATTATATAGTTAACAAGTGAGGGTTGAGAGATGAAGTAGTAATAGAGGCAAAGGAGTCGATCAAGGGTAGACTGGAATGTCCCGAGCCGAGTACGATGAACATATCCTTAGTAGAAATTTTGTTTTCTGATTTGGTATATTTATATTATTAATTCAATCATGTATTTTCTGTATTGAACCCTTTATGTATATTGTTAGATCTGCTGTGGCATCAAATTCTTAATGTTACAATCTATAATAGTATCTGGTAGACACTCGCCAGTTCATTCTTCTAATATGTCATCATTGCGGGTTTCTTTGGACAGTTGTCTGGTCAAAAGTGTGCCTTCATCATTGGAAGATGGAGAATGTTCTGTATCTGTATGCAATGAAGAAGATCCTACCAATGGCAATTGCTCTCTAGCCAAGTTTGTGTCCAACGGGGTATCTTCTCTTGTAATAGGACTATCTTCTCGTATAGTAGAATGACTTCCTCCCTTCGCAAGCTCTTCGCCAATACTATCTTGCACGTATTTGGGATTCAATTCAAACACATTAATCTGGCCGTCTCTAGTACATGCTACAAGCAAATTTCCACCATCGTGGGTGTCAACCAGGAACACGCAGTCCTCATGTCTATGCTGGAAAACGATAGCCTTGGATTGTAAATCCCATACCAATATCCCACTAGATTGTGACCCTGATACGACTTTTGGTGAGTCCGTTTTGGTGATAAATCTGGCCCCACAATTGAACTTTTCACTAATGGAGGAGGAGCCTGGCCCCGAGTATGTCTTGAATACGGAGTTGTCCATGTAGTCCCACAATCTTATACGTCCATCCAAGCTGGAACTCAAGATATATTTCCCATTGGGCGAGATTTCCACATTGGAGATGGGGAAATTCAACACATCTTTGGTAGATGCTGTAGCTGTACCATGACTTGTACTGTTGTAGGTTAGAGTCTTTAGACATTGACCTGTTTCCAAGTCGAACAATCTCATCAAGCCATCATACGAAGCACTCACAATAATGGAGTTATCGGGGGTCAAACTTAAAGACAGAATGGGATCAGAATGGGCTGCAAGAGTCTTCAATGTTTTGCCCGAGGTCAAATCCCAAATGGTAATTGTTTCATCTGCCGATCCACTAATCAACATGTTTCCTTTGGTGGTGAATTTGATAGTTGTGATGTGATATGTGTGCTTTTTGAGTATGTTGATACACTTCTGTTTCCGAATAGACCATAATCGAATAGTAAGATCATCAGAACAGGAGGCTATGATATTGGAGTTGATCGGTGAAAACTCCAAGGTGGAGATTCCCTTAGTATGTCCACGGAGTTCAGCAACCACATGTCCATCTGCTATGTCATAAACCTTAATGGTGGAATCTGAAGAACAGGTAGCGAACTTGGTTCCATCTGGTGATACTTTGATGGCATTGATTGATGCTGAATGTTGATTTCTCAAGTTGTACTTTAATGTGAACAAATCCGGAACCAGTCCATGATTCTCTGCAGTGACTTCGGTAGACAGATCACTCGGTACTAAGGCTTCTACCATTATTGTATGGTGACTTTTGGTGTTTGGTTTACTCCAGATTTCGCGTTTATGTGTTTACTGAAAAGTTATACTGCACCGAAATAGAGTGAGAACGAATTATCCACATTAGTTAAACATGGGAAGATATGAACCAAGGCTTGGGAATGCTCTATTGGGTTAAGAAGCTACGCGTGCTGACTGAAAGCGCTTGTTATCAAATTTTTACTTTTCTTACTGTTATATCTTTTATCGTTCATTATTCATTTCTTGTAACATATCATCATTCTATCGATTGATAGTTCGTTTTCAATTTCTAGCTTGCATGCTAATATATGCATTCTTTTCAGCCCCATTTTTCCTCCATCTTATCTACCCAGGATTCAAATAAACTGTTTTCAATTTCATCGAATTCTTTTAGGGAACCTATGCTTCGTACAGAGGGAATGACATTTACTGCTTCTGATGAAGGTCTTTGGTTGACGTTGAAGTTGGAAGGTATAATCAACTTCTGAAGCATTATCTTGGAGTTGTTGGTATTACCATATGTTTCTAAGTCATTGGGCGATTTACTGATTTCTTTCAACAAATATTTCAAGTATTGGAATACCAATATTTTCTTGTAATTAGCATTATCTCCGGGATCAGAGTTTTGAGTGATACTGAATAAATTCAAAAAGTTATTGTTCAACGACACTAACAGGTCGTACTGACTAGTACTAAGACTATTTTTGGATTCCAATTTGTGGAAAACCTTGTTGAGTATTCTGTGAAATTCGGGTTTGATGGTCTTTTTGAACTGATCTTGTTTGGTATTCGATTTCATGAAACTTTGATAGTTGATCAAAGCAGCATTTTCATTTTCTCCAGGAGGAGTTATTTGACGTGAACCAGGAGTTGTTTGTCGTGAGTCTAAAGCATTCGATTTCACAGGAGATCTAGATTTATTGTTGCGAAATGTGCTTTTGGTCGGAGACCTCCTGTCCTCACTGGCTGGAGATCTTGATGATTCTCTTGATGATTTTGGACTCGGAGGAATTCCACTGATCAGGCTTATATCAAATTGAATCGGATTGTGTTCTTCATCCTTGTCTTCGCCCCTCCATTTCTTTTGATTCTTGACCATTTCTGTAGGAACATAAAAGTTATGATTCTTCACTATGTGGTTATCTTGATCCCATAATTGTTTTTTTGTGATTAGCCCTTTCAATAATTTAGTCTTGTCACTAATATTACTGTATCTCGTTATGAACTTGTGATTCAAGAGCTTTGTAGCAGAAAATCTTTCTTTGGGGTCAACGATAAAACACTTCTGTAAAAAGTCGCTGAATACTGGTGAAATTTCCATGGATTTGAGACCAATAATGTTTATAAAATCATCGTTATCGTGACACTTACTGATTTGCCTTAATGCCTTCATTGGAGGGTAGGTGTTTTGGAGTGGCGGTTTCCCGTTATAGATCTCGAATGCACAGCATCCTAACGACCACAAATCAGCTTTGAAACTATGCCCTCCATTGTTGTTAAGAATCACTTCAGGTGCCATCCAATAGGGAGTACCAACTGTGGTATTTCTTCTTGAGAAATTCGATGACAATTGAGTCGAAACTCCGAAATCGGTCAACTTGACTTCTCCTTGTTTACTTAAAAGTATATTCTGTGATTTCAAGTCTCGATGAATCTTACCTTGATTGTGTAAATATTCCAATGCTACCAATATTTCCTTGACTATCAACAGTATAACACACTCATCCTTGATGGGGCCAGGCTTGAGCATTTCAAATAATGACCCTCCATTCACAAACTCCATTATAACCCAAAGTTTGTACTGTTTGACAAAACATCCCAAGTACTGGGTTATTTGGAGTAATCTGCATTCAGAAATAATTTGGATTTCCTTGTTGATTTCAAAGAGGTCGGTCAGGTCATTCTCGAGATCGATTTGTTTGATTGCAACCTCTTCATTCGTAGACTTGATGATTCCTCGATAGACAACCCCGAACCCTCCTCTTCCAACTTCTTCGCATACTTCTAATTCGTCAGCAGAATGTACACGGGTCATAATGTAAGTATTCGTGAATATCAAATCAACCTTGGAAAGCACCAAATAGATGAATTCTCGATAGTAGCTGTATTTTTAAACAGTGCTTGTATTTCTTCAACCTCTATTCTTCCTCAATATATTTGTTTTCTTAATAATCCTCGACACTTTGACCTCAGATCTTGTTCTAGATTCGCTCCAACTATACTAAAATGAATGATGGTGTTTACCTTTCGTGTACACCAAAATGAACCACCAAGGAGCCTGTAAATGTCTACTTTTCAGTGAACTTCGAGCAATGACGTTGTTGATGTAGTTGTCACGTTTGGTATGTCTTCTCGCACTAGTTGGTTACCCCCGCAATGTCTTGCTGTGGAGTTTCAGCTTGTTTCGTCTAGGTCGTGTTTATCAAAACAATAGGCTTATTTTTTACCAGTATGGCATAGGTATTTTTTGCCATAGTTAATTATTTGAGATACCATATCGAACCATTTAATCTTACACGTTAGCAAATCACCACCAATGAGTGTACGAAACATTATTGGCTATGGTCAAAGGGAGATTCTACTACGTTCAAGCAGGAGTGCCATGCTTTTCGGAACTCTAAACCAACCTTTACTAGGAATTAAACAGTCTTTACTATCAAAGTCTTTCACCACCAAATCTACACCTTTCACCCGACCATACTCCACCAAAGAAGAGCCTTACCACGACTTGTTCCTCGCTAAGAGTCTAACATCGAATAAATTCAATGATAATGGGTTCATGCGATGTACCACCTTTGATAAACATGGAAGTATCGTTCATCATGGAAAGGATATACGAAGAGTCGATTTCATGAAGGAACACAACCTTGTGCCCCGAGACTTTAGAAAGATATCCAGGCACCAATACGGAAGCTCGGCTCCTTCGGCATTCTTTGATATGGTGCCTTCTATAGTCACTAGAAAAGACTGTATTCTTTTGAATCTATTGAACATAAGAGCAATGATCAAACACGACATGGTAGCGATATTCGATAGTTCGGGGCACATTTCGGGTGGTAGTAGATTTAACGCATCACATTCTCAATCTATGTTCCTCAAAGACCTTGGCGAAAGATTAAAAATCGAAGGCGACGATTTGCCATATGAATTTAGAGCGTTGGAAGCTATTTTAGTCCATGTGATGTCCAATTTGACTACAGAAATGAAGGTACATATTACAGTCCTTCAGAACATATTGAATGGGCTAGAAGACTCCATTGAAAGAGGTAAATTGAGATATTTACTCATTCAATCTAAGAAAATCACCCAGTTCCACCAGAAAGCAACATTGATCAGAGACTTGATCAACGATATCCTAGAGAATGATGACGAGTTGAATGAATTATTTCTTACCGATATCAAAAACGGAAATCCTAGAGTGGGCACCAATCACGCTGAAATTGAAATGCTCTTTGAATCATATTACAAAACAAGTGATGAGATCGTTCAAACAGTTGAAAACTTAAGATCTCAAATCAAAACTACTGAAGAAATCATCAATATAGTTTTAGATTCCAATCGAAATGAACTTATGTTATTGGGGCTCAAATTCTCTACTGGTCTTTTGTCGACCGGAATCGTGTTATATGTTTCTGCTCTATACGGTATGAACTTGGAGAATTTTATTGAAGAAACAGATGGGGGATTCGAACTTGTGGTTGTGGTTAGTTCAGTACTATTTTTGGCATTGTTATTGTTCAGTGTGAAGCAATTGAAAAAATTACAAAAAGTTACAATGACGGGGGTTAATAGGGAAGATAGGAGGTATAGAAAGTGATGGACCCGCTATATGATGTGCTAGTTAAATTTGAATCTTGTATATATTAGACAATTAATGATTAATGATTACCAACAAACCCTGCTTACTCTTCTTCGAACTCAACATCGACATTAGGCGTCAAATAAGACGAGCTGGTGCTTCGTGGTCTGCTACTAGGAGCAGAATCCCTTGACAGTTGAAGAGGAGTCTCTCTCTTCCTAACTTTAAAATCTGGGATCCCGGTAATGTCAACAGAGCTCTTCGGCGTATGTCTCGGAGATGTTGACGGTGAAGGATTGGGTGTGGCTTTGGTTCTAAAAGGCCTTAAGGTAAAATTTTCTCCACTTAAAGGTCTGGGACTTTTGGGTACCGAACCACTTATGATAGTTCTAGTTACCGTACTTTTTGTAGGAGTCGCGGGTGTCTCAGAGTATATTATTGGAGGAGGAATATTTGGCAATTTCTTCTGTAAACCAAACTTTTCATTCTCTCTTTTATGCTTATATTTCTTTTCATTAGCAAGCAATGTTTTGAGCAATTTGACTCTCACCTCGACATTTAATAAATCCTGAAGTAAAGGACCATAAGCAGCTAATGGAGGCTTGAACCCCATTGAATTCTTCACTGCAGAAGGTCTGAATATTAAATGAACAAATGGTATGGAACCAATTGAGTCCATTGAGTTTAATTTGGTAGAAACTTCGACTATCTCTTTCAGAAAATCTTCATATTCTAAGGGCTCTATTATATCATCTGAGGTCTCATATGATTCAATTGATCCTAAGCCATAGACGGACGCAATATGTTCTAGTATAAATACGAGCGAAGACAAATTACTTCTCGGAATGGATCCAAGTAATCTCGTAAGCTCGGCAACTCTTTGGTCCCTAGTTAGCCCTTCATCATCTGAGTTTGTCCCATTGCCTGCCCTGTAAAGACTTATGATAGAGTCATAGACTAAATGAGGAACCACTGAGTCTGTTAATTCCAAAAGCCAGTTTTTCAAAAAGTTAATCGAAGAAACAATTGTGGCAGTGCTCGAGCCTGGCCTTAATTTGCCCAATACATGGTCCAATATATCCTTGTGTACAATGGCTTCATGAGCAATATCGAGCTCTATGATCGGCTCATATCCATTGATTGTATTGATAATATGTTCCTTGACTTTCCAATAAGATTGATGATCTAAGGGAGCGACCCAAGCTTGAACAATCGACGATTTAGAGTGAATTGGATCCTTTTCACTAATAAGGGTAGAGTCTACTTCATCGTTTTCTTCTTTAGTTTTCGATGCCTCACCCGATTCCTCTATCTGTTTTATCAGCCAATAAAAGAAGTAAGGAATCGAAGAGATACTTAGCTGTTGACTTGCCTCATCATCCGAACTAGATACTTGAACTTGCAACTGCAAATCTTTGTAAAGGTTGAATTGACGTTTTAAATTCTGGAAATTGTTATTTGATTGGCTCGAACTGTAATTTTTCTTTGACAAAGCTGGAGATACAATGGATGGAAAATAAATTCCCGTTGTAAAATCTTGTAGTAATCTCTCGAAATCTCTCACATAATTTTCAGGCTGGTTAATACGATCGATAAAGTCTTTAGCCAATTCATGCAAGCTATTCGTTGAAGCCAATGAAAAGTTGTATACTATCTCCAGTAGTTTGGTCAAACTTTGATAAATGAGCTCAATTTTAAGCTTTTCGAACTTCTCTAAAGATTGAGTTCTTCTGGTGATGTCCACATCTAAGAAATGCTTGAGACGTTGCAACTCCAAATAAGCGTTGGTATATTTTTGCTCAACCTCCACCAACTGTTCAGAATAATTGTTTTTCAATAATGAGGATCTTACCGATTTGAACATCCCGTTGAACTTTTCTGATGTATCACTCATAAATTTGGTAGTCTTTTCGTCTATAGTCAAGGAAGAACCTTTTGGTCTATTAGTAGGTGTTTGTGGTTGGAGAGTTCTGCCATTTTGCCTGTTAGGATTTGGCGTAGATGGTAGTGCTGGTAGTGGTTCCGATTCTATTTCCGGTTGTGGTAGTGATTCCAATTCCTGCAATTTCTGAACATATTCTGATACAAAAACCGCAAGATCAGACCACTCAAACCACATACCTTCACTTTTGAACTTATTAGCACCAATAAATCCGGTCCCTACTAATAATTTTAAGTCCAATAAACCCTGGCCAAACTTTTCGAGATTTGCTCTCGAGGGATCAATACCAAATGGCCTATATTTAGTCATATAGTCACATAACTGATCGCTACTGAAAATTTCATTCTTGTATCCTGGAATTGGAATTTTTCTTCTGGTTGTAGGGATAACTGTGATAAGCTTCTTAACGAGAGCGCTCAAATCCGTTGACTTCTTCACCTTGACCGTACCAATGATTAAAGGAAAAGTAAAATCCAATTCAAAAGATTCCTGAGGTTTAGCTTCGATTCCCGTTTCATCGGTCAGATCATCTGTGCTTCTTTCAAGATTCGAGTCGAAGGATTCATCATTGTTCTCCTCCTCTGGTTCTTCTTTAATTTCTGATTTTTGGTGAACATTATTCGGCGAATCAGAAATCTCTTGAATTCTTATCAACTCATCGTATTGTCCCTTGAGTTTTTCCACCTCAGTATAAGTATTTTCATAATCCGTTACGAGTTCCACAAACTCGTCCAAAGTCTTTCTTATTTGCGGTTCATGGAGTTTTATAAAGGAAGAAATTTTTTCCAATACTTCACGATCTATCACCGCTGCCAACTTCAACAATACTCTTGATTCCTTGTGGAATCCACGTACATATTGTTCAAAGGCAGAAGTTAAAGAAACTTCAGTTTCGCTTCCATCTTCAGGTTTGATAGGAAGAATGTCATTTAATTTGGGAGAGTTAGAATCCAAGCTCACTGATCTAAACGAGTCGCTAATTCGTTTGAAGGCTTTGCTAGTAGATCTATGACCTCTGCTGAGATTAGGAGATCCAAGTAATGATTTCACATGTGGATTATAGGGACGGAGCGTACTCTCCAATGGGAATGAATCAACTCCTAGCTTGTTCAAATATTCACTGTTTGAATGGAAGTAGTTCATGTAGTTAAAGACCAATTGTCTCAATTCGTGAGTTTGTTGTATTGACCGGTGTGACTGCTCATAAAGATGATCTATGGCAGTTTTGTAGTCTGCTGACCAGTAGGAATTGGGAAACGACATTTCTAGAGAGTGGTGGTTGCTTGTATGTCTCGAGACTACTTTTTTGTCGTATAAACAACGTATTTGGGCTAATTGGTATCGCTTTTGATTCTTCTATCCTTTTTCGAATGATCAGTCCAGACGCGGATGTTTGTATCCTTTCTCGTCGGAGTTTTCAACAAAATGATATAAGTATATGTGTATATACACTCAATTGGGTATTTAAGGGACCTGGTATACTGAAAAACACGTCTTCGATTGTGGTATACTTCTTGTGCTTGATACTATTGTTATTCCACCTTCTGTATAGTTAAGTGACGTGATAATATGTGGTCGTGTGCGAATGGAGAAACAATAGAGGTTTAATAGAGGTTTGAATGAGTGAAGAATGTTCGGCTAAAACACACATTTTTCTAGGAAAATAGATCAATTCTTGAAAAACAACTCGAATCTATATTCAAATGTTTTCACACGAAGCTTAGATCTTTTGTATGAATTTTGGCGTGAAACGTCATACCTTTAATTGGATTGTTTGTTTTTTGACTGTGTGCACGACCTGACATGTTTATCTATCAAATAATGCAATACAAATAAACCAAAATACTTTATCACTTCGTTAAGAATGAACTTACAACAGGTCCAGCTGGATATACAAGATGTAAGAGATGATATTGGATCTCTTGCAAAAGAAATTGGTGGTTTCGAAAAAGAACGAGCGGAATTGCTCAATAAATTACAGACTCTACAGGCGGAAATAGATCAAGATATGGAACTAGACAACCAAATCCAACAGAATCCAGTCAATGGACGTGATAATGTACCATATGAAGACGAAATCCCCTCAATAATAGAACATGACCATTTTGATCCGTCAATAAGCAAATTCTTCACAAAAAATGGTGAAGAATCGTCAGTGAAGCAGTCAGTTCCACCAATATCAACAAATACTTTAAGTGAAGCTGAGGTTTTAGTGGAACTCAAAGAAAACATCCTCTATGAGAATATCTACAGAATCGGGGGAATTACAGCATTTCCCTTAAATCAATATTTATTCGCAAAAGATGACGAGGTATTGGGTCTCAGGTTCGATATCTTTTCCCACACCAACCATAATTTTGCTACTCCTCATTATATCATTCTACGCAAAATTACTTCTATCAACAAACAAGAAGTACAAGTGCGGCAATGGGCCCTTTACAGGCATACAGTTCCAGTCTACGTACCTTTGGAGCTATTCATCAGAGACTTACAACAAGCACAAGATGAGAACGCGGGCTTAATACGGTTCGCAACCGATATACGACGTGTTTTAATCTCCACACAATTCAAACATGACACGATTGATGATTTGAAGCTGCTCACACTCCAAAACCTAAATTCAGGAGTCTTGAAAATTCAAGCACCCACTTCGCCGAAGAAAAAACAACAGAATCTCATTATCAATATTGATAAAGATCTCGAATGCCATCGGATCCTTCTCAGAATTCTTAATAGAAATAGTTTAACTAAAAAGTGTCATCAGATAGAACTAGTGTGCTCCCTAGAATTAGTTGAGCATGTTTCAATCATCTTCCATGACTTGAAGAATTCGAACAAACAGGTATCCAATCTTTGCGAAAGCTTACTTAGAAACAGTCATATCAAGGACCTAACGACGAATATCCATAAAGTGTTCAAGATATTGGTTGCGAAGAACATAATTTGAAAACTAACTGATTGAAATACAGATCACAATAACATAATCTTTTTGTAAATAAACGATCTAACATAAACAAACATAAACTAATCTTTGGAATTAACAAACGAAGAGACTTGTATAGTGTCTATTAATTCTAACTTCGAAACAATCAAACATTTTACTTTTATTTAAACAAGCAATACGAATTCGTTTCAATTTTCGTACTTACTTCCGTTCCTAAAAAGCATTGCCGAATCCAGCACCGGTAGATTGATATCCTAAGCCATTGCTGATAGGACCATTGGTGATCAATAATGGTTGGCCAATGGAATTTTCTTCATCTGTCTTTTCAGAATTTTGTCTCTTCTTCAAATCATTGTACACTTCGTTGAGCTTGTTCTGGTTCTCATAAGCAATGGAAATTTCGTATGGCTTGATGAAGTTACCCAAATCGTGTAACCAAGCCAACTCGATGACGTAATCGTATTGCACGTATTCATAAGAGGTGAATAACAAAGCAACGAAGCATTCATGGTTACCAGTCTCAACAAAGTAATCCAATAATTCATGAGCGATCTTGGTGGATTTGGAAACAGCGACAGTCTTGATCAAACTAGACCATAACTTGTCATTCTTCAAAATAGAAATCGCCTTATTGAACTTCTTCTCTTTAGTGTACAAAGTGGCAGAAATTTGTCTAAAGAAAATGAGTTCATGATTTTCCAATCTTTCAGCTAAATCTAACTTGTTGAATCTGTTGTTGGACTCGTTTTCAATTGATGATCTTAATGACTTGTAATCTTCTTCTTCAATCAACAAATCGTGGTATGCAGAGTTAACCACGGAATTGTTCTTTTCCAAAACAGAAATCAAGAATGGTTTAATCAATGGCAAGTTATCAGATTTGACAAAGATTCTTACAACTCTTGGCAAATCCAATTTTGGTGTCAAGACCGATAACAAATCTACCAATAATGAAGGGTTTTCACTCAAGTAGAAGTTGATAGCCTTGTAATAAATTTCCAAATTAGGAGCCTTAACGATGATTTCTTTAAATGAAGTATGATCGAATGCAACTTCAGATCTTTCAATCATAGTCAAAGCAGCATTGTCCCATTCTTCGTAATGACAGTACAAGAAAATTAATTCTGGGTACAAGTGTGCAGCTTCACAAGCAGTCAAAACCTTAGGAATATTGATTCTTGACCAGAACAATTTCAAGTGTTCCATAACCTTTTCTGGACTATACTTAGCGTACAAAGTTGCCAATTCGGTAAACATACCCATATGTGCTCTTTCCAATCCTAAACCACTTTCAAAGAGAGCAATTAATTCATTGAAGTATCCATTGTACTCGTACGTCTTGACCAATTCTGGCAACTCTTCAGCATCAATAATCAAATTCAAACCACAAATTTGGGCCAATCTGAATTCCTTGTTTTCAATACAAGCACTGTTAACTTGTTTCCAGACTTGGGTGTTAGATGCTTTTCTGGCACAGTCAACGGCACCTTGGTAGTCTTCCAAGTAGACCAAAGTAGTAGCCAACTTGGAGTATTTAGAGACATTGCTATACAAGATCTTAGCAGCCTTGTAGTTCTTAGCTTCGAACAACTTGTCACCAATTGCTTCCAAATCAGCAACATTAGAGCCACCGACAAATCTTTCAATATCAGACAATCTGTCCAATGAAGCGTAGGCATTGATAAGAGCACCATCGATAACTGGTTCTCTCAAAGTTCCTCTAGCCATATCCAAGAAGGAAATTAATTCTTCTTCCTTACCGGCATGCTCAGCAATTTCAATCACTTGTTCATAGTTGTCAGGAATCTTGGACTTAACGTAAGAGTCAATTGCTTCTGGAATACGTAAACCATTTAATTGAGCACTACCCAATTGGTACCATAATTCTGGAGTTTCATACTTCTCAGCATATTGTTCACCTCTGTCTAAGGACATAATATCTTCGACCAAAACTTTGATAGCTTCTAATCTCAAGTCAAATTTATCATAAACCTCGAATGCTTCTTCGTATAATTGGTTGTCAATACACAATGGGGCAATTTCCTCAGGGTCGAACTTGTCCAACTTTTCAACATAGTTACTGACCTTAGATGGATCGGCCTTGATGGCAGTCAAGATCAACAAACCTTGTAAGGAAGTATTGTCGTTGAAAGGTGATGGTTCCAAGATGATCTTCTCTAATAATTCAATCAATTCTTGTGGTAAATCGTTCTCCATGAAAGCTTTGACAGTGATCGAAATAGGTTCAGGGTCACTCAATTCAGGGATACCAGTGGAAATGACTTGGTCGACCAACTGTCTTCTGTGAATGTTATCTTCAACCAAGACTTTGTTCCATAAATCGAAATCGGACTTACTCAATAAGTACCTAGCTTGATACTTGTACATCTTGTTCTCGTTGGTAATATTGATCAATTCATCGTCATTTCCACCCTTGGAGTATGAAATGTAAGCCAAATATGGGTCTCTCTTTTCACAATACTTACCAACCGCTAATGTATCATAGTTGTTGTTTTCTTGCAAGAATTTCTCTGGGGTATTGTTGGAGTCGATATAAATCTTGGCCAATGTATTGTAAACTTCTTGGTCAGTTGAGCCACCTTCTAATGTCTTTTCCAAAAATGGTAGCAAAATTTTCAATCTGTTTCTACTTTCAACTTCAGCAACCAATTCCTTGATTGGAACACGGCCCAATACAGATATTAATAATCCCTTGATGATGTTTTCGTCACAGTCGACATCCAATAAGCCAGCAATAACTTGAGGGGTGTTTGCAGGATTAACAGATTGGACGTATACCTCAATAAATTTGAAATACTGGTTCTTGTACAAGTACAAGATCAAATCGTGAACGAAGTTGAATCTGTCACAAACAATAATCAATGGCAATTGATCATCTAACTTGTGTTCTTTCAAGAAATTCTTGACCTTCTCACCATTGTAAACATTATTGTCTCTGACGACTCTTTCGATCTCTTTGGTTTGGTTCATCTTGGCAGCAGACTGGATGTACTTCAAGACTACATCTGGTTCTTGAGTCAAATTGACTATTGACGATAAGTAGTAGTACAAACCTTCGGTGCACTTGAAATCTTCGAAAATCTTGATTAAAGTAGTAGCGCCGATCAAGTCAGAGTACTTGGTAGCAACTTGGATGACGGCTTGCAAATTTTGCTGAATGTTGTTGCTCAATAATTCCTTCAAACATGCAACAGATTGTTGAACATTCAATTGACCGAAGTAACCAACCAACCAATCGATCGGCAAAACATTCGTGTGAACAACAACTCTCTTGATATCTTTCAAATCATCGTAATGTTCCAAGGCTCTTTGGAATAATCCTGACTTTTCACATAATCTACCAACGGTTGGCTTGTCATAGTGACTAAACATTTTGTTACCTAAAATTGCATCTGCAACTTGAGGGGCATTCAATAAATTGACTTCCAAAACCTTAGTTTGCAAATGACCCTCTGCCGGGGAGTCATTTTTCAAAGCATCCAATAAGAATGCAGTACCCTGTTGGAAGTAGTTTTGAGAAAAGAATAAGTCTGCGATCACTTCGACATTCAAGTTGGCATCCGGACTGGCCAACAAGGAGGTAGCGAATTCACTAGCTTTGTCTGGGTTTACTCTAACCAAGTTTTGAATCAAGTTAGTGTAGTCTGGATTGTAACCAACCTTTTGACAGTATGGTAGGATCTTGTCGAATTGTCCTAGTTCTGCCAAACATGATACAACCTTGATGTTGACGTTAGCTCTGATGTAAACAGCCAACGCCAAAGCTGGGTCGTTATATGATTTGACAATGTCACCTAATTCTTCAGACGAGGTTAATTTGTCCTCCTTCAACCATTTTTCAAATAATGGTTTACGGTCCTGTTGCAAGACTGGCTTCGCCAATTCAATAGATTCGTATTTGTTCAATGTTCCTCTATCCAATAAAGTAGAGAAATATTGCAAGATAGGAGAAATTTGGCCTGGTTGAGGGGTAATATGTTTCAACTTGTTGATAGTATCCTGAGTACGCAATTGCTCTGAAGAAGCGGCAACCTTGGCGGCATTAGCGTAGTCCCCTTGGTTCAAGTAGTTTTGAAATTGTTGATTAAACAAGTTCTCGGCACCTGGGAACCCACCACGAGAAGATAAAGCCAAAGCCAATGGGACATTGGACAATTTCTGCAAGACGTAAGGTATAATCTTTTCCTTTGAGATTTCCACACTCAATACTTGACCGGTCTTGTTGATGGTGACGATACCGGTACCTTCATTGTATGAGGATGCAGTGAAGACAGGGTCTGCAGTGATTCTGTTGACGAACAAGTTGGCTCCAGTTTCAGTGTCATACAAGTGGATGAAACCATACTTAGTCAACACGTAAATGATACCATACTTGTTAGAAGCTTGTAAACTGATTGGGAAATCATTGGCAGCATCGGGAGGGAAGAAGATATCCACTGTTTTCTTTTGGAAAGGAGGATTACCGTCAACATGATCAATTTCAATGATATGTAAGTTACCTTGGCCTTGAGCATTCTTGTTCCCGACGCAAAATACTTTGGTGGGGGTGTTAGCACCAGTCAATTTGATGGTGGCGAACTTAGACACATGACCTTCAATTGCTTGAGAAACATTACGAGCTTTTGAAAACAATTGAATATGACCAGCAATACGACCATCTTCTTGGGCAATACCATTGACGGCAAACCAATTCAAGTCTGGTTCGGCCACAATATTTATGATTTGACAGTTATTCAAGGTATGGTGTCTTTCAGTCAATTTGATGGGACCATCATTGGAACCATCAAAGACGTTCCAGTAGTAGATGGCAGAGCCACTGACCAACCCCAAATGCTTGTTATCTAACCATTTCCAGAAAACAACGGGTTCATCCAATGTGAATGCCTTTAATCTTTGTTTACTGCCTAAATTAAAGATTTGTAAGGTAGTTCCATTGGCTCTTAAGGAAACGACAAATTCGGATGGGTGCATGATTGCATTGTCGGCACTCATGTTCTTTCTGGTAATCTCATTGTTGTTCTTTAAATCAACGATAGCCACGGTATTGCCATTGGCTCCGGATTCCCTGATACAGATGTAGTGGTCCGATTCCAATGTCGTGGACTTAAAGTCCAACGACGAAGGCTCGATTCCCAATTGAGTCAACTGGGTCAACTCCGTGAAATCGATGGGAATATCATTCGACATCTTCAATTTTTCAAGTCAAAGTGGTACTCGTGTCTTCTTTTTGGTACAATTGATGGTATGGAGGTAGCACACGGCACGAAAGTGTAGGAAGTGGATGTCGCGGTAGTTTATCACACTCGAACTGGTTGGGAAGTGTTTGATCGATGGATTTGTGCCAATTGAACGAGGTGAATCGACGGTGGGGTGGGGGTTGTCAAGTTGGACGATCTGGGCTTTCAGGAGTTTTGTTTGTCCACGCTATTTCAAGATCACGTGAGCATTCTCTAGGGGCTTTGGATCCGTACCGCAATATAGTAGGTGCGGCACCAGCAAAGGTACCAATTCCGATTTGATCCATGGAACGTGACCCCACATAGAGAACAAAGTAGTTGCAAATGATAGCACTATAGGGTTTAAAGGATGATTGTTAGGGCACGTCGGAAGAGGAAGAGTTAAGATTTTTGATTTTGCTTGGTGACTTCGTTGTGAAAGTTTTCAATTCATCTTTCCTTTGAATCTCGCTATTTATAGTCACATAGTAGTCAGTATAGCATACCGAGAGCTATCCTATTGAGATTGAACTAATTAATCTAAGAAGTTTTAAAGTTATAAGAATTGAGTAGACTTTAAAATGGTGTTCATCGAGATGAAAATTTGTTCTATGTAATTATTATTTTTACCTGTTCTGACAGAATGGAAAATTCTAAGCTACGGTATAGTAAAGTAGTAAGTTTCTCAAATTTCTACCAAAAATCATTCAAAACACTGTGTCTTCGAAAATTCACAGAAAAGGCTACGAATTTGCATACTCCATCTTTCATGATATCATTAATTTTCTTGCAACGAATACTTATAGCGGCGGAACAACCTTTTCGATCGCATCTTCAACGATTCTGTTGGTAAATAATGTGGGAGAAATGTTATCTTTGGATGACTTCGAGTCTTCGATATATTTTTCCACATATGTGTAATCACTGCCATACCAGTCTCCCGTCAAAATGTCGATTTCGAGTCTTCTTCTATATTCATCATTTGCAGAAACGGCTGCGGATTTGAATAACGGATTGCACTCCCAATCGACTAACCAGTAGCCAATTTTACGCATAGCCACTTTGACGAAGTCCGGCGTCACATACAAGACGTCAGGATTGTTCTGCCATATCACTAGTCCTATGGTCATTTCTCTGATAGAATCAATTGACCGAGTTGATAACCGAGTTTGTTTCGGTGCAAGCGAGCTCAATCGATGGTTTCGTACATGCACAATAAGTGAGTAAATATACTTCTTGATGTCGGGACTGACATAGACCCTATCCCACGATTGTCGCAATCTAAAGATTTTCTCTTCATACGAACTCTCCACTGGAATTTTGGAAGCTTCAAATAAACATTCCAGTTCGGATTCGAAGGGATAGCTGACAGAGAACCAGAACTTCTCCTTTAGATACTGGTATATTTTCTTTTCGTGATTATGTTGATCTAGCACTGCAATGATAGTAAAAATGGGGGGTTTTCGTATGATCATGCCCAGAAGCTGAACGCTTTCTGAAGAGCTCCATCTAGAAGCGTTGGTATCATACTGATCTATTCTGGTGAGAAGTTCATAGAGTTGTTTCTGTTGTGACCGGGTCAATAGCTGGATATTCCGCCAGAGTATTACGTTTTTGAAGGTTCGAGTTGAGTTTGCGTAGTTGCACATCCGTATCACAAGGTCGTGGATTCCTCGGCCATTAAAGATTTCCAACACATCTAGGTTGACATATTGTCCGTGATTGAATTGGCAAGCTCTTGATATCACGAGAGATTGGAACTCTCGTATGGTATTGGTGGCCTGGTCCGTCGTTATGGCAAACCGATGGTTGCGCAAGAGTGCGAGCGACACCGCGACATAGAGACTATCCATTGATGCTCTGTTCAGGATCCGTGGTTCATACTTGTATACTTGTTTTTAACTAGTAACAGCTTATACTTTTAAAGGTATATCACGTGACCAACATGAGGATCTTAGCTTACAATATTTTTCAAGAAAACAGAGGGAGGAGACACTATTTAATCTGGCACCTATTCTCCAGTGTATCTGACAATACCCTTGAGAAAATGTGATCGTCGCTAGAAAGAACGGTAACCTGTTTCGTGTAGCAGACTGAATGCCGATAATTGTCAATTTTCACAACTTACATGAGGATCCACGCTAGACGATTGACAAATAGGAGTCAGTATGGTGCACCAAAGAAAATGACAAGCAATTGCACCATCGATTGGCCGAGACTTAGACATAGACTGGCTCAACTATACTGGTTCAGCTCTATGGTTCACGTCGAATCCCCGCCAATGGTGCTCCTCCAATTGGAGTTGTGGTGGCCGCCTTTGTCTTCATGTGAGCCATTGATCAAGGCTTATGTAAATATTAGTTTCATTTAACCTCAAAAGCGCGTCTGGCCTGCACCAAACTTTGTGGTACGCGTTGTGTAGCGGAGCATCTGACGATTCAATGGAAAACATAAACACGAACAAACGAACGACACGATTACACGGTGAGATGGTTGAGATCGCCAACATGACAATACCGGGGCAGGGACAGAAATAGGGTTGAGAGATTAGGGAGCAGGGGGGGACTGGATTAGGGAGGATCCTAGGGAGAGCCGCGCGAGGAGTGGTATCGATAAAGTGAGAGCCAGAGTAGAACAACATCAACGAGACAATACTACTATACCATCTACTTGGCATGGGGGTATATGTAAACCTATTATAGGGGAGTATGTATGCTCTTGTTGAGATTTATCTATTTGTTTTTGATTCTTTGCCTTGTAGTTCCAAAGATTGACTCCTGCAACCTCCTCAAGAGCCAGCATCGTGATCACCAGCCAAACCCCTTTGGTGCTAGATGCTAAATATCTACTGGGCCATACCTCACCACCAGGCCTCTTCTACTGCTACCAATAGTTGTGTCTCTGCCACTCTTTCACGTCTCTCCCTAATTCCACACCCCACCCATTCAGGCTCTCGCTGGGCTAACTCCACATAACCCATCTCTTAACCCTCCGTACATTGTCTCTGCACACGCACCACGGTGCTGTTGATGTAGGTTGCGTACCTATCCCAACCCTTGCCTCTACACACACTTCTCCTCCTTATTCCCCTGCCACAAGACTGTTCATCAGTGTCGTTTTTTTCTAGCACTGCAGCAGTATTGTTTTTCTCTCTCTCTCCATCACCACTTCTTATTGTTTTTAATCATCTTGGACGTTTGTTTATTTACCATCCGTTGGACGTGAACATCATCATCATCATCACAAGTTCACTAATATATTCCACCACCACCACCCATAACTACAACTCCATCCACACTCATTTACTCCGATCTAGCGTGTCACCATACCATGCAATCGTTCCCGAAGTTCCTCAGAACGGAATCCTCCGTCAAGGTCCAGGACTCAGCATTCCCTCCATTCAAAGTCGAGCATCGCTACAAAGGTGTCTACGAAAGAGCCGGGTTCGATGTCAACCTCCAGAATGGAGGCATGAGAAGTCCCGTGCTTAAGGATGATAAGTCCATGCATTCCAAGTCGTCCAGACGCCATAGAGCTCCAGCGCAAAGGTATCCAACTCCACCTAAATCGACATCGCCAACATCGACCAATAGCTCGCCGTTAAGCCCGATGTTCAATGCCAATAGAAATAACTACCAGACAGCTTCTAGTACTCCCAACATAAGTCTTCAACAACAGCCGTTTGTAAATCAGAGAAAGAACTCGTTGCCTCAACAGTCTCACCATTCTAATGAATACATGCAACAGCAACAGCTGTTATCGCAACAACAACAACAACAACATCAACCGTACCAGCCACAGCACAAATCGAAAAATGCATACGGCTATGGTTATCCGGCAAATAAGAACCCCTACGGGCAGCCTCCACAATCTGCTCCCGCAGTGGCTTCCTTTACGGAAGCAAGATCGGGTTCTGCCAGCCACGCAGCCAGGTATTACTCAGATGGTACCCAAAACACGTCTGATTCATATAATTCGAGTCCACATCATTATTCAGCGAATTCATCGGCATCTTCATCGGCGGTTTCCAAGCAACATATAGAGCAACAATCCATTGCAACCCGTGTAAGTGAGCCAGATATCTCTGCTCCAACGGATGAATTTGACTTTAGTCCAAACGCAAACATTCCACCAGCCAAAAACTTCAAAAATTTGCATCTCAATTTGGGTAATACCGGTCACGAAATCGACAGTTTATCTGATAGTGACCACGAGGGAAATACCATATCTCCAAGATATGACTCTTTCAACGACACTAAAGACACATCGGTGGAGCCAGACGCATCATACAGAAATAACAGTCAATCCAGCGGTGGATCGACACAAAAGTTTGATCCACGTCAAAAGAGACACCAACAACACCAGCAAAACCAAAATAGTTTGAACATTCAAGGAGGCTTGGGTTCAGTATCTTCGCACTCAAGATCGGAATCAAATATGGAATCATCAATCCCCCAAAGAAAGAGATTATCTACCGCATTAGATGATTTCAAACAAGATGTGGAAGTTCATAGACTAAACTCATCATCCAAAGCTTCAAATGTTGCACCTCAATTACCTTCAACTTCACCTTCTGCAATCGGATTGCCTAAATTTGAAAATCCACAATCAAATGATCCATATGGTGCGCCTCATGCACCATATCCTGTTGCAGACGAGCTCGCTTACGGTAGTCCTAGCGAATCTGAACCTGCTCAACAATTCAGCAAATTCAGATCAGAACAGCGTAATGTTGATCAAAACTTAAACACTGATTACCAGAGATTCTTGGGAGGAGAATCAAGCAAAATAAATAGAACCAGTCAGTTGTCAATGGTTAGCTCGATTATCTCGAAGGACTCCATGTATGCAAACGAAGAAGATGAAGAGGTTGAAAAAGAATTGGAAAGACAATTAGAATCATTGAAGATGGCTGGAAATTCGAGTAATATCGAATTGGAGCAATCAGAAACTCATCAAGTTCAAAGCGAAAAAGATTTAGAGCAAGAAAGGGAATCAATACAAAGAGGTCACTTCGATGAATCAGCATCTCATCATAATTACGTGAACGCACCTGCTATTTCCAACCCTGTTCCAGTTTTCAACATTCAAGATACTGACACGGACTTGAACGATTCATCAGAGCACCCTTCATTTTCAGCTCCAGTAGCTGAAACATCAACAGCAGCATATAATACAGAAGACTTCAGCCACATACTGCAAGCCGAAGGGAATCCTCTACCTTCATTCCACGTTACAAGTGATTTCAACTCTAAGGGTGATTCAGAAAACAATGAAGATTTGGATGACATGTCCTCGACTACGTCATTTGATTACGTCAAGCCATTATCTGTCCGCCACTCACATATTCCACCATTGAACAAAAAGAACGAATTCGAAGACTCTTCATTTGAGCATGATTATCACCAGGGTAGAAACGTACAATTTAATGATATAGTTGACAGCGATTCTCCAATCAAACGCAATGATAATTTCAATGACTTTTCACCAGAGTCTATTAGTCAAAGATCAGAGATGGACGATGTCAAACCATTGAGCCCTAAGAACCATCACATTGAAGAAGAACTTAAAGGAATCAACTTTAGGGTTAGCGAACCAACATTGACAGAAGAAGAACCAATCACTTCCCTTGAGTCTTCACATCAGCACGTTGATTTGCAACCATTTAAAGCAACGAACGATCTTCCATATCCAATTGATAGTCCTGTAATCGATAGTCCACTCCTCAGACATCTGTTTGAATCGAATGCTAGTTTCGGTCAATCATTCCACACACATAACCCAGGTCAAGGTCCATGTCGCTCTTGTTCTCTCGAAGTCTCTCCTACTGGTAAAGGTTCACAAAAAGCAATTTACTCGAAGACTGGAGAATTATCTGGGCAATGGCATAGAGCATGTTTTTCATGCAACCATGATGGCTGTAGCATACAATTCAACAAGCAAGTTCAATGTTATGCTTACAAGGATAGACCATATTGCAAACATCATTACCATCTTTTGAATGAGACTATATGTGAACATTGCTCCCTTGGAATTGAAGGCGAATGTATTGAAAATGAAGTGAATCAAAAGTGGCATTTAGCCTGTTTGAGATGCCATAAGTGTCTTAATCATATCAAGAGCGATTATTACTTGATCAATGGTAACATAATTTGTGAAAAAGACGCTCTTAAAATAATCAATGGCAATGAACCCTACAATGATTCTAATGGTAATTTGATTACAGGAGGATTGTCAACTCAAGATAAGATTGAGAAGAGAAGAACTAGACTCCTCTTTGTCGATTGATGAGAATAAATTTGTGTGTGTTATCGTTTGGTATTGTATTTAAACTCACTTACTACCTGTATTATTAGTTGCGATACCTTTCAAAAGGTTGAGCTCATAGCTTATACTTCTATCTCCAACGATTCACTGCAATCTGAACTTCTCGTTTCAAATATAAATTCATATAAATGTCTTTAAACCCTGTAAATAAGTAAATCTATCACCAACTACCTACACTTATAAAAGTGATTACTATGAAAAGTTCCTTGAATATTAACGGTGATTCTAGGTCGATGCGATGTGATGCAAGTTCGATGTGATGCTAGTAGTTCCTGTTCGTTGTTGAATTATTGATCCTTCCCACATCCAAACTCTCAAGGTTATCATCAAGATCGAACTCTCTTTCAGATGGCCTTTTCTTCTTTCCCTTGGGCGGTGTTATTGGCAACCCCAATGCATTGAGTTCTTGACTTCCCTGTTCAGGACTAGGTGCCTTCCGGGGAGAAGGAGGCGTTTCTACTTCATCTTCATCATCTTCGATTATAAAGTTGTCCGCATCGAAGTCAGCCGAGTTCAACTCGACATTAGTACCTGACTCCAAATCGTCCTCGAAGTTTCCGAATATCAATCTATCGTAATTTTCCGAGTTGGTGACTCCTTCACCATTACGATATGACTTCAACTTCTGTTGCATTTTATGGTATATGATATATGTTGTCAATGAAGATGCTAATGCTGTGAGGACAATACTAATCAAGTCGACCACTTTGGTAGCATTGGACGTTTTTTCGTCTCCCAATTCTTTCAATTTTTTGCCCACGAACACATGAATCAAGAGCTTTGGTGAGGTAATGACGGATGCAAGGACAAATGTCTTTGCCGATAATTGTGGAACAGTGGCAAGACCACCATTCGAAAGGGAATATGGTAAAGGACAGAGCCTTAACAAAATAAGTAACAATAAAGAGGAGTCTTCTCTCAATATTTCCGTGAAAGCCCTAAATTTTTCACTTTTGCTGATGATGAGTTTGGCTTGATCCTGAAGAATGTATCTGAATACCAAGAACGAGCAGAAGGACCCTGTGATCGAGGCTGTGGCTAATAATGGCCATCCGTACTTTACACCATAAACCATTCCCGACATCAAGGAAAGGGGGGAGAACCCCAATAATGGTGGAAAACCCACGAAGAACACCAATGTGAATAATAGTACCAGTCCATACTTGAGGTCCAGCCATTGATCCGATAACAAGACCAATGTCTTAATGATTAAGCTGTGGAAGATAAGGGCCATTGCAATGCCTACCAAGCCCACGACCACCAAGATCAGAAGTAACACTTGTTTGAGTCTTGACTGGCTGTAGAACCAATCCTGTGCTTGTCGAGACAATTCATTGACGAAGTCTAGTTTGTCATGAAGCAACATATTGAAACGTGAAACGTAGCTGGCAGACCCAAGACCCGCACGATCAGAGTAGGGGTTTGGAATTGGGTGCTGGGGCATGGTGAAAAATACGTCCTGGGAACACGAGGTGTGTATTAGGGGTTGTGTTTCACGATTCCGAAGGTTGCCGGCACTACAGTAGGCTTTGAACGTGGATAATTTTAGTATAGTTTTGGAGTGCGATTGGAGGAAGTGTGGGGACCAAATTTATGTCATGATTTAAGTCGCATTTTAGTGTGTACAATAAACGATATTTTGTAATATTTTTTTGCACCTAATGGTTCGATCCAAGTAAACAGCTTATTGAATTAAAAGTGCATTTTGACAATACGACGTACAATCAAGCCAAGAAAGATCGCCATTAGAGTACGTTCGCGAAGATAATTGTGCTGTATTTGGTTGGTGATGTTATTCTCGCAGTTGCGGGATGTTTTGATCAGAGACAGGTGACTCTTGAAGCCAAACTCATTGATCCATCAATTGAATTATTTCTATCGCCAAAAATGTCAGTTTTGACTGTCAATTCGTAGGGTGACATAGGAAAGGTGATAGAGCCGTGGGAACACACGCCGTTGATAGAAGTAGGGGGTTGCGAGCCACCCTTCTGAAGGCTGTCATATTCCAGACGTGCCAAATGGCGGGGCTTGGGCGGGGCTGTTGTGTGTACCTGGTTTTGAGGGTATTCGAAGGTTAATCCATACTGAGATAGTATATCCGAAAAAGAAACAACGAGGTAAGCCACCATCACAACTGAACCAGTAAGGAGAGCGATTCAATACAGACGAGCAAGGAATTGATATTTGATCTATGAATTTAAATAGAATTTCACTTTGAGCTTGAGCTTGAACTTTAATCACTTCTTTGAAATTAGGGGCAAGCGAATACTAGGAATACATTGATTTTTAATTAAGGGTAGAGTTGGTGATTACGAATAAGTTGAGGTGATTTCACCGATTTCGTCGCTAGCAAAGGGATGGTAAATAGTTGGTGCGTATTGGAAAAAATAGAAAATAGAAAACGTCAACTCGTATGTTCCCGATATAGTATCAGTAAAAGGAAGTTTATTTTATTAGGAGCTCATAATATCAACGTGCCCACAAAATCAGGCTGTAATGCCACACTTATCTGAACGTTTCTTCTATTTGACAACTCCAAAAAAATTAATTTAGTTCAAAGACAAATCGTAAGATGAAAATACCCGACATGAATGGAAGATTTCAACCTCGCATGCGTTGTTATCGCACTTGATTTAGTTTAGTCAGTATTTGAATTGTCTCAACCAGACGATGCATGGAATTGGTGCCTTTCATCGTTCCGTATTAGGGAAACATTCCGTCCGATTATTAAGCAATTTGTCAGGCAAACAACTGATGGTAACCTGACAAACCTACTAGAGTCACATGCGCTTGTTCGAGACCTGGACGATCCTATTGTTCCATCCACGGGTATGTCTGGCACCGTTCGCATATTTGTTTGTATGGTTGCAATTGTTCAATAGCTGCACACTTATTGGTGGAGTCGCGTTTTTGACTAGCCGAGCGTTCGCTGCATGTACTAACAATGCTACCCTGAGTCTGTTTATTCCAGGCGCGAAAAACATCCTCTAACGAGCTGAACAATACTTGCAAAACCATTGGGTAGCATCAAGTGCAAATGCCACTTGGTTTTGGCAAAACTTCCGGCTGGAACTCCTGGAACTTCTAGAAGGACTCATGTTCTGCCCGGACCGGTTTTAGTTTTATTTTCTTGTGGAAGTAGGCTTAGATCACTCGTGATAGGGCCGCTTTGTCCGTAAATGCAGGGTAGGGCTTGTGGGCGGCCAACAGCATCGAGGGTGCTATCAGCAAGGGTCCTAAAGTGCGATGTAGGTATTTGAAATTATTCTATCTTCTTGAAACAGTTGTTGTCCCGGCTCAACTCTGTGATAAATCTGGGTAGTAAATTTAGGTTGTATAGGAATTTCAGGTGTGCACTCTTTTTTTCGAGTCCACGCGCGCAACTATTGCGTCTCATGCGGGATATTTTGCAACTATTGGTATGTGTTGTAGGGCTTAGCGTCAAAGTTGATCCCATTGACCATTGACTTCATACAATGTAGTATCTTCCACCGGGATAGTTGGATACAATCCAGGACTCAGTATTGTAGCTTCACCTCGGCCGAGAATCCATATATATAGCGAAGGAATTCTCATATTTACAACTTTTCAAAACCAGGAATAGACAAGCCAACGACTTAATAAGCTAATTGGTTCTTCTTGCTTCTCATAATGATACTTTTCAACGTCCAAGTTCTCTTGTTGTTGCTGTGCTTGGTTTTTGCCGACTCTCCTAGCGGTGGGTACGGTCCTGGGAAAGTCAACTGTCCTGCTCAGCCCAAGTTGACCAGACCTGCTACAGGTCTCTCGACCAATGAGACAGAGTGGTTGAAAGTTCGTTCCAAGGTAGCCCAGCCTGCTCTCAACTCCTTTCTTTCGAGATTGAATTTGGAAGACTTTGACGTCGATCTGTTTTTATCAGGCAAGAACATTCAGATTGGTCTTGCATTCAGTGGCGGCGGTTACAGGGCACTATACAATGGTGCGGGCCAATTGTCTGCTTATGATCTGAGATCAAGTGGTAACTCTTCTTTGAAGGGTTTACTTCAAGCATCCACCTATCTTACTGGTCTTTCAGGTGGTGCTTGGTTGGTGGGGTCCTTAGCTCAAATCGATAACCCATCGGTGGATAGCGTCATCTCTGATGGTAAACTTTGGGACTCTTCTAACTCTATATTGGACCCTGATGGCATAAACATAATTGGAAACACATATCTTTTTTCTCAGATTGGTTTTGACCTTGCCTACAAAGTTGCTGCTGGTTTTCCTGTGACTGTTACTGATATCTGGGGTAGATTACTTTCAACTCAATTGTATCTGACTCAGAACCGTAATGGGGCTGCAACATTATTCTCTGATATTGCCTCAAGTGATGCTTTCAACGCTGGAGAATTTCCTTTCCCAATTATAACTACTGACGGTAGGCAGCCGGGATCTGTACTTCTAAACTCCAACTCTACAGTCTTTGAAATCAATCCTTATGAAATCGGTTCATGGGATCCTTCCATTGGTCAATTCTCCCTTCTTCAATACTTGGGTACTACCGTCAACGATGGTATCCCTCAAGGTTCTTGTATTGCCGGTTTTGATAACGCGGGATTCACTGTCGGGACATCATCATCTTTGTTTAATGAGCTTGTGGTCAAAATTAACCTGTCTTGGCTTCCAGACATTTTGAAGAATATAATTAATTCGTTTGAAGGTATCAATGTTGACATTGCCGACTACAAACCTAACCCATTTTACAATGATAAAGGTAAAACAGCTATTGAAACTTCTAAAGTATTGACGTTAGTTGACGGGGGCGAAGATCAAGAGAATGTTGCACTTCTTCCATTATTGACCCCAGAAAGAGATGTTGATATTATTTTTGTCAACGACAATACAAACGATATCAATTATTGGCCAGCTGGATCTGCCCTAATTGCTACATATGAGAGACAATTCAGTGAACAAGGAAAAGGTTACCCATTTCCTTATGTTCCAGGTCGATCAACCTTCCGTAACTTGAATTTGACTGCGAAACCTACCTTCTTCGGTTGTGATGCCAAAAACTTGTCGTCGTTGACCAGCAACGTTTATGATGTTCCATTGGTTGTTTACTTGGCCAACCGGCCATTTGAATATTGGTCCAATACCTCTACTTTCAAGATGTTGTATCCCCCTTCACAGCGGCAAGGTATGATTGATAACGGGTACCTGGTCACTAGTAGAAACAACGGCAAAATTGACCCCGAATGGGCTACATGTGTTGGATGTGCCATTATCAGAAGACAACAAGAAAGAAATGGTGATGAACAATCAGACCAATGTAAGAGTTGTTTCGAAAGATACTGTTGGAATGGAGACCTCGATGAGGGACCAGATATTGGACCTAACTTTACTCCCGAAGGCCTCACCAGTGGAGCTGGAGATTACAACTCTAGGAATATTGATGGATATGGAAATTGGGGCAATATTTGATATATATAAGCACTTCACTTGACTTAAATGATATACTACTAATACAGAATTAAAGGACCGGCCAGTTACTCCATGATTAGGGGTAATTCATGCAATCTTTTCATTTGAACTTAGGAGTTAGAAGTACAACAATAACTAGATTTCTCAGCCTTGAGTCTTCTATCTCTTTTTCTTTTTAGATAATACCAATTGTCTTTGAAGGTAGCACGTTTATTTGTATCTCCCTTAGATAGAATAAGGTTGTTCGGCCCTTTGGCTATTGCACAAAATGCTCCTGAAGTTTAATGAGCCTCCTAATAAACGGAAAAAGTTAAATTTTCAAAAATACTGTCCCCCTTGTTTCACATAACTAGTGTTGAATAGCATTCAACTACTCGATCACAAATAGCCACTTAATATTCATGACAGAGGGTTCGTAGCAGTATAGATAAAAAATTCATCTAGTAGTTTATCCTCGTGAGTATCACATAAGTCGATTTTTCTATCAACCATGGTGTACCTGATTTCTTCGTCTGGAGTAAAAGGTTGCGTCAACTATTTCGGTATCTTAGTCACTACAAGTGTGCAAATGTTATAATGTTTCGTTTTGTTTAGTCTATAAATTGTAAACGATGCGGCTGGTCTAATATACAAGAGGAAGGTACAAACCCGGGCCTATAACACATGGGCCAGATATGTTTTTTTGCACCTAATCCAATAAGGATGGGAATTCGTTGACATCGGCGTTTTCATAAATAACCTTGTAAGTGGCTTCGAACAATGGGAATTCACTTTGCAACTTGAAGTTTTCTAATAATTCGTGAACCTCCTTAGAAGTCAAAATACCTTGGGAAGATTGACCGTTCAACAAGATCTTCTCAGCTTCCCAAGCATCAACGTTGTTTTGCACCATGTATCTGGCAACCTTGACGTTTCTACCACCGGAACAGGTGGTGATCAAGTCAGCGACACCAGCAGATTCTTCAGTGAAGGTAGCAGGGTTAGGAGCAGTCTTGGCCTTGATACCAAACTTTTGCCAGTAAGAAGCAAAGTGGATGGTTTCCTTCAAACCAATTCTCATGATAGCAGCCTTAGCGTTGTCACCCCATCCGGCACCTTCAACAAATCCGACGGCAATAGCAACGACGTTTTTTAAGGCACCAGCAATAGAGGCACCGACAACATCTTCAATGACATTGACATGGAAGTATGGTCTGTGGAATGCTTGCTTTAAGATGTAGTCATCAATATCTTCACCCTTACCCTTGAAGTTATCTGGCAAGGTGTAAGCGATGGAGGTTTCAGACCATCTTTGTCTAGCGACTTCGTTAGCAATGTTGGCACCTGATAAGACACCACAGTAGATTCCCAAGGTGTCAGTGATGACTTGTGATAATAACTTACAGCCTTCTGGGCCGACTTCCAATCCCTTCAAACAGGAGATGGCTCTGACGGTAGGCTTGACCTTACCGACCAATTGTTTGCAGATTCTGCCCAAGAATTGGTGGGGAATGTTGAAGATGAGCAAATCGGCACCGGCAACGGTATCGACGATGTCTGGGTTGGCAATCAAGTTGACTGGCAACTTAACTTCTGGCAAATATTTCACGTTTTCGTGTTCGGTATTGATGATTTCGGTCAAGTTCTTTCCATCAACTTGTTCTTCGAAAACCCACATGTTGACATCTTTGTCAAAGAGTTCAGGCTTTTCAGCGGTGTTTTCAGCTACCAACTTGGCAACTGCGGTACCCCAATTACCAGATCCAATGATGGCGATCTTGAAAGGTCTGTTAACTTTATATGGAGCAGCGGAGGTCATTGTGACTGTGTATGTGTAAGTAGAATGTTTTTGCAAAGATAATCGAGTGTAGGGAGATTATCAGGTAAAATGTACTATGAGTATAGTGGTTATGGGGAATGGAAGAAAATAAACTGGGAACTTCAGCTATTTATATTGATGGGTGGAGTGGTGGTCCATCAACTCCCCATCGGGGTTTGTGCAGGATTGAAAACTCCGAACCCTTCTTTCAAAGAGGTTGCTTTTCTTTTGCCATACCAAGACGAGCTACTGAGACCTAGACTCATAGTGGAGCATTTCATGACGTAATTTCTTTTCAAATCAACGACAACACAATTGTCGTTCCAAGCTCGATGATGTCACGATGAAGTCAGATGATAGGTGATGGGACGTTCTGTTACTAAGTTACGAGGGTTTGGCAACGCTAAGGCAGTTTTGTTCCGACCCGCTCATTTTTCAGTCCGGATCTCATCTTGTTTCTTTTTTTCCGCACGACTACTACTACTACTACTAAAAAGTTCGGAGTTTTGAAGACAGACTGACCGACCCAACAATTGGGTGGAGTTAGGTGAAGCGGGGACCTTCTACTCCAACTACTTTCTACTAGTCATTTCCTTCAATAGACTCCAGGAGTGCCAGTCTAGTTCCCGACGATCCATACCCATTCCCCATTTCTGCTGAAACTCACAGTTGTTTGCTGGTCGTACCATCTACTCGTCTTATTTTTGTCGTACTTGGGCAGGCTTCCGACTTCTTCTCACCATTCCGGTCTGGTCGTCCCATCGGGTAACGTTTTGTATTGGATATGCTCTGGCGCGTAAACATTTGTCTCCGTCATGGCATGCACCATTTCATCATCGTAGGAAAAAGCATTTTCTTTCATGGGAACCACAGGCCCGAACAAGGAGTTTCTTCTCGTAGTCATTTGAGATAAATTTTTACCTTCAGTGACTGTTTGGCGGCTTTTCTATCATTTGTTTGACTACCGTAACTCCTCAAATTGATCTCCACTTCGCAATTGCTCCCTAGACCAAGTTTCTTGTGTAGTGCCATATTGGTATACCCCCTCTACTGTCCCACCGGAAAAACCGCAAATCGAGATGAGGCATATATGCACATGACCTCCATTCCGGTCTGTTGCTTTTGTACCAGATTCGCCCTAATACGTTACTTTTCCGCTGAACTATACACTCCTCTCGTTTCTTTGTGCAAAAGAAACCTCGTTCAACCGTCGCGACTCCTAAATCAAAGAGGGTCCTTTCTGTTCCAATCTCCCGTTGTATCATTTAATATTATCTCTTATATTGATCTTCCCTACGAAGTTTTAGCCTGATAACGGTTTCATCTTTCGCATCTTTGTAGAAATATGAGTCGCCCAAAATGTCTTTCATAAGATGTTACGTAATATGTAGTCACTTTCAATCCTGAATATCAGCATAATAATAATCACAGGTGGCTAATCAGGTCTCTAACATTCTCTCGTAGTAGTGAGTACTAACTAGGACTGCATTCTAAAATTGTAGTAGTCTTTGCAACCGTGTTCGCAGCCACCGTTTAATTACATTTTATAAGTCCGTCATATTTCGCAATTACTCCTGATGTAGTACAGTTACATGTCAATTTTATCTCTAATGCGTTGAATTAGCTTTATAAATAGTTCTTTGTTAGAATAATAATAACTTGATTGTATCTAGAGTCCCTTCTAGTTGATCTTCGTGTCAATACGCTCTGGGTCCACCAATCGCATCTTGTCGTTATCACGTAGAGCCTAATCAGTGGTAATCATCATCATGTCTGTAGTCATCATACACTTGTTGCCATTCGTCGCTCATGATGTTCCTTTTTGGTCTGGCAGCGGGGGCACTTGTGTTTGACACATTTCTAACGGGTGTTGGACCCCAATTGTCAAAATCTTCGGTCCAATCTTTGGTCTGTACTTGGTTTCCACTAATGATCTTGGCCGCAAGGAAAGGCGAGTTAATATCAGACAAGTCCCCATCCTTGACATGTGCAAGTGGGTCGGGTAATCTATTGACTTGATCTTCCGTAGCTGTATTTCTAGTAAGGACGGGGTTTGGCCCACGTATTGTGGGTTCTTGCATCATATGAGCATGCACGTTGTCTGCAATTTGTCCCGCTGACAATCCATCATTGGATGGAAACGCTTCAGCCAAATTTTCAGGGGGCTCGGAGAAGGCACCAATGCTTTGTCCAGAGGCTGCATCAATAAACTTATCACCTTCAAGCTCCACTTTTCTAGACCCGATGTTGCTCATCAATTTCAAAAATTGTGAATTTTGAATTTTACTGTTCATGGCTTCATTGGTAGATAAGGACCCTCTCATAGACCTCTCTACCTCTTTGGCGGTTCTCGCAAACTCTTCCTTGTCCAAGTTTTCTTCGATGGGTATCTTTTCCACTACCTTCTCTCCATTACTTTGGTGCTCTTCATGCTGAGCGAGCTCCTTTTCAAGGAGTTCGAATTGTTCGTCAATATCTTGAAACTGCAGTTCTAAACCGGTATGCAGTTGTTGGTGCTCCGTCTGCATCCCATACAAGGGCGTCGATAAATTCGTCCTCATGTTCATGGTAAATCCCACAGAGGGCCCACCCATCGACTGCTGCCCCATATCAAAATGATGGAGTTGTTGTGGTGTTTGAGAGGAATGGATATTATTGCCCGATTGGTGCAAAAATTGCTGGTGCCAGTCCCCTCGAGATGCTTGTTGGACTGCTGGCTTTCCTTGAAGAGATAAACCCGAGAAGTCCAGAACCCAGCCTTGATTATGGGCCTGTTCATGATGCTGTTGGTGTTGAGACTGTTGTTGATGCTGTTGTTGGCGGTGTACCGGAGCCTGGAACCCGTGGTTGGTGATAAAGGAGTTGGCAAAGTCGGAGCCGCTATTGAACTGTTGAAACTCATTATTGAGCCGAGGATCCACGGATTGGTTCAGTCTAAACCCCTGTGGCCCTGTGGCATGTTGATTTCTCGTTATAAATTCGTTTTGCAATGAGTTATCTCTCTGTGAATGCTGTGCCAATTTGGTCATGGCGTTGGAGGGTCCACAACTTGCATCCATGGTGTTTATGTGTATAAGTGAGTGTATGGGTGTACTTAGTAGCTTAAGTGTGGAAGTGGAAACACTTTTTGATCTGCCGGGCACTTTTCCTTTTATATACTTTCTTTTAATGTGGAGTCGTATTTGTCAATGGTCAGGTGGAAAGTATGGGGGACGTTTTTTTCCCGAGGTCTAGCACATGAAAAAATGATTCATTACGATAGCGGTCATGTGCCACCCCGCGCAGAGCACTGAATCATAGCCTAAAAGTCCAGGGTTGAGAAAGTGACGTGACTGATAGGAGGAGGTAAAACCACGTGAGCTTACCGTTTGCATCAATAGTTGTAGCTATGGTAATGGTGCTTAGCCACCACTATCGTGTACATTCTTAAGAGATTTAAAGAGTAGATTGGGTGGAATAAGGCAGATCAGACCAGGTGAGGACGGCTAATATCGGGATCAGAATCATCAGTATGTACTCTTTTCCGATCTTTTCCGATCTTGTAGGACGCATAAAAGCATATTATATAGTAGATGGTGTCTGATGATCCTTGAACATGATATCGATGATTAATTCGGAAGAAATCCAGCCGATACGTAAGCAATTACTATTTCGGCGTGTTTCACCCCTCCTCTTGTATTTATCCGCAAGACCCTTGTTGTAGTTGTCTTTGCCTTTGTCCTTGCCTTTATCCATTCTTTCGCAGCCAATTCTTTTACTTCAACCTTTATATGTACCTAGCCAAAAATCATTCATTACCTATACCTATTATAATTTCAAATACACTTCGTTTTCGAAAATGTCCCTATAGGATTCACTCAAGAATTCATGAACATTCGAAGTTTGCATGGACCTGCCGTACTTTTTGTATGCCTTAAAACTGGCGATCCTCACCAATGAACAAGCTGCGAAGCATGCCAAAAGGTTGGCCTCATCCTTTGCCAACCTCTCTTTTTCTTCAGGTTCCCAGAGCTTCTTATTATAGTTGTTCGACCAGTTCACAACGGTGGCAAGCGCACCCGTAAGAGTGTCTCCCTGGCCACCAACTCTTTTACTTGATCCCGCGACTTCGTTGACAAGGTATTCGTCACCCTTGACTATCAATTCCTTACCACCTTTTCTAATGATGGTAACTTTTCCAAGAGAATTCGATAATTCAATAGTTTCTTCGATTAATTTGGAAAAATTGGATTCATTGAACTCGGCTGCAATATTGAGACTCTTTGCGATGCGATCAAACTCAACTACGTTCGGTGTAAGGATAGCATTGTCGTAATTTTTAATTAATGATGGATTGATGGAGACCAAGTAAAGTGCATCAGCATCCAAGATAATGGGGATATTTAAAACCTTGATTTCTTCAACAATTCTTACCAAAGTTTTTAACATCAATGGATCTCTTCCAAACCCTGGTCCTACCACCACGATATCAGTTCTATTCAACAATGCCAGCACTTTAGGCAAGATCACGGAGTCTATGATGTCGTCAAGAACCTTTTGTTTTCCAGCCACAAGCTCTGCAATAGGCACTTTGGAGTACTTGGAGATGTCTTCAACGGAAATGCCTATTTCAGGACTACGCAATTCGTACAAATAAGGATGAATCATAAGATCTGGCGAATACAGTTTTATGGTAGGAGCCGCATTCTTTTCACAAACCACATGAGACAAGTCAGCACCCACCAAAGCGGACGAATGTGCTGAAAAGTATGGTGCACCAGTGTAGTCTTCACTGCCTCCTATAACTGTAATCTTACCAGCCTGACCCTTATGAAAATGAGGAAGTAATGGCTGGACGATTTGTTTGGATAATTGAAGCAATTCTTTTTGAGTCTTATTACGAAGCATTGTATAGAACAGGCACTTTTTTTTTCCAATGGGTCTTATGAAACTCAATTGCAAAGAATATATGATGTTACCGTACATAAATACACTTTAATGTAAATGGCGTTAAGGGGATCCTGCCCAGTTAGTCACATGATCAGTCGGAATCTGAGCTTTCAGATTCTGTTTTAATTGCTATGCATTGAACGCTTGCTAGAAAATCTGATGACAGCTTTCAGTAGAGACATTGTATATTGATTTGGTCACGACGCTCAATTGTCCAATTCAAGAGAGTTCACATCAACTGTGGACTTTGTTTGATTATTGAAGGCCTTTGTAATTGGTGAAAAATTACCAATTAAACAGAAAAAAGTACCCCGAATTTACAATTAATTCCATTATTTTTCACGCAATTCCTCTGTAAGAAGAGTCTCTATGATCCGCTATCACCACCTGTTCTTTTACCCTCTCCTTAAACTCCTCTTTGTAGCTTATATGCATTAGTAATTGGGCTGGTAAATAAGGAATACCTCGAACCGCACGTTATCTGCAGGCTGAGCAATTCTCACCTATGGTTTCCGCTCCCGCTCCACACCGGCCGTTCCCCAGCAAGTTTACTGTGGTGTAGTATATAAATGGATTAATTTCCAACCAATCACCTTTCTCCTCACGTTATCGATTAGCCATTGACTATTCATTCAATTGATTCATTTGATTAAGGAATAACAATACTTTGATGCTCACGATGTCTTTCGCTCACCAACTCAACAGATTTTCCAACCCACGGGTTTTGGTTCCAATTTTGGCTACCGTAGGTTCCATTGGTTTGGCTTATCATTACTCCACCAACAAGTCAATTATCGCCAATGAATCCGGTAAAACCTTCAAGGGTGGTGATGAGTGGATAGACTTGAAATTGGCCAAGTCTTACAATGTATCCCATGACACTAAGCACCTTGTGTTTAACTTGGCAAACAAGGACGATGTGTCTGGATTGATCACCGCCTCCCTTCTTTTGACCAAGTTTGTCACTCCAAAGGGAAGCAATGTCATCCGTCCATACACCCCAGTTTCGGAACCAGGACAAAAGGGAACCATTGAATTCGTGATCAAAAAGTACGAAGGTGGTAAAATGACCACTCATATTCATGACTTGAAGGAAAACGACACTCTTTCATTCAAGGGTCCAGTTGTGAAGTGGAAATGGGAACCAAACCAATTCAAGGAAATTGCCTTGATTGGAGGTGGAAGTGGTATCACCCCATTGTATCAATTGATTCAAGAAATCTCGAAAAACCCAGAGGACAAGACCAAGGTTCAATTATTCTACGGTTCGAAGTCTCCTGACGATATCTTGATCAAGAAAGAATTAGACGATATTCTCAAGACTAAGTCTGAACAAGTAAAGATCCACTATTTCGTTGACGAGGGTCCAGACTCTTTTGAAGGTAAAGTTGGTCACATAAGCAAGGAATACTTGGACTCCAACTTGTCAAAGCCATCCAAGGACATCAAGGTCTTTGTCTGTGGTCCACCAGGTTTGTACAAGGCCGTTTCCGGTCCTAAGGTGTCTCCAACTGACCAAGGTGAAGTCACTGGTGCTTTGGCCGACTTAGGCTTCACCAAAGAACATGTCTTCAAGTTTTAAGTTGCATGAACTTTTAGCTAAAAAGACTTAGATTTATTCGTAAAAATGAACATTACTTGATGTAATCATTGAATTATTGTAGGCAGCTATCATGGCAGAAAGTAAATGGAAAGATCGTGTAGCAAACGCAATTAACCTATTACCACCAAACAATGTTTTATTGAGAATGTTAGCTGTGTGGATCATTTTGTTGGCTCGAAAATTCATTTTTTGCAATCTAGTGAGAACAATAATTTTTCAATCAAGAAGACTTCCAATCTACGTTGAGCCATTGCAATGCTGCAACTTCCCAAATCAGTCAAGGTGGCAGTGCAAGGATGCTGTCATGGAGAGCTTACGGCAATTTATAACAGTATACCGAAAGACGTTGAGCTTTTGATCATGTGTGGAGATTTCCAAGCCATTCGGAATGAAACCGATTTTGAAACCATGAGTGTACCAAAGAAGTACCGGAGGCTAGCAGACTTTCATGAATACTACAAAGGTAGCATTAAAGCACCGATTTTGACGGTCTTTGTGGGCGGTAACCATGAGTGCTCCTCGTATTTGAAGGAGTTGAAGTATGGAGGATGGGTTGCACCAAACATCTATTTCCTTGGAGAATTTGGAAGTTTATGGTTCAAAGGACTTCAGATAGGAGGTCTCAGTGGTATTTATAACCATAATTCGTTTCTCAACAATATCATCGATGATGAAAGACTTCCCTACGATGACAGGACACTTCGTTCCATATACCATATCAAGCCAAAGAATTTCTTGAAGATGTATCTTATGAATCACACGTTGGATATATGTATTAGCCATGACTGGCCCGTGGGGATTGAAAAGTACGGAAATGAGAGGATGTTATTGAAGAAGAAAAAATGGTTTAAGGAAGACATAATACGGGGGACATTGGGAAGTCCTCTTAACAAATTCTTATTACAATATCTTAGACCAAAATATTGGTTTTCTGGCCACTTACATGTAAAGTTCGAGGCCCATGTCGACTACCTGACTGAAAAATCTGATAATGATGAAATAACGATAAGCGAAGGCAAAGAAAAGGACAGTAACAAAGTACCAATCGATAATGCAGAGATCGAGTTAGATATGGATTCAGATTTGCCGAAAGCACCCGAGATCAAATTGGATATGGACTCTAAATCACCGATTACTGACGAGATTGAGCTCGATATGGATGCAGACGAAAAGGAGAATGAAGACGAGATTAACCTTGAAATGGACGAAGATAACACGAAAACCGATAAACATGTCAACACAACTTCAGGTTTCGAAAGCAGTCTACATTTCAATAGAAAACGCGGTATATGCGATGAGTTTGCTACAAGGAAGAAAGTCAAACAAGAGTTGAAATCTACCTATTTTTTAGCATTGGATAAGTGTTTGCCCAAGCGGAATTTCTTGGAGGTTTTGAATATCAATATCAGTGATGAAAATCTCGCACATCCATCTATTAATTGGGATGGGTTTTACTATAGCAAGAGGGCAATCGTAATAAATAAGGTTGTTGAAGAATATCTTGTCAAGCACCGCAAACAGTTCAAGCTGATTGATATGCTTCAAATATCTAAAGACCCTAGCAAGTTACAGATTATCAATGAATTAATCGAAGTTGTTCAGATTGAGCTCAAAAAACTAGACAATGTACCTGAGGATGAGTTCAAAATTGATGGATCTAGCTTCACTATTATTGCACCTACTAGTGATTCGAAGGAACCAATTCCCTTACAGTACTGGGAGAATAATCAGACGGTGGGGTATACTGAGAAGTTCAAAATTCCCTACAAACCACTTGAGTCGTACCATTCCAAGGGAGGCATCCATACGAAAGATTCTTATGGTGGCTAAAATACTGAATGCAGCGATGTTGGTTAGTGTGTATCACAAGATTCAGGGGACCACAAAAAAAATGTCAACAGGACACCATACCAGCAGCCAATATTGTGCTGTGAATAATAAACAAGGACAAACTTTACGTTTAGTTGTTTTTGGAAGGTTACTAGCTATTGGTCTAGGTAATATTATCTGTCGTGCAGAAAGTTTTTGGGTTAGCAATAACGGAGAAAGATATTAGCCGAAAGCTTGGGATGATTCTTCACATCTGAAACCTAACCCTATTGGGCCCTGCATCCGAAAATCCCGATTCTGCAAAGCCTTGTGGTGAAGATTCCAGAAACACCCATTCTTTGTTTCTTTACCATGCTGGTCATGAAAATCCAGCCGTTTCGCGCACCGTTTGGTTGAGTGACATTTCCATATAAAAGTGGTAAGGTGAGATGGTTAATGCGTGGAATTATGCTGTGTCATCCCCCGCCAGTTCGCGTCATACCAATAGTTTAATAATAGGGTATGAGGCTGGTTTACGCCTGGTCTAACCACGGGGCGGGGCGGGCGGTTCAACCCCTCGACTTTGTAGCATCCATCCAATACTAGCCTTGCAAAGTGTAGCGAGTGATCGTTGGTAAGTCATTCCTGCTCAATCTCGTGTTTCTCTTTTATGAGTGTGACCCTGAATATCTATGAAACCCTCGCATAGCACCGCCTTACATTGTCTAACAAAGTAAAAGAAAGTATCAACACCTGCCAAGCGCCCCATATCCCAACCTCCGTATTGGCGGTTAAATCCTTGGAAACTCGCTTTAACTCCATTTCTCGGTCTTTTTTCAGTTCTGGTATCAGCTCATAACGAACGAGTGACATTCGATCAAGAGCTCAGGAGTCACAGCTTACACCCATCCAAAATAGGAAGCTGGTGCCAGTCTGGAGAACTATAGGATAAAAATCTCTAACAATAGTCTAGTAAGTAACTTCAACAGGCAATCACATATAAGTAGCCATTATTTTGCTGAAACCACAAGCTCTTGATTGTCCATCTTAGGTCGATCGCAAAAAACAATATTTCCGTAGATTAGCGCCACTCCTCCACCATCGCAGTACCGTGCGACTTCTTTTCTCAGTGACTACTGCCAAAATACTCGTGAGTTAATTTCCTGTTCTTGCCAGAAATTAAACCAATCATTAAATACCTTCAATCAACACCATCTTTGCACCATAATACAGTGATATTCGTCCTCCACCATGGTTGTTGATCATAATAACCCGTTGCAGGTCACGCTACCATACAACTTCCCCAATCCGCAGGATTATCCAACGGAAGTCATGGCCTCGAGGTTTCAAGCCTGGAGGTCCATCATCAAGGACTTGGTCAGTTATCTCAAGGAGTATGCCAGCGTACAAGAAGAGATAGTCAGACAACAGATGAGGCTCCAACAGGCAGTGGGAACTTCGACGGTACCCACAGGTAACAATTCGGGACAGCCTGGCCATCACAACAATGCTGTAACTGCCCGTAAAGAAGAATTGAATGCCATCAACAAATTTTTCCTCCCCATCGGAAACGGCTCCATTCAAGATATCCCAAGCATTCTCACCAAGTATCATCAACAAAACGTCACCCACGCGTCAAAGACTCTCAAGGAGATAAACAATCTTATCATCCCCAAACTCGAGGAATTGCGCAAGGATTTGCAAGTCAAAATCAAAGAAATTAAGAACTTACAGAATGACTTCAAAACCAGTTTGGGCAAAGAAGTCTCGGAAACAAAACAGATGTTGGCGCAATACCAACAGGCAATAGAAGCCTCCGCTAAGTTGGACGATGGCTCAGCCCAACATCACATAGATGGAAGCTCGAGTGACCATGGAAAGAATGACCCATACCTTGTGAAGATTAGATTAGACAGACAATTGAAAAGACAACTTAATGAAGAGAATTACTTATACCAAGCATATGCAAACTTACAGAATGCTGGTGGAAACTTGGAGTCTATTGTGGTATTGGAAATTCAAAACTATTTCTCCCAATTTTTGAATTTGTTGAATACCGAAAACTCTACCTTACCTGAATACTTATTGCCAAACTTCAACAATGGTTTCTTGTCAAAAGAAGCAAATTTCGAGTGGAACTCATTTATTTCAAGAAACTTACCAACTACTTCTCTTGCCGTCACCGCCATTGGAAATAGTACCTCAGCAATTAAATCAGGAACTTTTATTGACCTTTCGTTCCCTGCAAGGAAACTTGCCGATATTAGTATTCCTAATTTCGACTCTACATTGAATGTAGCAGTCCGTGAGGGATTCTTGGAAAGAAGATCCAAATATTTGAAGAGTTATTCGAGTGGTTGGTACGTTTTGACATGCAATTATCTCCATGAATTCAAGACTGCCGACCGTAAGAAGGACCAACAACCTGCAATGTCTTTACCATTAGATGCATGTAGTGTTACTGAGCACTCAAAAGATGATGGTAAAGCTGGTGGCGTTTATAAGTTCATCTTGAGTTCAAAGCTGGCTAACGGTTTGATGCATAGGACTCATAACTGGGTGTTTAGAACGGACACATACAAGAATATGATCAATTGGTACAATGATATAAATGCATTGACCAAGTTACCAACGCCATCATCTAGAGCTCGTTATCTTGGAAAGAAAAAGGGAATTGAAGTATCGACCACTGCTAAGAAGTTGTCGAGACATTCAAGCATAGTTTCTGCGGGAACGGCTGCGAAGTCATTAACATCTCGCAATACTGTTGCTTCTCCTTCACGCGAAAGCAATAATTTCAATGGCCAAAACAAACTCAAAGACAGACCATTATCACAGGCTACATCTATTCTCAATGCTAACAGGCTTTCTTCGACATTCTCACATAAGAATAACCAGTCCCCTAGATTGGCCAACATGATAAATAGCGATGGCACAATCATCACGCCAGTAGAGACATACGATGACGAGACCACAGCTAATGAAGATGGTACTAGAGCCAATACTAATGTTCTCGATTCTCAACAAGATCCAGATGCCACAAGACAGGAACAACAGCATCAACAGCAGCATCAATTAAATCCATCGCAAGTCAACACGCCTATCCAGAATGTTCCATTCCATAACCAACAATATTTGACTCCTCAAGCGAATTACCCGTATTATTTACCTGCCCAAACAGGTCAACCTCAGCAGTTCTATGATCCTGTTCAACAGCAGTACTTTACGTTGACTCCAAGTATGCCTGCTCAAACGGGACACCCACAACCGCAATATTTCCCTGCATCTCCACAACCTAATTCTCAACCACAACAATTCGTTCCTGTTGGGTCCCAGTCACATGCTCCTGGTTCTCCAGTGATCTCAAATCAGCAATTTGCTGTGCCATCTGGAAATTATTTCCCATATGTCAATGGAGTTCCAACAAAATATGGTGATGCTTTGCCGTACCCTACTAGTTTGCAGCCGGTAATTTCTTCGACGGATAAGTTGTCTCTTAGTCTGCATAACATCAATCATGGAGATCAATCCAGTTCCATTTTGCAACCAAAGGATACAAAAGATGATAAGCACTCACACCCCAACAATGGCTCTAATGCTGACATTCGTGATGAAGTATCTACATTACAGAGTAATGATGTCAATCTTGTTGTTACTTCAACAAATGATTCACAAGCTAAAATAGATGCTTGAGGGTTTGACCCAAAGCCTCTCCTTGTTTGAATATTTTTATTGATGTTAAGAGAAAATGTTTTAATGCCGGAGTTTTTATTATTATTATTCGGTAATGAAGAGCCTTCTCACATAAGTCTGTATCGTGGAGGTGGGCGTCCATTTTCAGTTCCTCTACTAAATTCCAGTAGTGTATTTTTGCATTCTTGCTCCATGCTCTGTATATTATTAATACATTTTGCTTGTTCTTCATACTTTTGTGGGTTGTAATTAGTGTTGAATGTTTCATGAAAACATAGAGTACTAGCAGTGGACTCACAAAGTACTTTGCATAGAGTACTAGCAGTGGACTCACAAAGTACTTTGGTCTATACTGGCGAAACAACATAAGCTACAGAACAACTGTTATTTAAATTAATCAAATGTGCATGTATAGAAGTATATTTAAAATACAAGATTAAATTCGAGACTCTTAAACAACAACACCAGAGTTGGAGGCAATACGAGGCCATAAATCAGCACACTCTTTGGCAACAGGACCGGTAATAGCGGAACCCTTCATTTCACCCTTTGGATTGACAATGACACCGGCGTTGTCTTCGAAGTATAAGAAGACACCATCCTTTCTTCTCCATGGTCTAGATTGTCTGACAACAATAGCTGGCATAACCTTCTTTCTTAATTCAGGCTTACCCTTCTTGACGGTAGCCATGACCATGTCACCAGCAGAAGCAGCTGGCAATCTGTTCAATCTAGCACCGAAACCCTTGACGGCTATGATGTATAAATTTCTAGCACCAGAGTTGTCACAACAATTGATGACGGCACCAACTGGTAAACCTAACTATAAGTGGGTTAGTAAATATTTCAAACTATGGACTGATTGGTAAAGGAAGTGTAATGATTGATTGGAGGTACCTTTACTTATTCAAAATAATTGAAGTATTTCTGAATTCAATATATGCTGTCATTTAGCGTTTCCTTGAAGAAGTCAATTGTAATCTTTTAGTTTATACTTCTATCTTTGATATATCTTTACTCAAAGTTTTCTGTCCTTATTGTTCTTGATGATGAGTTTTCGATGAGCTGAGCAAGTTCTCGAATAATTCAGCTTTCTGTTTGTTAAAACTCTATTGCCCTCATTCAATTCATGATCCTTGAACTCTCTTTCATTGTTTCTCTGCTTGTTTTTCATATCATCTCATCTGATTCTATCTCACTTTCTCAATCTCTTCAACTTCTAATCGTTCATTCACACTTCACTTTGTCCAACTGGTCGATTCAAACAACAAAAGGCACATACAGACATACGGAATTTGTTACCGGAAGCACCTGAACCAGACATTTTGCGATATTGATTTGATGTTTCTTAACTTCTAAACCTTCAAAAGAAGAATCACTAATATATAAGTCTACTGAAAATTATTCGAGCTCGCATACAATTGAAAATTTTTCCCAGCCTAATGCAGCAATGCGGCGTAGAATATAGCGAACATCCGAACTGCACTAGTCTTATTCGATGCTCGCACTAGACATTGAATCTCAGCTAGGGCTGTAGCCCTATTATGCGGATCTCACGTGTGCGTGAGCTAAGCTTCCTGTCACGTGACTACTTTTCTTGTCGCAAACAATTAAAGATTTTCACGTGAGCAATAAAATCTGTCAATGATCTATCTTGTTTATATAAACAACTCTTCATATCCGCATAGACCACCACATCCGTTTAAGCCGGGGGCCAAGATAGATTGTTTTGGCTCATACCAACCAATTGCCGCTTTTCTCACGAGCACGCTCCTCAATCATTCCCCTCCGCCTACATTCACGGGAAACACCCTTTAAGGATAGGGCCAAGTATAATAAACATCTAGATTGATCTAGACCGTCCCTAATCTGGTAAGATGTAGTTCACATCGAGCGAACAACGTATTATGCGATCGTTATTGTAAGCGGATCTTTCGATTGTTCAGGATGTACTTGGTGATGCCTGACCCTGAAAAAAACGCTCCTTGGACCACCAGATTGAGGTTATCTCACCTGATAGGGTCCTCGAATTTAAGCCTCCTTTGCCGACATTGCCAGTGCTTCCAGCGATTATACGCGTCTACTATTGATCCCGCCTCGCGAGCTCTGCAATCGATGCGCCCGTTGAACAAATAGCAATGATCAACTGAAGGTGAAATTGCAAAACTCAACGTAAACAAAAATATACACACAAAACACTGGTACAAAAACTTTAAATAATAATAAGATCGAGATCGAGCAAAGCTACTCACGTGATTTGTCAACTGGCAAAAACGTTGTATTAAGTTGTATAAGCTATTAAGACAGCTGGAGAAAGAACATGGGATAGTTATAAACTTGATGGCCATGGAGAAGACGTAAGAATGGTGAAACTCGGTTGAGTTCGAAGCTGTTTCTTTTAAAATTGTAGGAAGTAACAAAAGACTTTCCCGGTGGGGTATTCAAGAAGTAAACGTGTAGAGTGGACTGATTTAATTATTAACCACCTTTAATGAGCCTGGCTGGCGTGCAATCATATCTGGCAATGATCCGTTGCTTAGTCTGCGGCGACCATACTCTGGACTTGGGGGTCTGTCGAGTGTTATGCCATTAGGTGGAGCATTGGATTCGGGGAACATGAAGTCGTGCTCGACATTACTCGAAGCAAATGAATTACCTTGAGAATGTGATGATGTATGGCCATGACCGTTGGAATCGGCTCTGCTATGCCCATTTTGACTATTGGTATTGGAATCGCTGCTATGAGGGGTGTACAGCTGATTCGCAAATGCCAATTGTTGATATGTGTGTCCGTTTTGTTGATTACTATGTTGAAGACTTGGTGTTCTTTGTTGCCCCGCTTGTTGGGAAGTGTCGAAATTATTGTAGCCACCAGCAATCAAGAATGGATTGGAGTCTAGTGGTGGTTGAGGTGCATCTGCTGATTTCTCGTTTGGTCCAGAGAGAGTAAACTCGTCATCAAATTCATTATCTTCATTCCTTCTGTACCTCTTGAACAAAAAGAATCCCAAGAGTGCAAGTAATGCTACACCAGCTACTGCACCCACTACTGCACCGGCAATTCCTCCGTTCGATATGGCCTTTTTGGAGCCTGAAGAGGCAGCCGTAGCTGACGACGAGGAAGATGAGGTTGGCTTTGATGATGGGGTGATAGTTACGTAGGCAACCGATTCAGATGCGACTCCACTTGGAGATACGGTGGTTACGGAAACCACAATTGAAGGGGATGGTTTAGGAGTGCTTGATGAAGACCTTGACGAACTGGACGATGTAGATGATGAGCTCGACGATGATGACGACGATGACGAAGTCTTTGAAGAGGAAGATGATGACGATGATGATGAAGATGAGGATGATGATGAAGATGGACCCAGAGAGGCAGTAGTGGCCCCACTGGAATCTTGATTGACGTATACCAAGAAGTAATCATTTCCACCACCACATTTTTCATTGGGGTACCCGATACAATTTGTATTACAATTGCTTGAATCTACCTCATCGCTGGAAGCTGGGATGGTGTTACCACAGTAGCACGAGTTACCGTTGATGAGACCCAAAACGGCACTGTTGGAACATTGCAGTTCACAATGGCCCGAACTTTGATAGATGTAGTTGTCGGAGAACTTTAATGACGATCCTATATCCGATTTTTTGTAACATCCGGCCTGGGTAAACTGGGCCAGGACTCGCCTTAAGATGGCTGCCATTATAAGGGTGGATACAACTTTCATGGCTGACGAAGGCCTATTGGATCCAGGAGTTGAAAGGGGGAAGGGGGCTCTCACGCAAAAGCCAATAACACAAGGATGTTGATGGAACGAGAGTAGGAGTTGGACGAGGATGGACTCTATCGAGAAGGAACAAGAAGAAACCAATCAAGATGCAAACAACTAGTCTCGAGGATACTAAACGATTCTCGGCGATGGATGAGACTGGTAGGATATGTTTATCACACAATTAACGGGAGTGAATGGACCGGAAAAAAGAGGGATACAAATGAGGTCCCGGTTGTAGCAGTGTGTTGGCAAGAACAGGGGCGAGTGATGGGAAGGCTCAGGTCAACGAAAACAACACTGGGGGTAAAAACACAACTGGAGGATATAAAACCAGTTTATGAACGACGGTCCAAAATCACCAAGAATTACAAACCATTAGTAGTAGCGCACCTTATATACATTCTAAAAATACGGTAGGTAAACAGTGAACAAAGCCCCTGGGGAAATTATGGAGATGAGAGAAAATGGGACTGAGCGGAACGAGGGGGGTTCGACAAAACGTGGGTGAGCCATGTAGTAACCTGGTGGTTGTATATAGTCCAGTCCCTCATACGTTTGCCTTTGATGTGTTTGGTCCAATCCCTTCTGCCTATCACAGTTTTTCACCCCATCTACCCTGCCCAGTATAATCCTTCTCTGCGTAGCGCTTCAGTGCGGTATGAAAAGTCGGATCAAGGTTGTCTCTGTATCAGGGCTCCCTCTTACTGCTTTTGGAGGTAAAGTTCAGGCACATTTCTTTTGCGGTGTATTGTGCACCACCAACGTTTGGCTGCTACAAAACAATATGAAACTCATTAGTGAGCGGAGGCTGAAGTGGGGGGGGGAGGGGGAAGGTTATCGGGAAATCTAACAAAGAGAGACTAAGATAAATGACACTCAACATCTTGACTGACTGCCTGGAAGATGTGGGTTTATCCAGGATTATACCACAGCTATAGTATCACTCCCTTTCTAAGCCAATCATTACCTGTGTTGACTCTGTGGAATCTACAGGTATTTCACTGCCCGATCCTGCTACCGAGGGTGAACCGTCTGCAACGCTCAAAATTGCTAAGAAACAGTTTAGTGAATTCTAGAAATCTTCCCCTTCCGGCGGTCCAGTGTCACACCAAGCTAGATCACCGACTTCGAATTTGCCCCATTCCATGGCCTTTCTGAGAGTAGTAGTAGTGGTCTTTACCCCTACGTCACTTTGGAATGTGTCCTGCGTAGTGAACTAAAAATATGATCCGATGCATTCTACTGAACATTTTGGTGCTGTGACGCATTTATGGAATGTTTCACTTGCAACACAAGTCCTAGCTGATCAGTTCCAAATGCTTTAGTTCACATGGTCTCGTGATACTAAACCCCTCTCGCTTTGTCGTCTGACCTTCTGTTCCTTTTTCTAGCCTACACTGTCGATCATGCATCCCCACCTCCTTCTTACTGGCTTTTGCTAGCACATGAACACTTATCAGAATGCACACAACCGCCAATTAAGAACCACGATATCATTCCGTAAGAAGTTTGAATTAATAGAAGCAGGACGACACCCAATGCAGTAGAATACTGGTTCATCTGACTGTTAAGCCCTCTCCTCCATAATTTAGCGCATAGCAAGCTACATCGAGATCGGCAACCGTCAAAGGTAGATCCTGTATTCTCATCAAGTTCATGGAACAGCCTCAAAAGTCTAAAGAGGAGAACAGCAAGACTGATTCATTTGTGTAATGGTGATTATGATCAGCTGCAAGTACAAAAATCCAAGTGTCTTGGCTGTTGTATTTCTTTGGACTGTGATGTAGGTTAGAATTTGGTTTAAGTTTAAGTTTGAATTAAATTTGAAAACTGAAAGTTTCCACAATTGACTGAAAACTTGGTATTTTTACCAATTTTTGGACATTGTCTAAAAGTATAAATTCCATTACCATCAATTTTTTCCAATTTTAGAAACAAACTGCACCAAAGTGGGTCTTCTTACTCGAGTAATTATATAATTTGTCAAAATAGTTGAATCTGCTGTCCCTTTTCCACTGTGTCTCTCCCCTCCTATACTTAACTATCAAAACCTAACAACTTTTTGCAATCATCTTCTGTGCCGGGTAACCCTAGGAAATTCAAGTCTGCATCACGTGCGCGGTAACTGAGTACTTGAAAGAAAATTCAGTACCAAATGCTAACAAATCTTTTCTGCTCTTTGTTAATAACAAGGACATAAGGGAAGACTTATTAAAGCAGGACAGAGAATTACTTTTCGATGGTTTTGTTTGCTCGGTAGTTTGTACCTAGTCCTTAGAGTACCTTTAGCCCTTTTCGCTAACCACGATCATTTCCCTTAGATCGTTGTTTGATAGTAGTTGGGCATACATTCACATTGTAGAACGAGGGTTTAAACGTAGTACTAGTGATTTGGTTCTGCAATCCAATGATACCCACGAACCAAAACTTACTGCTATATTTGCCTAAGGCTATTCTGACGTACCTTATAGGTTTTATTCTACAGTTCCCTCTAGTCATCCTTATTATAGCCACCATATAATATTCTCATACATTATTCTCAAAGGTTTTGTCTCTGTTCATTTGCTCTCATTTAAAACAAAGTCAGTTACTAGCATAGTACACCTTTTATCGAAGCGACCATGAGTATACATACAATACCCACAATTGAAAGGATCATAACACAGCATAAGAGGGATATCAAGTCTTTAAGTATCCCGACCCTATCAGAACACTCGACGCAAGTGACGTCTCATGTGGCAAGTTCCCCGTACATCAATAAATTCAAACTAGATCAAATCAAGCAAGATTTGATACAACTCCGCCAGATATTGATCACACAACTTCATTCACACAAGAACTACACAGAGGCATTAAAGGAGGTCAACGATATAATCAATGACTTGGATGAAAAAGAATACGTAAATGGAAAATTGATACAGGTTTACCAGAATCAATATACCTTCAAAGATGATGCCACGACATCCAATCTGAATGCAGCCAACGATTCCATTGACTTGAATGACGATGCTGACAACCAAACTTCCAATGATCCAGATTTAGCATCACTTAGAAAAAGGTTATTGGCAGGTGGCCAACATACCCAATTTCTAGAGTCAGACGAATCCAATTCAGATCGTTTGAACAATTACCATGAATCAGTGCAAGAAAACATTCTCAGCGACTTGACTGAATTAACAACAAGTCTCAAGAACTCTGCATACAAATTAAGCTCGAAGATTCTCAGCGATGATTTGCAAATATTGAATGAAACCAATGAGAATATAATCAAAAACTCTAACATGTTCAAGTTGATCGATCGAAACTTGAACAATTATCTCGAAAACAAGACTGGCAGTAAGATAGGATTATTCTACTTGATTAAAGTAACTGCAGCGCTAATTGTCACCTTCTTTTTCATGGCATTATTGGTCAAGATCATACCCAAGATTGGCTAGGTCTTAAAACCACCGTTTTCTTGACTATATGAGATTAACGCCAGTATAACAACTTGTTGACTCGCAGGCGAATCCTCCTCCAATTTTTATTAACACTAAATGCTCTTTTGCTAAGGTTTTACTCGAAATAATCAATGGAAACAAAACAATTTTATTGAAAATGATTTCAGTACATACGAAATAAAAAAAGTGGTAGCCAATATAATGTCCTTTTCTTATAATGAATGATTGAAGTTAATAATTAATACTGATGTATGAAATATAATGGAAGAATATAAATATAAGATGCTAATGATAGTTTTTTCTTTTTTTTTTTTGACTTTTTCTACCTTTGTATGAAGTTTTTAATATAGAGGCCATCAACAACATAAACGATGATAACCTGGAAAGGAGTGAACACGAACAACAAAACGAATCAAAGTAACCGCCGGCAAACCAATCAGTATTCTCGGGAAATATAAATAGGAACAGGAATAAATAAATAGAAACAAATAATTGTAGTCATTAAACATAACCAGATCATGATCTATGAACGCCTCTCATGAAAATGGAGCAGCTGTGACATAGGCACAGACAACCACCATCGAAGAAGCATTGAAATTCCGTATTAACCTGAGTCAAACTTTACTAATGCTCCTATTGCAACAGTTGCTGATGATGTTGCTGTTGCTGCTGATGATGCTGCTGCTGCTGGTTTTGATGTTGGTGTTGCTGATGATGATGTTGATGTTGCTGGTGTTGATGCTGTTGTTGATGATGTTGCTGGTGTTGTTGATGCTGTGGTTCATCATTCATGAATTCATTATCAGAAAAAGATTGACTAGAAACATTATCGAGACCATTGAGTTGCGCTTGGGCGTTTTGACTTTGGAATTGCCTTGGTAAATTTCCACATCTATCTTTTCCGAAATTAATTTTCAATGTCTTATAATCGTTAAAAGATTTGATACCATCGATAGCCTTGATAGCATTGGCAATGTTAACAAAATTGATGAAAGCACAATTCTTTTCTTCCAAATAGTTAATTTGCTCAATGTCGCCAAACTTCGAGAAATCATCTCTTAACTTTTGCGGATTGTAGTATTCAAAATCAACAATATTTCCAATGTAAATGTTTCTAGATGCACCATTAGACACAGCTAAAGACAACGCATTGGACAACGGACCAGAGTGCTTTCCCCATCCAACCTTAATTCTACGGTTATGGATGGTTAAACCATGTAATTGACACATGGCAAAAAATTGGGCAGCGGCAATAGGATCAATGAAAGTGATGAAGCATACATGTCTTTCTTTCAAAAATCTAATGCTTTGCAACAAACCACCTCTGACAACATTACAGATTTCTTCAACGGAAGAGTCTTGGTGTAAGTTACCCAAGTATACGGTTCTGTTACCCAAATTGTTAGCACCACCAGCTTGAGTTGCGATTTGAGCTGCAGCAGCTGATTGTTGGACTAATGCGGATGATATGAATTCTCGATCGGCAGCAGTCACGATATGTTCCATCCCTGGAGCCAATCCCAAATATTGAGCAGCATTATGTTGCTGAGTCTTGGTAATAAATGCACATCTATCCTTACCATAGAAACACTTTTTGTCCAAGTATTTTTCTTTCAATGGTAAGTTAGCAACACATCTGATTGCACTCAATATGGATAAGAAATGAATAAATGCAATACCTTTTTCTTGAATAATTTTAATGCAGTCGATAACACCATAACAAGATAAGTCTTCTCTTAACTCTTGTTCGGTTATAACTTCGCCATTCACTGGATTGTTCAAGTTACCTAAATAAACGTTTCTGGTGGCACCATCTCTTTGAATTGATTCCATAACCGCTGGCAAAATTGGACTGTTTTTACCCCAACCAATTCTGATGTCATGGCCCTTGATACTCAATTTTTTCAAAATACAATCTGAGTGGAATAACAAAGCGGACTGATGATCTATGAAAGAAATGAAAGCACAGTTTTTTGCTGGAAGGATCTTGACACTTTCCAAAATTCCGGATCTGACGTAGTCTAACAATTCGTTTGGCTGAATGTCAGATGGAATGTTGCCTAAGTAGACGGTTCTAGATGGGGCAGCGGAGGAGTTTCCGTTACCATTACCTTGACCGTAGACAATTTCATTTTGATGAGATTGCGGGGTTTGTGGTGGCAAAGAAGAAACCTGAGGCAAATTGTTTTGGTTTTGGTTTCCACCATTATTCAAAGGAGAATATTGGGCACCTTGAGGGTGGGGTGGGTTGCCTAAGTTATTGCTGACTTGACCCAAAGAGTTAACTCCATTGTTGCCGTTGATAAAGACACCGTCTTCATTGTAGAACTCGTTACCGGTTCCAGCAGAAGAAGACACGTCTCCACCATTAAAGTTGAATGAAGGATCCGATTGGTATTGAGGATATTGCTCGTAAGAGTTTTGCCTGGATTCAATCGAAGGAGCCAAGTTTCCGTCTTGAAGAACTAGTTGATCATCGTGATTTTGTTGGTAATACTGAGGGTAATAAGGTTGAGCAATGTATTGCTGAGGTATTCCCTGGTAGGGATCGTAGTAGGACATGATTCTGTCTTTTTTATATGTCTGAAATTTTGAAGGGTCTATTATAAGGAAGGAGTAGATTCAATATTGACAACGAAGTAAAAGAAAAAAATCAGCACAAAATATCAGACAAACGAAATGAAGGGGAACTAGAAACAAAAAACAACGACTTCTAGGATGAAAGATCTGGGGAACGTGAATGTGAATGTGGAGTAGCTTGGATCACGTTCAAAAAAGGGAATGGATCAGGACTTAAAAACGTAGTTGTTGATCTGTGACTTTGCGATAAAGTGGTTTGACTAGAAAGAGATGAAGTCAGTTGACCAAAGCAGATATTGGACAATTGAATCAAATCAAAGTGACGACGAGCCCCAACCTAATGAAAGATCAAATCAAATGAACAACGAAAGGAGAGCAAAGAAAAACTTCACTGGCACTGGCACTGGCACTTGGAGGGGAAATGGATAGTTCTGAAACAAACAAATGAACAGAGTCCCAAAAGAAGGTCTTAGAAAAATCTCAACAACGAATCAAATGAACTGAAAAGATCAATGAGCCTTGCCTTGAAGTAATAACGAAATGAACACTAGTACAGAAAAAACACTTTGGAGTATCCACGAAAAAAAGTGCTACAAAAGTTCAAAGGTTACACTGAAAAATTTTCGTTTTTGATCTCTGCGCGGAAGGGTTAGAGAGACGTGGAAGCGTGGAGGGGAGGAGAGTCTCCCTGAGTTAGCTGAATAGGGGAGTGGAATAAGGGTATACGCAGAGTTTTGCTAGTGATAGGAACGGTAGAGAGGTGGGAACGGTAGAATATTACTGGTGCAACACGAATGGGTGGATGGCGTGTATTCCAAGGACGTGTTGGTCAATGGACGTGTCGTAGGCGTACCAAACTAGTGACATTCCTGAGACTAAACCTGCTGTCGCAACCTGCTTCTAGCGAGACTCACCATCACAACGGCGCGAGAAACTAAACTCTATGCAATTCTCCCGGACGACTCCAGACAAAATAAAACGTTGGGATGTCACTAAATCGAGAAAACAATTGGTCCTAATGCCACCAAGGTTAAAGTAGCGGTACAGAATCCACTCAACTTCCCTGGAGTTGTAGTTTCAGAGTTGCCTGTAAAAATTAAAAATCTCCAATGCCAGTAATTATTGGCGAGGGTGTGACGCCTATTCTATTATTACTATTGCAAGGAGTGGTGCTGTTGTGATAGTTAGGAGAAGCTAGGTTGAGTACACGACTGCAAAAGTTCTAGTGGTGAGGAGAAAGGGCCGAGATTACCGGCAGACACTTGACATTGCCGTTCTTCAAATCCGACAAGCGACCTAACTTTTAAACGGTAATGAAATCAAAAGGTCGCCTGTGCCTAGATGACCGCCAGGAACCCGCCGGAATTCGAAACAGATGTCGTCTTACTTATGAGGACAACTGTACTTCACCATTTCCATTTCGATAAACATCTCTATTTCCATCTCCTCTTGCCCTATAATTTGGCAACATGTGCCCCGCAACAAAATTGTCATTTTTGAATCCACAGAATGCGGCAATGGGTGCCTCTATTATTTTTCTTTCTGAAAGATGCTAACCAGAGTTGGCTTTTGTGCATAGGATGATTGGATGACAGAAACCGGTCTCGCTACCAGATCGTAGCCAATTCATATGACAAATCACCTAGCAAAATTGTCTGGCAGGGTGTACCTTGCAAATGTAATCGAGGGCCACGCTGAAAGTGTGAGGTTTCATTGGTCAATGTTGGCTTTCAGGCCGGTTCTTTAGTCTTGTTCTTTGAATACCGTAGATAGTCACCATACCTCCATCCTTTTACTACTTGTGAATTTCCAGGTCTTGTGATTTCGACTCTCGTTCTATATATCCGGTATCATTCGTCTTCCGAGGATGATCCGTAATCCGTTTCTATTTGACTCGGAATTGGTGATTTAGACCGTCCACGATTCGCTAAATCATCTGGTACCCCTGCCTCCTCCCTTTTTTGTTCCTCCCTACTATTGGTTTTTGCAATCGTTTCATGCAGCTTTAAACCGTCATCCTTCTCAGAATAGATTTCTTGTGTTTCTTCTTCAGATGTGTAATCAGTATCATTAGCCTCCTTTTGGGTTTCGGCTTTAACGCCAAGTGTTTCTCCTTCTTCTTCGTTCCTCGTTACTTTTGCATTCGAGTTTGACCCAAGACTATCCTCAATGATATCGGGATCCAGGTCTCGCAGTTGGGTTTGAGTAGACTCTTGTGCTTGCTGTATAGCTTCTTCTTCCCCATGAATGTCTCTGTCAATTTCCATAGCATCTTGTGTGCTATTGTCATTGCCATCGACAACCTCCTCAATGTCCTTTTCATCCAAGTCCTCGACCTCATTTTGAATATCCTCTACATTTATGTCATTATTTTCTTCTTCCCTATCCTCGTCTCCGTCATCATCTTCATAATCATCATCACCACTAGCTCCCGAAGATACACCATCTTCTTCATCTTGATCATCGACATCATGATCTTCCTCCTCATCACTTTTCCCTACTAGTACACTTTTTAGTATATCTCTATCCAGCAATTGAAAGGAAGAGCTGCGTCCTATATCTGGAGCTTTCACAGCTTCCGCATCTTGTGTTGAGTTTCTGAGTTCTAAAGAGGGTTCCGTTCCAGGCTCAATCTTGATTGGCGGATTACTCTCATCCAAAATTTCGGTTTTTATACCACTTTTTTGACGTTTAGTTCCAGGGGTCTTAGGTTCCCTCTTGAGCTTGGCTATAGGCTTTCTCTTTCTTACATATTTCTCATCCAATGCATCTGGGATTTCTTCCTTGACTATATTTTGCAATTTGCTCCCATTATTTGGTAGTCCCGTATTTAACCCTTCCAATTGATCTTGTGGGAAAGAGTCTTTGGTTAAGTTCCAAATTCTTTCTTTCTTGGAGTCTAGTAACTGATAAAATTTCGTTTCAAGATCCTTTACTATTTCCTTGTGGCTCTTCATACTGCTTTCATAGCTGTATGTTATTTCATAGTTTTCTTCTTCAAGAGACTCAATCTTTTTCTTCAATCGTACTATTTCTTTGGCCATTGTTCTATTTTGTTCATGTATCAATCCTAACCAATTGAAAAGATTGCCTTCACTTTTGATTCTCTCATCTTCTTCAAAGTCAACGGCTTGCAACCGTATTGAACCAACTGTCACGGGGACTTTTGCATCGGTTTTGATTGAAACAGTCATGTCGCCATTATTGGGATCTTCGTCCGATTCTAATAGCTCTTTAGTGACCAGGTCGTACTGAGAGTCAAACGCAATTAAGCGACAAGAGAGAATCAAGTTGTCATCGCCATCATCATCATCATCATCCTGAACCTCGACTTCGTCATCTATGGGGAATAACTTCTTTAAAACATTGAGTCGATTGTGTTTCTTGATGAAATTGTCCCTAAAAATGTTGGAGCTCAGTTTCTTCGTGATGGTGGTATGAAAGCTTCCATCTTGGTATATTCCTGTGACGGAAATGTTGGTGAATGTGGGATCTTCACTGGGTTGATAGTCTGCTCTGGTAACATGTAAATAGAGCCTAGTGGTTTTGATGATTTCATGGGTCAGTTTATCCTCTATCACCAAAGGAATCGAGATGACATTGCCACCAATCAGATCCGAATGTTCTGAAGTATTACTATTCGACATTGTCAGGGCATTATTAGCAACCATTGGGGTCAATTGGGGGTTGCTTGTAGTGTGTGTTTATGTCATAAATAAGTCGCGACATAACATTTGGTACAAGTGAATTAGTATGGTGAAATTCTTATCAACAGATTCGACAATGAGGGCACATTTTCGAAAAGATTCATAAAAAAAGTACATTGAGCAACAAGAAAAATTTTTCTACATTTTCTTGTGCTTGATGATTTAGAAGATACCCTTTGCACAAACATAGTGTTGACGAGATTGATAATGTTAGGTTCTATTAAATTTATTACAGTAGAATTATGTACAGTATTAGACGACAATATAGTTCAATCTATAAGCACAATCGCGCGTTATTGTGATATTATTGACAGTTTCTCCAAACCACCACCTACTTTAACTTCATCTCAAAAAAATGGAAGCCACCCAAAATAAATCATGGCCAAGTTTTGGGGACTCGTCGCTTCTTGAATTAATTCTCGAACGGTAGCCTCAACACTCAACCCTCCAGCAACCAATTTATCCGATACCATCAGAACTGCTCTTCCAGCTTCGGATCCATCTTCTTGAGGTTGCAAATTTCCCCATCCTGTAGTCTCATCTTGTAATTTTTTCTTTCGAATAGGTGATAATGCCCATGAATATAACGGATCCCACCTCAATACATCAAGAATCGAAATGATATGGTCCTTGTTGGCCCGAAGTACTCTAAATGTATGTTCAGATGATTTCTTGAATACACCTTCAACTCCAGATACTCCAAATCCATCAACGATGTCTCTTGTTAATCTGAACGGTACTGTTTCGGGAATAGGAAGACGCTTTCCCTGGTCAAAAGCAACCCCCAAGTCTATATGAATCGGTTCTCCAGAGTTTTTGTCCAAAAGGATATTGTTACAATGACGATCTCCTAGTCCCAACATATGCCCAACCATAGAATTCGTTGCAATTCCATGCGTATAGTCAATGCGACTATGGAACCATGAATCTGGGGTCACAAAAGTCTCAAAGAAAAAGTATCGAAGGGTGGGATACACTCGACCAGCGACATTATTATACACTTTGATTCTTTCTGCTTTATCTCCTGATTGGCATTCTTTCATCATTTCTCTTGCCTTTTCCAATTTAAGATCATCATACTGGGCGTGGTATGGTTTGACTACATCTATCAATGCTACCGAATTTGGCACAAATTCGATGATTCCTGATTGTGGACCTATAGGAATAGCCTTATAAGTTCGTATACTTAACTTTCTTTTTCTTGTTTCCTTATCCTTTTCGAAAATGTGATTGACTTTGTCGAAGACCTGTTCCATGATAGAATCCTGTCTCAAATCGTCTGTACCATGTTTTAACAACATCTTGTGTTCGGAGCCATCAGTAAGTATGAAGGTAGCTATCTTTGGTAAGCTCAAACCAGATGTCGCAATGGTTATTTTTGGATCAGTCTTGTAAAACCTTGGTAATTCCGAATAATATGTTCCATAATCCACTGGTAAAGATTTAGTAGGTGGAGGAATATCGGGAAGTTCACTTAGCCAGTATTCTCCAATATTTAGTTTAGCCAAACTAAGAGATCGTCCTTTCAGTACTTTGTGTTCAGCTAATTTCACAGACTCATTACAAAACTTTTCAATGGTCATTAGCACAGACTTTGGAGAACGGTCTTTATGCTTAAGTTCTTCCCATAATTTATTTGCAGCCACATACTTCGATACTATAATCGCATTTGTGTTTTCATGAGAGTAGCTTTCATGCTTTCTCAATGACATCAACTGATACAACGTTTGGTGAGGATAATTCATACAAAAAGTAATAATCAACTCTTGCAACAATGTTTGAAATTCAGATGTTTCGCTGGATAGCCGGGAGATGAGTTGTGTACTCCAACTGAGTAGCTTATGTGATGGTAAACTCAACACGTTCAGTTTAATTAAAACATTCAATTGCTCTTTACCAGAATGTTCTAACCACAATGAAAAAAATTTGTCAAGATTTCCATCATCATTGTCCGAAACAGATATACTTTTCAAGTAAAATTCAACAGCCTTATTAGTGAACTTTTCTCTATTGGATTTCACCTGGTTCAAGTCCGCGGACTCAGCTTGAAGCTGTTGCTTTAGCTTTACATAAAATCTTTGAACAGACTTCTTTTCTTGTGAAGGGACTGACGTTTTACCGTAATGTGCTTTCAATTCTTCAATTTCTTGTTTCTTGCTGGCGACTCTTCTCTCCAACTTTAGAATTTCCTCATTTAAGCTCCTTGACTTGTACTGCGTTTCACAAAAATGTGCTAAAGATTGGTATACATCAGCTCGTTTTAGTTTGTTGGTTAGTGATGAAACCATCTCTGCAGTTGGTAAAACATAATTTTCCATAATGTTTGAAGCCAATTCTTGCCTTGATTCGGACATCCATCCAATCAATTTTGCATTGATTAAACTTTGATGAAAGTTCAAATTGGAGATAGGCAACTGAATACCATATCCATCACGTTCGATGTCTTTGAGCATAGAAACTGGAATACTAGTTTGTCCTTGCGCCCAAAGAGAACAAGCGGCGTGATACTTGGAAAGTTTTATAACGCTTTCAATCGTATAAGAATCAGGATTGTGAAATTTTGACTTGGAAATTTCGTCCAATAGTATAGTAGAACTTATTGTCTTCTGAGTTTCGTTAGATGACCTAGCAATGTTATTGAATCTCGCTAGTTCATTGATCACAGCCAACCATTTATCCTGTTGCGCAAGCGTTGGGAGAGTGTTAAAATGTTCCGCAAATATTTGAAATGTCACTTGCCTTGCAACCAAGATGCTTTCCGATAGGTATAGTTGAGAAGTTTCAAACCAGTGGGTCATGGAGTTGAATGAATTGACTAGTCGAGCGAGAGGATCCTCATATGAAACTTCAACATCATAAAGAGAGCCTATGTCTCCTTTTAATACATCCTTTGCCACTATGTTCTCGATACTGGAGATCGTAGCCAAAGTTCTCATCCACTTGATCGTATTAGCACTAAACTCCTTTGTACTTAACGAGTTATTCATCAAATTATTCTTATTATAAAATGCTTGCAATATCATATCTTGGCATATACTTTCAGTTCTCGTGGGGTGATCATGAATTTGTTTCAAAGTCTTGTAGATGACTTCATTTTCATTCACAGTTTCTCGGGGAATTGGTAACTCCCAACAATTCAATTTCCAAGCCCATTCGTAATTATCCTCATCATGAGTAGCTTCTCCCATATTGTTGTTGATCAATCTTGATACACCCATAAACCCGCTTTTCACCATTGAACGCATTATCTTGTTGTTCTTATCGGTAAGTTGACCCAAGGATATTTTTGAATCAAGCATGGAGCTGTTGAACCTTAATGAGTGAGTAGAAGACGTCGTTTGATCGTCTTCATTAATCATTTTCAAAGCGTAGTCTAAAGTTGTTTTGGTTGGCAATCCATAAACCAAATCATCATCATCGATGGATTTGTAAACCGAAGATAATTCTTCAAAATCATCTTCTTCAATCGAATTGATTGTCACGGGGGGTTTATCTTCATTAGTAGAATTGGTGCGAAAGCTGCGTCTTAAACCTTCATCTCTCATCAGGTTGTTTGATGATCCTTGTATTTTTGAGCCGTCTTCAATCGAATGCCTCCCATGTTCGACCACACCTCGTGAAGCTTTATCTTCATCGACTCCATTGTATTTCCATTCCTCGAACAACATGATAGCAGTATGGAACATCTTGTTTTTGGCTGCAAGTTTATAAAACAATTTCAAGTCTACTGATTTTATGATCTGCACGAACTTCAGATTCCCTTTCCTTGCCTCTATTCTGATCAACAACAACATTTCTATGAAGAGCCCATCGGTTTCTTTTTTTTGCGATGGCAATTTCAAGTATTCTTTGAATAAATCGGAAATAATACGGACTCCAATACTTTCTTCGACCAAATTAATGTAGAAACATACAAAAAAAGGCAATGCTTTTTTAGAGATTTCTGGTACTTTGATGATGAAACTTGACAAAATTGGAGCTATTGATGTATAAATAGCCAATTCTTGAATCAATGCTAAGAATAACCTACTAGACCAAACTCTAAAAGGAGAATTGACTATGAACTGTTGTAAGTCATCCACAATTTCCACAATTGAACCTCCAAATAATTCAATTTCAGTATCATCGTTAAGAATAATACAACTGTGAAAATCCAATGGGAGTATATAGGACGAGAACCTGTTGTAAAATATCTCGGGGTTGATAAATTTTATGACGTCTTTTTTGGCATGTTCAAATTTGTGCATCAATACCCCTAAAATTGTTTCTGTACAAGCCGATATGCTGATTTCCTCATTTTCAAGATATCCTATAATTAGGCTCAATGTATGATTGAGTTTGTTGATATCACCCAAGAATTCAAAATTATCGGGAAGCACATGTGAAACATGATTATCGAGCTCTTCATTTGCGTGTATAAAATCTTTGACATTGTCATCTTTAAGGCCTCCCATTAAATAAAACCCTGCTATGTATTTTGCACTCCAAATATCAAATTCTTTAGTTCGAGCTCCAAATTCATTGTCTTTGGCTCTTAAAAGAATCTTTACTATATTGGGGCAAGCTCCAATGGTTTTGTAAGGCGTAGCATGGGGAAACAATAATGAACATAGGCTGATTATATCACTCAAATCTTCACCCACGGTGCACTTTTGGATTTCCTTCAGATTTTGTAAAAACCCTTCGACTAGGTGTGGAGATATTGATGTTGGCTGATCGTTCAAAATCTCAAATGCAGTAAAGAGTAGTTTATTGATATCTCTTTTATTACCTTGCCTCCTTATAAAACCAGGAAGAACTTCAGTTAAAACTGGGGTCAATTGGAACAGTAATTTGTGAAACCTTAGTAGGTTGACTATTATGTGAATCACCATAGGCATAAATTCTTCTTCCTCAAACAGGTCGAGCAGTGAAAAACTAATAGCTCCTAAGAAGCTGTTAATTTCTTCTTTCATATCAGGGTCACTCATCAAAGAACAAACGAATTTAGTAATAAGATTCACCACTTGAAAGTTCAATACTTCTTCTTCCTGAGTGAAGGCAATTATATATTTGATTTTTCTTAGTAGCAAGAGTTTTTGATCATTGGATACACATGATCCGAATGAAAGTGACATTCGGCGTATGAGAAAATAAACTTGCTTGGTTGACCAAAACTTGGCAGTATCAGGATAATATCTTTCTGTGAGCTTTTGCAACAAATCAAAACTGGAATTCAATGATATTGTCACCTCACTGGACCTTTCAAGAACTCTTGACGGCGTCTGAAGAAGAGTATCAAGGATATTCCCTGTCCTAAACAAGTCTTTTAGAGTTGATTGCTTCGAAAGGTCGGTCAACTGGATTATTTCTAGCACTATGAGACTGATTTTATTCTTCATTTCGCTTTTAAAACCGCTAGGATTGATCTGTTGTAGCACCTCAAATATTTCATTCCGTATTCCTTCTCTTGTGTAAGCCATGGATATTATCAATGGCAAACTATCGCAAATCAACGAATCTCTTGAAGCGCTCTTGGATTGGGCCATTTTATCTAAGAAGAAGAAGTTTGAATTATGCTTTTCTGTACTCAAAGAGCCAGCCTTGACCCCTTTACTAGTCAATGAAATCGAAATTAACTCACGATAGTTCGAATCATAAAACTTAGCTAGTTCTTCGTAACCAAAAAGAACAAATGGGAAAGCATTGAGATCATCTAACTTCCACCAAAACCTCAAAATATCAAGTTTGTACAACCTGAACATATCCATTACATTTTTCACATTTGTAAACACACAGTATCCCTTAAGAGAAACCATTAAATATGGAACAAGAACCGGGAACTTGGATAATTCGAGAAGATTAAACAATGAATATATCAAAATTTGACCCGAGCTGTTTGCTAATTCCTTGAGAATAAACACGGAAGTTGCAACATTCTCAATCGATTCAGGTGATTTTTCAAGCTTGTCAAATAATTCTGTATAGAAAACTGATTGTTTTTGGGGACTTAATGACTTCATGAGCTCAAGAACCGAAGGGACTAGATCCATTCTCATGATATTTGAACCCAAGTGGAAACATTGTAAAAATGAGCTATTGAGTCTCATGCTATTAATCAGGGTTCCATTATTAACAATCATAAAATTTGTTAAAAACTTACAATAATCAACCATAGACTGTTGGGTCAGAATCAAATTTTGTTCAGCACATTGTATTATCCAATGACACATGTCATAACAATCTTTTTCATAATTTTCATCATATGCAAACACAAAAGTTCCAAGCATAATTTTTAAAAGTTTGGATACTGTAATGATTGTCAATTCATCTCTCTCCAATTCATGCTCTTTGAGCAACCGTTCACCAGTCATTCTTACTAAATTAGATAGCGTTAAGCTAGATATCCCACTGAGTGTAATACCATTGCTTTCAATATAATTAGTCAAAAAATTCATGCATATCAAAAACGAAATAGGGTCTTCAAGCCTTTCAAAGTAAACATTCAAAGATGTTAATGTCACTGAAAAGTCTACTTTTTTCGAAGAATCGATTGTGAGTACCAATAGCAAACTTTCAATATTGTGATCTTCGTAAGACTTTAGTTGTAGTTGACTGGGAATGGCTGCAAATGGAGATCGTTTAATATCATGTTGCTTGATTTCTTCAAACTCTTCATCAAATTCGTATTTGTCATTGAGCCAACTTCTTTGAGGTTTCAAATTAGCGTTCGTAGATACAAACAAAAACCTATCAAAAGGGAAGTTTTCAATAATGCAGCTTTTGGTTATGTCATCCAAATTTTGTATGTCAATCCCATTGAGTAATTTTAGAACTTTCGTGATGAGCTCAGGACCAAGTAAGATGTCTTTGAATGATTCGAATGTTGATGTTGATTGGTAGTCCAATGATGCCAATACTTGTTTAAAAGCCGGTTGCTCTTTAAATAGACTGACAATTCTTTGAATCATTATAGCCCACTGAAGACTTGCCAATGAATTGGAATCAAGTTTATTCAATCTCATGATACTTTCAAGAATCTTAAGAAACAAATTTTCGCGATAATCATTGCAATTTAACGGCTCTATTTGTATTCTTGTTGAAGAGTATTTCGGAAACCTTGAAGTTTTGAGCACAATAAAATCTTCCAATTTCTCATGTCTCTTCTGGAAATGAAACACTTCATTTAATGGCCCCTTATATTCTTCAAAAGAAGAAGAGGGGACTTGATAGTCAACTTCCAATCCACAGACCCAACCAAAAAATTCAGGTAACCCAGAACTTGCAAACAAGAGCGAGAATTCCGAATCAATGCCTTGACAGAATGAAGTGTCCCATTTCGAAATCATCCAGTTTTGAATTCGGATACCGAAATTGTATCTCTTATGTAAATTTATATTGGTGACGACCTTATGAATGGCATACCATAATTGAAAACTTTCGTTGCAGATTGAATAGGGGCCATTAATTTCCGATAAATCTGTCAAATTATCCAATTGAGTGATTATTGATTTGTCAATTAATCGGCTCAAATCCTCATTTGAATGGCCGGTAATGATTGAATATACCAAATTACTTGATATTTGACCTAGGTCTCTATGCTTTATGAACTGAAGAATGATTTTGAGAAGCTGGAAAAAGTATCGAATGCGAAGTTTCTTTTGGTTATATGACTTCTTACAAATGATAGCTTTACATGCATATAGCGACCAAAAATGAAGATGATTGCTGTCAAACGTACTCAAAACATTCTTGAATATCATGTTAAGATCGATCACTTTAATGAAGTCATCGGAATGGATAGGGATTTCGAAAGTTGTTTCATTGAAGTCATAATCGATATTGGTGTTAAGGTCAATAGCATCCAGCCTAACATCTTCATTTGGTGAATTTGAACCTTGATCACTATCATCTTCAATTACTTCTCTCTCTCTGTCGTCACTGGATTCCAAATAGAAAATTAACAATTGTAACCCTATCACTTGAAATTTCTGATCACTCTTATTGTTGATAAGTTTGTTACAAAATTCCAATATACTATTGGAAGCATGTAGACTCTCACCGATGAAATTGAGTTTTTGACGCTTTCTGGGATTGGATAGGATAGACCCTGAACCTCCAAATGTATCTGATAAGATGTTTAAATTGACAAAATTCGTTGCCAGCATGTTTGTAGGTGCATTCATCGATACTTTCATAGAGAAATATGACAGTACTAATTTACTTAGGCCCAAAGTTAATAGCCAGGGCTTGGTGTTGTTAGATTTCAAATAAATCGATTTTAGCTTGAACCATGTTAGTTCATGATCCTTAGTATGTAATATTCCAAAATCCTTGACTTCGAATCTATAGTCTGTCAAGTTAAGTTTTGTTAAAACGTTCTCGATTAGCATTCGAATATTATAAAGGAGGACTTCACGGGATTCTATCGATGAAAAAACCGAATGAGATTGTTGTTGTGGAGGAGAGTGAATGGAAATGTCATCCTCATTACTATCAATTGAGTCCAGCAGAGAAGAACTGTGAATCATGCCTGGAATTTTCTCCAAGGTGATGAAAGTATGAACAGGCGACAAATTGAGAAATATAAGTAATTGTAATTGTAATGAATTCCACGAAGTTTGGTAAATTTCGAGGAAAAGTTTGATACCCATATGGATCAATTTGTTGACAAACACAATGTCTTGTGTGGATAAAATTATGATGAACTTGTTGATGATTTTTGAGATGATGACAATGAGAGAACCATCTGTCTTGAAGTTAAATATTACCTTTTCGATCAAGTCCAACATATCTTCGTAGTTTGCAGGCTGGATCATTTGAAGATAATTTATTGAAATGGAGTCCTGACATTGATAGAGGTTATGAAGCGCTTCAAACAGTTGGACCAATAACTTCTCATTGACATTTGATCTGACAATACTCCAGTCTGTTTCATTTAGCAAGTGACGAATGGTTCTTTTGAGAAAACACAGGATCATGACCCATTCCGCCACGGTAAGATGGTTCTTGAAAAAGTTCTGGTCCAAGATTCGAGTGACAATGGTGATGAAGTCTAAGGCACATGGTTCAATCAAACTCTGGTCTTGATTGTCTTCGGTGTAGAAATTGTCTATGATATTTTCGATCAATCTCAAGTACGTCTTGTACTTCAATTGAGATTTTCGATCTTCAATGGCTTTTTCAGTGATGATCTTCAATGCGTTCGAACCCCGCGAGAGTCTCGTTTCGACAGGGCCAGACTTGTTGTTTGTATATATGTTTGCTTCATGATGGATCAACTCAAAGATACCTTGGATCAAGGTCTTGAACTGCTTGGGACTGAGTTTGTACTTTGAATTGCATAGCGTTTCTAATAGTGACAAGGCGTCATTTCTGTCTTTGATTTTGTTGGATCCCAATGAAGATACAACTTTGTTGATGTCAAGAGTTGACATTCTTCATGGCATTGATACAAGGATTTAACGTGGTAGATATAGTTCTCGAAAAACATTTAGGGTCGCGTTTTTCCTTACTCAATGATGATAGTAATGATAGTTACAGAAGGGAGCAATAGAATATGAGACACATTGATAGCGCGAACAATATCTAGCAGTAGCTAGGATGTTAGGCTAGACTTTGGGACAACATTTAGGATTAAAGTATTCAAATGAGAATAGAAAGAAGGGTTTTCTTTAAAAGATTAAACGAAGACTGTTTTAGGCGATACTAAATCAAATGCTGGTATTTAAATCAAAGAATGTAAAATTATCCTGTCTTATCGCAGCCCTTGTACGCCTTTGGGGTTTAGGTTGTCGTCTAGAAAACGATTCGTTTCTCACTGAGACTGGTTTCACTTTTACACATTGTCGATACCAAATCGGGAAATTCTTCAACACTTACTCTCAATTTATAAGTAGATGATGAAAGTACGAACACACAACCAAAGTTATCTGTTATTCCCTATCAATTCATCCAAAATGCAACTTTTCAATGGAAATTACTTGATCTTATTAAATGAGAGCCCAAAAGAGCTTGATGTTGAGGAGAGAGACTTTGACTATGTTGACGAATCTAAATGCGTCTGTTCTGGCTGTAAGTACACAGAAAAATGGGTGCCTAAGCTATACAACTTCTTGATTTACGGAGTTATATTTCCTGCTCTCTGGATCTTCAACATAATCGTTCTGGTGTTTGCTTTGTACAAGTTAAGAAGTACTGATCCCGAACGATACGACTCGTTTCTTCAAATAATGAACAGGCGAGTTTCTATTGAGGAACTGATTTTTAATATTGACGATTATGAATATCTAAACTCTCATTACGAAAAGGAGCTTGCTATCAAAGCAATTTTTAAGGACTCTATGGTGGCCTTGGCTCTTTGGGGCATCATGTTAGTCATATTGTACTTGGTGTATCTTATTGCTGTCACACCAGCTCTTCAACCAAGAATCTGGTTGTAAAGGCTTCTTAGGCAAATGAAATTCATTTATATAGTATCTAAAGCAATGAGCAATACACAAGATTCCCCTCTAAGCCCCCAACTACGAATATTAAATCCCCTTTGACTCTTTTAAACGGCCAACCATGTTGAATCTTTTGCACCCATTTTTACTATTTTCACGTGAAAGCCCAGAGTCAGATCCCATCCTCACGAGTCAATCCCTGCACCCGAGTCAATCAACATACCCAAAATCAACTATATATATCTACTCCAGAATTCCCAACCCATCTCTCAGTTCTCTATATGCCCATAATGTTCAGAAGAGTTCAATCTAGATTATATTCCAGCGCCAGCGGAAGTGGCGCCCTCTTAAAAACCCCACTTTATGAAGCTCATGTTGAGTTGGGGGGTAAAATGGTTCCTTATGCTGGTTTTGAAATGCCAGTTTTGTACAAGGGTCAATCACACATCGAAAGTCACAATTGGGTCAGATCCAAGGTTGGATTATTCGATGTCAGTCACATGTTGCAACACACAGTCCGTGGAGCCGAGGCTCGTGCTCTACTTGAAAAGATCACCCCAATTGACTTGGGAGAATTGGGAGTCAACCAGCTGAGTTTATCAGTGTTATTGAACGCCAATGGAGGAGTGATTGATGATTGTATCATCACCAAACACGGTGAAGATGATTACTACGTTGTCACAAATGCTGGGTGCAGAGAAAAGGATGTCAAGTTCATTACTGAAGAAGCTTCGAAGTTTAATGTTGACCATACTACGTTCGAAGGAACATTGTTGGCAATCCAAGGACCTCGTGCTGCCGAAGTGTTGCAAAAGTTCACCAAGGAAGATTTATCCAAGATCCATTTCGGACATGTCAAATTCATCGACTTGAGTACAGGTGGAAACAACTTCAAGGTACATTTGGCTAGATCTGGGTACACTGGTGAAGATGGATTCGAATTATCGATCCCATCAACAACTCCAACAGAAGCAGCACAAGCTTTGGCATTCTTTCAAATCTTAATAAATAAACATCCTGATTTAGTCAAGCCAATTGGGTTGGCTGCTCGTGACTCGTTAAGATTGGAAGCTGGTATGTGTCTTTATGGCCACGAATTGACTGAAGAAATCACGCCCGTTGAAGCTTCTTTAGCGTGGTTAATACCCAAGAGCAGACGTTCATCCGGAGGGTTCAATGGGTCGTCCAAAATCTTGAGTCAGCTCGCAGACAAGAAGAGTTTCACTCACCGTCGTGTTGGTGTTCAATCCAAGGGACCATCACCTCGTGATGGTAACAAAATCTTCACTGAAGACGGACAAGAAGTAGGTTACATCACTTCTGGATCACCATCTCCTACATTGGGAGGAAATGTTGCACAAGCATTCCTTGATAAGAAGGCCAAGATTGGCAGTAACATCAAGATCGAAATTCGGGGAAAATTAAGAGATGGTCAGGTAGCCAAGCTTCCATTTGTGGCCAGCAACTTCTATAGAGGGTAGACATAATTAATAAGACAACCATTTGCCTCAATAGCGAAACCAGTGTTAAGATTTGTAAGTATTTTGTATCTCCGATAAACCCATTCGATTAGATGTAGGGTGCATTGTTCAACATGATCGAGTTAGTATATTTTTCACTCGAATAGAGATTTTGCCGTACAAGATACGAACACCTTTGCACGATTGGCATCGACGGAGGGGAAGGGTAGTAATTGAGCACATTGCGTCGTAACTGGAAGGGATAGACCCGGGAGAATGGTTGCAATAATTAGTGCATGTCACAAAGAGCGATATGAACATGATTTTAGAGTAGTGTTCCAAATACGGATAAATATCGAGCACCACTATGAGAAGGATTCACTGGATTATGGGGGGAAGGGGCCCTACTAGAGTATTACTACGTATTAGGAGAATGATCTAGGACGTCCCGATGAAATGGTCATACTTAACACCCGCTCCCCCCTTTCCCCTGGAATATTGATTGTCCCTACACAATTGTCCATTTAATCCCTGAACAATTGGTGGGTGTCACCCTAATTGTCGAGAACAACCGGTGAACCAAGGGCAAGGGGCCAACGATGAAATGGCAATTGTCCGTCTAAAGACAGCTAACGAGCTCAAATGCACTAGGACGTAGCAGAACAATCGAACTCATACGATTGTCTCCAGACCTACACGCGATTGTCTTGGAACAGAACAATCGCAGTAACAATCACCAGGTAACAAAGCCCAATTTTACCGATTCCAGACATAATAGCCCTGCGAGAGTAACAGTAGGCGCGAGACTAAACTTCGGAAAATAACCCATAGCGAGTTGTGGGTGTTTCACACTAGCGGTGGTGCATGTTGAAGGAGTGTAGCGAGAGATGGGCAGAGTGGCACAGAGGGGATGGTTAATTATGGAGTGTCGAAGGCTTTTTGTATGAGTTGAGTCAGTGACAGTGACATTGACACTGGCAAGCGCTTTAAAGACGCCACTTAAAAGGCACCGAAATGTTCGGATCCATTCCTTCCTTGACACTGTAATTGGGTTCAATTGAAAACCATGGCTAGCCTGGCCAAACCAACCGGATCGTCTAATCCTCTTCCAGCCATCTCCCATCCTTATGATGTGAGTTTTGCAATGGCAGTGGTGAACAATCCGCGCGCGAGAAAATGGCTGCAACCGCGTTTGTGGCGAGAACGAAAAGTTGCGATTGGTAGGGGGAAGGGGGAGCCTACGACATCTGTAGTCCGTACTAACCGGGCAAGAGCACTAGAGAGATATCCACCAGAACAGTGACATCCACTAAAGACAGACCTCCACCCTTGGGGATATACCATCAGTGAATCCAATCCCTTCTTGTCCTTAAACCTCCCCTGCTGTACCTTGTAGTCTATCTCTTGTAGAGTCACGCGTAACAATAGTGGCAGAAAAAGAAAATCTATCTATCAACAGGTCCCAGATGTTATTGCGGCTGCGACAAGGATTCACGTACAAGTGAGAATCACGCAAAGACGCCGCCCCAAACCCAACGCCAAACCGTGCCATTTTCGTCTAGGTGTGATATTTAATGCAAACCGATTCCTCCCGTTTTTATGGTTTGGTTTTGAAGAACCAGTGTGAGTTTACAGTACTAGAAATTTGTTTGGTTGTTGATTGTTTGTTTACTTGGTCAGCTATTCTCCTCAGTATATATATTCGCTATCAATCCTTTTTTTCAAACAAGTTTGAAAATCCGTTCAAACTTTTTTACAGCCTTTCCACATCTCTCTTACTATGTCTTCCACTCCCTCCCCCACCAAGAGATCGGTGTTGTCCCCCAAAACTTCCAACATCTCATCTCCCTTCCGGAAGTCAAACCCCTTCACAAAATCGTCCCCACTCATCCATCATAAACCATCGGTGACAGCTGCCGCTGCTACTCCTTCCAAAAAACCCAAGCTCAATTTCACAATCTATGAAGATTCTCCAGTAGAACCGGTTTCTACAGAATTCGTATCGCCAGTCTCCAACAAACCAAACCACTACGACCAAGAAAATATCTTGCAACCCAAAAAAATCTCATCTCCAGTACACAGACCCAACGGAAGAACTCCCTTGGGAAATTTAAATATCAACCAATTCACTGGCTACGTGCATTGCCCTAGCGCCGGGTCCCGTCAATTGACTCAACTTTACCAACCAAGTAACTTTGACAACGATTTCAATTCCTTGCATAAACAAGCTGATATCCCATCTTATTTGACTCCTAGTAGAGCCAACAAGGACAGATACATCGTAAGGTCTACCTCCTACGAAGACTCCCTCAATCTGGATGCTATCGAGGAAGACTCTGCTTCTGCAGAAGAAACCGATGAAGCTGAACTCACTTTGTTGAAAAAGCACATGAAGCTCTCGCACAACCACAATATAAACACTACCAATATGGTTAGAAAGCATAGACGTTCCTTATCTGTGGGTAAGAACGATTCCAAGTTAAAGCTCATCAGAAAAAACCACTTCACTATATTATCCGCTTGATTCCAATTAATACCCAATCATCTCTATGATACCCGCACAAATGCATTAATGATTTTCCTCAAAAATTGTAAAAAAACATGTAATATACCGAAAGGTTTGGTACAACCAATCACAGATAGTTTAAAATCTGACAAACACAATACAACAACAACCGCCGAAATAATTATCAAATCCACTGCAATCCAAAATCATTCTTCTCTTTCAGTCAATTCTTCAACACACACCACCAATAAGTGCAAAGTGCAGTCTGTGCAGCAAGTTCGCAGCCATTTTTTTGATCTTCACAACCTCTTGACTGAATTGATTCTACATCTGCGTCTCAAAAAGTCTGACAACCTATATGGCGTTTACTTGAATATCTATTGATACTTACGTGGATTGTATGAATTATATATTTTCCGAGGTAGTCACTAATACTAGTTTTATTTCTTTCCCTTCTTCTTCTTCTTTTTCTTGTCACCACTGGATGCAACGGGGGTAGATGCAGCTGGTGCTGGGGATGCATTACCGGAGTGGCCTCCAAAATCAAGAGCACCTTGGTGTCCCCCTCCAATCTTTTTCTTTTCCTTCTTTGTGGGTTTGTAGTAGGATCTCAACTTCAATGGCAACCACCTCTCTGGATCCAATTCAAACTCTCCGTCATTCTTTAAAACCTTAGAAGCAGAAAACTTGGGCTTTCTCTTTCTCATTGTCTTCTTGCTGACCCTTGGCGGATTGGTTCTTTGCAAGCCATTCAATTTGCTGAACAAAGTATCCAAAGCAGATTCTAACAATTCTTCAATACTCTCGCTAGCAGCCAATTCGGATATTGGCAATAAGCCCTCTGTATTGTCCGTCAAGACGGCGTTGACCAATATGTCCAGCTTGATGGATGCTAAAAATTCGAGAAGGCGTGTTGATTTTTCCTTCAAATCAGATTCTTCTATTGATAAGTTTAAAGCGCTCAAGGCGATATTTCTCGCGAAAGCGTAATAATGCAAGTCTTCTTTCAAAACTTGTTTATCAGTAGCTAATATGTGCGCGATCAGATTTACAAGTATTTCCTCACGCTCAGTGGGCTCATTGACTTCAGAGGGATTATTTTGAATATCGATTCGCCTGACCTCTGAAGCAGAAAGTAGAACGCAAATCAAACCAGGATAAAGCTTTGTATGTTTGAAATTGGTATCAACTGCTTCTCTTAATTTCTTTATCGCGCCACTGTAGTAAACTGTGTCACGACTAACAAACACGAGCAACATAACAGTCGTGATGTACTCTTCATTGAATTGATTTTCAAACTGTAAGTGCTTAACGAGCTTTCTCGTAATTTTTCTCTTGAGCGAAGGGTCATGAAGTTCATCGAAAGAGATCTCCGTTTTCAATAACACTTTATACAATAATGGAGTGAAGTCCCCTGAGAAATCTTTCATGTACTGTTGGATAAACTTGTTGTTGATTTGGGAAGTACTTAAAGTTTCAGTTGCATACCTCAAGAGTAAACTGTTTTTCTTTATGACTTGAAATTGAAACTTGGTGAGTTTTTGGCCAAGTTTATGTAATGCATGTTGATAATCCAAGTCACGGTCCGTTAAGTTGATGGCGACCTTGTCACTTGGAGGTTGTAACGAGTACATGTTATTTTTGATTATGAGCTTGATGATCGGATCATCGACAGTATCAATGTCGGTTTCTTTCAAAAGATCTAAAGACTTTGTCGATTCGCCCTGCATTTCATATAAGTACGCACGGGTGAGTTTGATTGGCAACACTTCAATTAGTAATTCAGCTTCAGAAAAACCAGAGTTCTGAGAAATACAACTTTGTTCTGCCCTTTCCAACAAATTCAAGGATCCGGCCAAGTCTCCGTTTGACAATTCGATGAGGGCTTCGTTGAAATATAAATCATAACTGTCGCTGTATTCATCAATGTTGAACTTTGAAGTCATAGATTTATTGTGGAAAAAATTCAATTGGGAAATGACCGAACGTTCATTAACCACAAGATCCAACTTGCTGTCGTACTTGTTATTTTCGATCAAGTCACGGTACAATTCCAAGGCCTTTTCGTACTGTCCGATTTTGTAATAATTCTGGGCAACAATGTGTTTCAAACCTATCTGAAGACCTTCATTCTCCACTGTGGTCTCGTGATACAAGCTTAGTAAATCATCAGACTTGCCGAGTTTATAATAGATGTAACTGACTTCTAAAACCAATGAGGATTTCAATTCCGCTGGTACTTTGGTGATGATTTCGTATGCCTTGTGGTATTTGTCTAAGTTGATTAATGAGATTAAACAATTTTTGAATGCTTTTAAGTCATTGAAGTTTTTAACTTTGGAAAGGTAATCGTACGAAACTGAGAATATCTTCTCGTGTTCCGACGAATCTCCACCCGGAGATACATTTAACTTTTTGAACGCATCCGCTATAGAGTTACTCATTATTGTTGCGGTGACTGGTCGGGGTTTCATTTTCCAATCAAGCTACCTTGTCCCTACAATCTTTTTCATATTTCGTTGACTCGAAAGTCGTGTGCGCCACGGAAAAAATTATTGGATCTGGGGGAGCCATTTTTCAGTAAGGGTATAAACACATTTTCGATGATTAGTGCAACTACTATCAATATGCCAATAGTATGGGAGTATCCGAAATGTCGTCATTGCGGAAATGAACGCATATGGTAGACAACTGAGATAAAAAATGACGCTGGCTCTCAATATTGTTTCTGACTACATTAAGGTGGATTATTAATATTTTGCAATCATTTATGCTACACTTGATACATATGAAACAACTGTGCAAGTGCCGTACTTTGTAATACAAAAGCACGCAACAATACACTAGCTACGATGACCTTTGTTCGAATCAACTAAGGGTCTAGGTGAAATCTATCTCCAGAATAATATCATCTGAAGCGAACACATTGAGGTGAGGAAGTAGTTCCACCACACTTCATTTCGAGAATAAAGTGTACCCTTGAATTGAAAATAAAAAAACTCCTGTAGAGACATAACCGTTTCATGCCAACTGCGCCTATTCTTGCCCACATGACGATAAAAGTACTTACTAATTACAACATAGCCATACTGTTATGTGCCAAATTGACTATTGCCGCAATTGGATGAGTAATGATCTCACTATAACACTTACGCGAAACACGAGGTCAACAATGCTGTCACGTCTCAACTAGTGCCATAATAGCAGCACTCACAAACTGCAGTAGTGAGTGAAATAGGAGTGGAGTTGATGGCCAGAGAAGGAGCCACATTCAATGTGGGCAGGAATGTTTGGTCAACCCTCGATTACAAACCCACAGCACGCTAACGCACCAAGGGTGAGGGTGAGGATGAGTGCATGAGCATCGAAGCACCACGTTGAGCGAACCTGACCTGGGATCTGACCTGGGAGTAGCAACACTTTGTACGATGATTTCCCCCCGAGCCGTGTACGAGCTGGCTATTAGTCCATGATTGGCTGAGGAATTCTATTGCTTTCTATGCTTACAAACCCTTTCGCAAACCCTTCGGTTACTTGATAGTGCGAATCTATTTTGACACTGAGGCTTCAAAACCATTTTTGTGCACACCAATTCAGTTCTACTGAGTGAGATGTTGATGAGATTACTAATGACAAATGCCTCCTAACTATAAAAGGGAACGAGAATCCAGCAATTGATCCGCAATGTTGTAGTAAACATCATCCCACCAACGAATATTTATCATGTCTACTGTTAAAGTCAATGCCTTAAAAGGAACCAAGGTCTTCCAACCTATCAAGGTTGGTCACAACGAACTCTCCAACAAAGTTGTGTTTGCTCCAACCACTAGATTCAGATCATTGGAAGATAATACTCCATCCGACTTGAACCTTCAGTACTACAGTGATAGAACCCAATACAAGGGCTCTTTAGTCATCACCGAAGGTACCTACGTCAGTGAAGATACTGCAGGCTACCCTAATGTTCCAGGTGTTTTCACTGACAAGCACGTCAAGGCCTGGAAACAAGTCACTGATGCCGTTCACAAAAACGGATCTTTCATCGCTGTCCAAGCCTGGGCTTTGGGTAGAGTTGGAAATCCTCAGCACTTAAAGTCTCGTGGTCAATCCTTGCGTGCACCATCTGCCAATTACGAAAGTGAAGAAGCCAAGAAGGCTGCTATTGAAGCTGGTAATCCTGTTACCGCTTTGACCGAACAAGAAATCCACGAATTGATTCATGTCACTTACCCCAATGCTGCCAAGAAGGCTATTGAAGCCGGCTTTGATTATTTTGAGCTCCACAGTGCCCACGGTTACCTTTTGGATCAATTTCTCCAACCAGTTACCAACAATAGAACCGATAAATACGGTGGCTCCATCGAAAATAGATCCAGATTTGTTTTGGAATTGTTTGACCACTTGTCTGAAGTCATTGGTGCTGAAAAGATTGCTATTAGACTCTCGCCTTGGGCTACTTTCCAAGGAATCTTATCCGAAAAAGATACCACCCACCCAATCACCACCTTCTCTTACTTGTTACATGAATTTCAAAAGAGGGCTAATGAAGGTAAAGAATTGGCTTATGTGTCCATTGTCGAACCAAGAGTCAGTGGTAATGAAGACGTCGCTGCTAAGGACCAAGCAGGTACCAATGATTTCGTTAGTCAAATTTGGAAGGGTGTCATTTTGAAGAGTGGTAACTACACTTATGACGCTCCAAAATTCCAAACTTTATTGAAAGATACCGAGGACAACCGTACCCTTGTCGGGTTTTCTAGATACTATATTGCCAATCCAGATTTGGTGAAGAAGTTGCACGACGGTACAGACTTGACTCCTTATGATAGAGACTTGTTCTACTCCGGCACGAACTGGGGTTACAACACTTACGTCAACCATGGCGAAAAGGCAGATTTCGACCAAGAAGTTGAATCGAAGAGATTTGCTAAACCCATCCCAGGTACTGCTTAAAGAACTGTTACGAATTGACGTATTTCTATTGAGTAGCTGAAAGGTGGGTGTGAATATACTAGAGTTTTTCGCATATATATTAGCTGAGGTATATAGAATGCTATTAATATAGGGAGATTTAAATGAATTTGAAGGTTATAGTACCACAGTAGTAGCATCAATCCAAATACTCTCGAATACAAGTTCTGTTACATAGAATGGAAAATATTATAGATTGGTTATCTAATCATTACCAAACTCGGTCACGTGCACACATCTGAATTTTCATCTCAAAATGTTTTTTCCCATTAGCCAGTTAGAATGATATTGAAGGCAATACATAATATAAGCTAAATTAGCATATTCCTGTATTCGCAAGTCACAATGAATAGACTCAACAGGATAAGCATTCAAAGTGCCAGGGGCTTCTCAAGAACCTCGTCCTTGAATTTTCAAAACAAAAATACTATATTGGAAAAGTTCAAGCGTCAGGATGAAATTGAAACACCTCTTGATTTAGCAAACGATTCAACCCTACCAAAAACACAACCAAATCTCTTAAAAAAAGCCCCTCGTCAGGCTACTTCGAAGAGACCATTCTTGTCCGATCACGAGGTGGAAGATCCAAATTACAAGATGTCGGGATGGAAACAATCTATTGGACAAGCAGTGATTAAAGCATTCCAGATTGATATGGACAGTACAAGGTCTGGGCCAGTGGCTGGATCCATCTACTACGGTGAATGCAAAAAGCAAGCGTTATACTATCCTAATGAGCCACTTTCAGAAACCGCGAAGTTTTACTATGAAACATTGAATTTACCGATGTCTTTCAGTCAATGGTTTCAAATTACCAATTTACACTACTGGATCTTGGCCGTCAGAATGAGAGCTATGCCTTTCAAATATGGTAAAAACTATCAACAAAAGTTGGTAGATAGGTTTTACAGAGATATGGAATTAAGAATGTCTCAAGAATTGAATATCAGTTCCAATAGAGTTATTGAAGGATACTTGAAAGATTACCACACCCAAATGTTGGGATCGGTGTTGAGTTACGATGAAGGTCTTTTGACCGATGACATTACATTGGCAAGTGCATTATGGAGAAATGTGTTCAACGGTAACCCGGATGTGGACATGAGACACGTCGAAGCATTGGTGGGGTACGTGAGATCACAATTATACGTTTTGAACAAGATGAGTGACAGGGAATTTGGATTCGGTAAATTCAGATTTGTTCCCCCAAATGAAGTTGTCAAGCCTTTGACCAACGCACAAGAAGCTGAATTAAGAGCAAAAGTCAAGGAAGAATTTGCCAAGAATACCTTACCTTCTCAAAGGAGTGTTTTGTCTTTAGACGAGTGAATGCTATGATATGCAATTATTACCTTCAATAAGACGAAAGTCCATGGGTTTATTTCAATTAGTGGGTCAGATAAATATATGAAGTGGGTGTCAGAAATCTACAGCACTTTGACCAATACTTGAAGCAGCTGCAACACAACAATTCTACTTCTTCCTGAATACGCATGTATATAGTGTTAATATAATATTAATTATGGAGATGATCTTTTACCTTGTGAACAAAAAGGGGAGTTGAATTCAACGTATGCTGTTAGCACAATTATGCATAAAAATATAACAGTAATAAAGAAACGGTAGACTTATGCTAGAACCCGGTGCTAGACTATATAAGCATATGAGCTAGGCTAAGCTAGGCTAATTGATCGGAGCATGAGAATGCTACGATATGAAAATGAAGTAGGCCCGCTAGACTTGCAGTTCACCATTAAAGTAAACCTGGTATGCTTGTGAACCAATTAAAGCTTACCTTTTGACAATACATCGTCATTCCAGTCTTTTCCCTTAGGACCTCTGATCATGACATTCATGAGAGCGTAATCCTCACCTTCCTTGGCATCTTCGGCCGAGTTGTCTCCCAACTTGATGTCTTCGTAGAATCTGAAACCAAATTTCTCGTAGATTGGTATATTATCGGGAGAAGAACTTTCCAAGTATGCAATATTTTTGTCCGATTTATCAATAAAGTTTTTGAAAACGAAATCAAACATTTTACGAACATTTCCTTTTCCTCTGGCACTAGCACGCGAGCCCAAGTACACCAAGGTATAAAGATTCTTGTCACTGAATCTATCGTCATTGTTCAAAATCCTTTCACATGAATCGTGTAATAATGGTAACATTCCATAGAACACCTTTTCGCGACCAACGTCACCGAAGATGTTCCATACCTTATCGAACCCGGCTTCCATGAAAGTAGAGAAGCTCTCTAAGCCATCCTCGAGCGAGGAGGGAGTGGACCATACGGCAACGGTTTCGAAATTGTCTGCGGTTTCATTTATTCCGAGACAGAATCCCTTGTTAATATGTTGGTGCACATAAGCTGCGTAGAGAGCGAGTTCTGCTTTATCTTTTTGAGCTTGGGTGCTAAAATGCGACACCAATAAACTAGCCAAGGAATCGGTACGGAAAGAATCCAAGAGACATCTGGCAGCTTTGTCAACATCAGAAAAGTTTAATATTCTAATGTTCAATGATTCTGTTTCTGTTGCCAGACGGGAGCTGCGATTGGCTATGTAAGTTTTTAATTCGGTAGACATTATGACTTTTATCGGAGTAAAAGGTAGGAGGGAAGGGCAAATTGGTGATAATGTATAAAGTTCAAATTATCTTGTTTACTGCAGTTTGTATGTAAAGTATAAACTGGAGTATGTTCAGAAGATATCGATCTGTTGCAAATTCGTTGTGTGAATGGTTTTGGTTGCAATATTTGTTGATCGAGAATTGTTGATGATTTAAATAACAATGTGGGGATATTTTCGAAAATAATTTACATTGTGGGGGATATGGGTGATACTTATATAGTTTGGGAGCATCACGTATGATACTTGATCTAGAGATGTAGACGCCATCATAGGGCCTAGATACGCCCTTCCAAAACACTATGGGAGCGCATTAACGCCTTCCTAATCGGGTAACCGGTGATGACTTTCCATAGTCACGAGGAACCATTTGGGTGGGACAGGGCGGATTGGGAGTGACTTTGCGCAACTCGAGCGCCAAAACTAAGCGGAAGCACAATAGTACGCTTAATCTATAGCGGCATGACATCCCGATGAGGGGACATTTAGTGAGCTTGAGATTGAATTTTAATGGGGTGTAACAAGCGCAATTTCAATAAAAAGCTGGAACCTCAATCAGGCGCAACGACTAATACCTAAAGTTCGCTATTTGATACCGCTGGATATCCCAGATTCTTTCCCATCCGCCCACAGAACGTCCGTGGGTCTGTTACTACCAAGAAAGTACTGCAATATTGGGCTAGGATGGAAATTGAGTATCCGTTTTCGGATATTGAAATGCGCAAACTGAGGAGATGGGGGGGTTCCATTTTATGGGCAAGTGCGCATTTGCCGATTTAATGGGTGGGGAGAGATGATTGAGATGATCCGGGTCACATGACCATTTTTAGTTTGTACAATTAGGTAATAAAACAGAAGTGCACATTCGTATGGTACATCATCGATAGATAGTATAGATTTCGATTAGCTTAAGTTTTCTCGAACCGGCACTATGTTTAGTTCATTATTGCCTCCTCCTAAACATTCCGCATATGATCCCAACCTTCGAATAAAATTCTCGAAACAAAAGGAATACACCTCGTCTCAATTAATACGATTACCAACCACTTCCAAGACTCAAGTTATAGACAACCCCAATGCTGCTGATGGGACCATTTCTAAATTACATCTCAATTCTGATGGATCATTGAACTATGATCTCACGATTGCTTCCTCCAGCGGACGGTACGGAAACGTCCAGGCGTCGTATGAAGATACCATACCTTTAAAAAAACGGTTTCCCAAATTGAAACACCATTTCCCGCGATACACCTTAGAAACTTGTCCTGATGATAGTCTTCAAAAATGTGTTGAGGAAACTAAGGCCGTGATATTTGGCTTAAACAATGGGAAAACCGTCTCGTCATCCTCAACTGCCCAAGATGTGACCTACGTACAATATGAAACCAACAGCGTTATCCACAATACAGAAGATGAGCCTCGTGGTAGAGTCATACAAATACGACAATTTCAAGAAGATCCAATGCTCCCACCGAAGTTCAAATTACGCAAAAATCGTCATAAAGATCCTTCTCCTCCACCACCCATACTCAAAAATACAAATGCGTCGGAGACTAAGCTCACGAAAGAAGATAGAGACAAGTGGAATATTCCTGCAGCTATTTCCAATTGGAAAAACAACCAAGGTTTCACGATTGCGTTGGATAAGCGTATAATTGCAGCAAACGGTGGTTCAGAACTTGAAGCCCCCCAAGTGAACCTCGAGAAGTTTGGAGACTTATCCGGTGCCTTGGAGAATGCCGATCGTGAAGCAAGAGAGGATATTAAGATACGTAACGAAATGTTGAAAGAGTTGGCCATAAAAGAGAAGCAAGAGAAAGAAATGAAGCTAAGAGAATTGGCACAATTAACGAGAAATGATAGACAAAACCGTCAAGCAAAACGGCCATATAATGATAACTGGGATCAACATCCCAAACGTACAAGATATTAAGAATATTTATAATACATTTTAATAATACACAGTATATCTATATAGTACATACATTATGAGCTCAGCGTTTGGCTTTTGGTCTACCTCTAGTATGCTTTACTTTCGACTTACTACCTCCTTCGTACAATGATTTATCAAATTCCTCAATAGCTGTAGAATTGACCCATTCCAATACTCTTTGTAAATCACGCTCACCTCTCTTTTCTTCTAATTCAGCAGACAAATCTTCTCTTAACTTAGTCAAAGCTTTGATATCTCCATGTTTTAAAATTTCTGGATACGTTGTTAGCTTCTGACGCTTCTTTGTATTCTGTTCAGTGCCTTTATTTCTTAATTGTCTCTTCTTACCAGTTTTGGAAGTCGTTTCATCATCATCGACGTCGATATCGTCTGATTCACCATTGAGATCTTCCACTCCCTCCTTTTTATGTTCTAAGTTATTGATTCTTTCGGATAATTGATCTATGTTAGTTTGGATTTCGATTTCTTCTTCAGGAGGTTTGTGCTTCCATAAAGCTTTGGCTCTAGCCTCCATAGTTGAAGTAACAACATCCTTGACTCCAATTAATTCTCTGCGTAATGACGATTCCCTTTTACCCCACGGATTAAGCCATGAAATAAGCTGTTCGACATCCTCTGGATTTTCATAGTATCTCCATTCACTTCTATTGACCAAGGGATCAGGGAATTCTTCGATTATTTTCCTTTGCGAGCTATTGAGTTCTTTGATCAATTCCTGGGTTGCTAGTGCTCCATAAGAGTCCACAACTAGAGTGTCCTTACCATCTTGAGACGTTTTAAGAATTTGGTGATCCTCAAATTTTATCCCATACAAGTGCGATGCAGATTCAGTGAACGCAGGGGGTAGGGATGCGAAATTGACCTTTGAAAAGTTTTCTTTAAAATCAATTTTGACTTCGTCATTGACTGAATCACCATTTTGAAAAACATTTTCAGCCTTAAACTCATCTTTTATTCCATTGACGCTTGACTCATGCTTCATTGCCGTAAAATTTTCTTGAGCTCGAGTATCATCGGTCTCTCCCTTTAATTTTTCGAGTTCTTTCTGTCTAGAATCAAGCAAGGCATAGTTCTGATTATAAACGTCACTTTCCTCGTGAGTAGAATTGAAAAAAATTCTTAAGTCTTCGTCAGAAGGCCCCTGAACCCACAATCGACCCATCAAGTAAGTCTCGTCCAATATATCATCTTTCTCATCATCTTCATCTTCATCATCATTTTTTTCCTTCTCTTTGTCATCTTCTTCATTGTCTTCATCTTCATTGGACCCTCCAAAAAAGGTAGGAAGTCCATTATTCTCGAACCACCAGTATCTATTGAACAAACGATCTTTTCCTAATAACTTGACTCTTTGGCAATCCATTTCAGTAAGTTTGTTTTCAATATCGCGTTTGCTTTTCTTTAATTCGTCCAATTTTACAAGAGCCTCGTCCCTTTTCTCCCAGGCTTCCTTAAAGTCTGAATCTTCCCTTGCCAAAGTCTGTTCATGTTCCGTCATGTCAACTACTTTTAGATTCAACTTGAATCTTCGGTTGGAAACAATTGCGGATGGCTCGTCCTTCGTACTTGACTTAATTTCTTTATCTTTCTCCTTCAATTTTGCTTTACCTTTTTGCGCTTTCTCGCTCTCATTAGAGTTCTCTTTGTCTTTTTCCTTTTCTTTTTCCTTTTCCTTTTCAAGTTGCTTCAAAAGTATTTCATGAATTTGTAAATTGTACTTTTGTGCAATCTCGAAATTGGTCTTGTAATCCTTGATATTATCCAATCTGTTTCGCCTCAAGACGGTGGAGTTATCCAAGCATTCGTCAATATAGGTTCTAACCAAGGAACCACCAGCCAATAAGTTGATCAATATACCAAGGATTTGAAACTTCAAGTCAATATCCATCTCCTCATAAAATTGATTGAGTGCCGTAGCAGGTGTAGCAGGTAAAGATTTGGGTGCCAAAATGCGATACACTTTGTCTATCACAGCCTTGTGCGCAGGTACATACTCAACTAATGAAAGTACTCCAAGAAGAATCGATTGCCAATTACCATCCTTAAACAGCCTCTTTCTGAGACGATCTATCCACGAGGTATTTCTAAAGTTCATTATAGCGTATGCGTTATGCTCACTATCTTCCTTGCCAGAAAATTCCCCATTGATTTCATGAGAGTCATTGTCATCGTTATCTTCTTCTTCAATGTCTTCATCTTCATCATCTGCATCATCCTCTGCAAGTTCTGAATCTTGTTTTTTCTCGTTTGCTTTTTTTCTAGTCGATTTTTGGTCGTCTTCTTGTGACTCATTCCCTGAATCTTCATCATCACTCTTTAATGATTTATCGTTCAGTTCATTATCATGAACTTGATCATCTTCGAGTGTGTCGTCATCGCCATGTTTAATAAATGACTTCTTAGGAGGTAATGTTACCAACAACCCAAAGATTTGATCATTGGCCTTTGCGTTCTTAGCCTGCTGAATTGTTGGAGGGTGACTTGAAAGAAACGCACTCAAAACAGCACACCAAATTTCATCTAGCAATTTACATCGACCGATCTCATTGAATTGGTCCAAATTCCACCCCATACTATAGATGAAATCATCAAATGTAAATGTATCCAAGTTCAAAATCTTATGATAAACGTTGATAAATATCCAGCTCTGCAAGGCATCCAGGATTGAAGGAAGTCTATATGGAGAGAGTCTCCTCAATTGATCTACCCTTTGAGCCTTTGACGTGATTAGTTCGGCTTCTTCTTTCGTTTCTTCAGGAGTTGCCTCTTTTAACAAATCGTCATTAATTTCCTTCAAGTCGTCAGTGAACTCAGCAATCAAGTGTGCATTCCAAGAGCTGGAGTTTTCAGGCAAATACAATTGCTCCGGTACCGGTCTTCGATGTTGTAAGTCAAATTTCAAGTCCAAATCATCAACGATTGTCGTTTTGTTTGGTTGTAAAATCACCAACGCAGCCAATTTGCTTATAGTTAAGAACTTTTCATCAACAACTCCATTGTCGTCCAATTCGAATTCTTTCCTAATGTCATCAGGTAAGTAATGTTGAGGAAACCTAGTTTTCCTATCAGCAGGTAATTTTGATAATAAGTCTGCAGTAAGTCCATTTTCATTGGTTTTAGGTACGATTGCAATCTTCTTGTCCGACTTGTCGAAACCATTCTTTGTATGCGCGCTTTCTTCACTTTTGACTGCTTTCTTCTTCCCTGGCTTACTCTTAGGGGCGATTGGATGCTCAGGTTTCTTCTTCTTACTAGGCATCGCAACAGCCTCTTTTTCTTGAGGTTTGGAACGACTTCTTGGGTTATTATCTTCATATAATGTATCTCCATTAGGGGTGGAATCAGCATAATGTTTCAATTCCTCCGGGAAGTCTTGTGCGATTCTGTACTTTTTCGCATATTTGTCTTTCACAACCCACGGAGCTCCCACTTTATGTGATCTCGACATGGTTAATTTGACAAACGTTTTGATAAGCCATTTTGTAAAGTGGTTACGGTCTCTGGAGATTTTATCATTAGTAACAATCGACAGTTGCATATCGTTCAATCTTACTACCAAGTATTTAGTGGTGATATTGTCTGTATTGCCATATTGGACTTTTTCACGAATGGTACCTCGTTGTTTGGGAGGTATGACAGGTTCAGATTCCTCGTCACTTCCAACAGCACAATAACTGGATGCCATTTCCTCTGGAGTGTATGTGGTCTTTATATAGATAGTTTCACCGGGAAAATAGTCATTGCGGAATGTCAGGTATACTTTATCTATGAGTTGGTCAAGACGGGTTATTCTATTGAATTGTAAAAATCTCAAGATATGTTCACGCAAAGCCTCGGGGAAGTTCTTTTCCACGCCTTTGATTTCCTTCGTTTCACTTTCCAAAGCTTCGAAGAATGTAAGACAGGAGTTACCTGTGATTTCACACACGAACTTGCGCCTCTTGTAGTAGTCCATTCTTGCCAAATATTCTTCATAAGTGTAGAACCATTCCCGAGTTTCCGGAATGGTGTAAACTTCCGTGGTAAGGTCTGCTGGGACCCGGGGTGGCTTGGTAAACGTGACTTGCTTTCGTTTGTAGAGAACCATGACTGATTCGATGTATTTGGTTGGGGTTGATTGATAAAGGTGGGTGTTCTTTTTTTTGGGCAATAAGTAGAAGCTCAATTAATGGCTGTGAAATTAGATAAGAAAGTTGCAATCAAACAGCGCCAATGACTTGAAGGGACGCGGTATAAATTGATAGATGCAGATGCAAAAGTGCAAATACAATCGTCACCCTTAAAAATGGTCTGGCTGTTAAGTTTGTCAATTGTTGAGTTGATGTCAATGAACAAAAAAAACAATTGGTCTCCCACACTTGTCAGGACAAAAAAAATCTCAGCTTATATGATGGGGCTATATACAGGCGCCACTATCGCGTATATGTCTTAATTATTTTGTTTGCAACTTGTGCGGGTGTTTGTGTTTAGATGATCTCGCACGTGATGGTGGACTTCAGTTACCGTATAAGAAATAAGGTGCGGGATACATTGTTACGTTATTGGTTAATAGTGTGAAATGGTGATTCGATTCAATGTTGATGGGATTGTACGTGCGGGTAATCATTGGAATGGCATTCTCGGGAAGAATAAAATTAGGGATAGACATGCTGATAAGTTTTGAGCTGAGCCACGACAATTACCTGCTCCCTGCGATTTAGTTGCAAATTTCAATGACCTAAGGTTTTTCAAACTCGACTACAAGTTTATTATTGTTTATCAATAAATTGGTATGACTAAACTTCAAAGTGGTTTCTTTGATAGACTCATAATGGCTGCTTACAATATAATCGAAAGATGCCCAACACTCGTTACTACTATACCCATTTTCCCATTACCTTACCCCTCTATAGTCAAAAAATATTATTGGTCACATTACCCATTTTTGCACTGATTTTCTACAGCAACAGATTCTACATTTCGATTATTCTTTTCAACATATTGAAACAGCCTTGATCCAATACAACATTATGGAAAGGCTTTCTTCTTCTGAATTCATACTTTCATATATATGTAGAGTCTCTAAAATACCCCATATTTTTGACAGGTTTGGAAAACCCATTGGAAGAGCGGACTTACCTTGACCAGACTGATTTTGTTCTCGTCGACAATCGAGTCAAACTGTCTTTCATCGGGTGTGACTCTCTTGTTGGGTGATAAAGATTGGAATCCGCTGAATAAAAAGTAAGTAAACCTTTGTCTAAGTGAAAGATCGATTCTTAATTCACCCTCTTCGTTGTATGATTCTGAACAGGTAGAGTAGGAGCTCAACTTGCTCAATTCAGAAACCAACTTTTCGTCTTCAGAGTCGGTTTCTTGTTCTCTCTTACGAATCACCATTAAATCTGGGTGATCAGTAATGATACCAAATTCGACCAAATTAGCATTCTTACCAATTTGCACAAGGTAATCAAATTGGGCATTGGTATTGATTGTCCAAGAGTATAACTTCAAGTTTTGGATTCTCAACAAAGGCACGAACTTGGTTATAAATCCACTCGACCATGTCAGGATATAGATCAAAGATACACCAGTCACCTTGATTTTATAGATTCCATCCTTCTTGATTTCACTCAAGGCATCAAGGTAAAAGTTATAATTGATGTAATGTATCGAATCCTTCCACGAGAGGGAGATGTGGAAAATATCAAACTGGGAGTATCCAGCCTTGGAAACGGTTCCCTCAAAGTATTGTCTGAAGAAGTCGTCTTGATTTAAGAACTTTATGAATTGGAGGTCCCAGATGCCAAATTGTATTCTGTGGTACCACCAGGTGATATCGTTTTTCACAGACAATAAGTCTCCTATTATGTACTTCAAAAGTTTGGTGGGATTAAATCTTTTGATATCCAACTGGAGCTTATGAACATTGGAGCCATTATCCTCTACGTAATCCACGAACCAACGGAGAACGTCGCGGAACGTCAACAACCGTTCACCACTACCGATGGTCTTAAGGTTTTTGAGGGTATCGTTATAGTCAGTTTCCAAGATGTTGTAATTTGTGGGGTTGCCCTCGGTATCCACGAAGATTCTCTTGGTACTGATATCATGAGAAATCACAATGACGTTGTCTCTGGATAACCAGAGATCCGTTTCTATCACGGTGGCACCTGATTCGTAACATTTGTTGAACCCAAGGATGGTGTTTTCAGTGTATTGGGCCTTGAACCCACGGTGTCCGGTAATGACAGGTGAGGTATATGTATTGAGTGACATTCTATGCAAAGTTTTATGTATTAACGAGTGTTTGCAACAGCTATGGCCATCCAGCTTTGTTTCCCTATGGTCTTGTTCTTTTACAACGCTTTCAACTTCCTTTACATGGGACCCTGACACTTTATATATTTTATGTGGGGTCGGGGTTAAATTTGCATCCTGAGGGCATTTCAATTTTCTATTGATTTTTATTTTTCTCTTTCCAGTTCTTTTTATTGCCTAATTCAGGACATCGACGTTGAACACCAGTTCCACGTTTGCCGTGGGTGGCACGCCTACAATAGGGTATAGTGGGGGCCCTGTAGAGTGATGCAATTTCCATCTTCAATATCCGCCGGCTTCGTCCTGGTTTTTTGTAGGGCCATCTCGTTTCTTTTTGGAATAGGGTCTAGAGCCACATAGATCTGCAACCTCTGTTAACAGGACGTCACAGAACGACGCTAAAGAGAGGGTTTATTTATTAAAATAGGTGGTCAACTCTTAGCGGTTCCTGGTCTTAGTAAACCTCGACGTAGTGAAGAGCTACAAAGCCGGATAGCCAGAGCACAACCTGCCAGACCAGACATCCCAGACTCTCTAACCCCCTCAAGTTTCTCATTAGCTCATCGAGACCTCGTGGTCCTCTGAAATTGCTGTGAAAAAAATTGCAAACGTCTTCAGGACCAGTAAGCCTCACACGTGTATTTACAAATTAACTGCGGCGGGTGATCAACAGTGGATATTGCTGCAACTCCGGCCAGAATACAATACCAGGGTCGGCAGGTCACCCTCAACTGGAGCTTTCGGGTACCCATAAGGTTCACTGCCTAGGCCTACCCCCCTTTTGTCGATATACCTCAGAGATGCACCTGCATTCTTCTCCAGAACATATTTCCCGCTAGTCATTTAAGCGCTTCCATCCATTTGGGCATAGAGCATGTCGCACTGGAATTGTTAATATTGACGTTTTAATTCTTTTATAAACCCTTAGCCAAACTTAGACGTTTGTGTTTCCTTGAATAGGCTTCCAATCCCCTCAACCAATAGGGACACCTTCTGTCCACTGGCGGTTAAAAGAGATGCCTTACGTGCCACTTCCGTACCACCCGTAGCAGGTGCACTACCCCAACTAGCGTACTCCACTCTACGAATCCTGAATGTCACCCCTTTGCACATAATCCCTCACACACCCAGAACACGAACATTGTTTGGATGCTTACCGTTTAATGTGACTAACTACGTGCCCCGATTCGTAATCTATTTGATTCGTCTCTTACCAACATAACACCTCCAAATGGAACCACGTGACCGATCTTAGCTTGAGAAGCAATGGTTGCAACAAATAAATATATATACATGTACATTTACACGAAGGCCATAAAGTAATCGGTTTGATCACATCACCCACGAAATCATAGGAATGTATAAATCTATCGAATAATGTTCATTGGTTTAAATTTTCATCTGCTCTAAGCCAATAATTTGCAGCATTTTAGGCAATTCGCAGCTAAATGTAGTAGGAGTTTTGAAAAAACGAGCATGCATAATTCCAATCATAACTTGAGGGAATTCTTTTCACCAGCTTGATCGATCACCAACTTGATCAACGAATGTGCAATGGATTCAGGGAATGGAATCAATATGTTTTCTGGGTTGAAATTTTCTATGTCTTGAATCTCTTCTTTATAAATAAGCTTACGAACAAACTCCACGTCAAACCATCTTGCATCACTTAATTCTCTATCATGACCCAAGTTAATTTGTTCATTCGATCCATTGAAGACTACCTCACCCAAACATCCGATCATCAAGTTACCTGGATATGGCCATGGCTGGGTCATCACAACACTAATTTTGTTGCAAACAACCCCAGTTTCTTCCCAGATTTCACGTTTGGTAGCAACTTCAACTGTTTCAGATGGTTCCATAAATCCCGCGGTACAGGCATACATGTTGGTATGAGCGTGTCTCTTTGCCAACGACAATAATACCTTGGAACGATCAGTGTTGGTAATGGCAGTGATAATCACAGCATCAGTACGAGGAAACGATACGTTGGATACCGAAGCACTTTGCACGGGACATTTTTTCGATTCTGGATTGGTACAGCTTAATTTACCACCAGCATGAATTGGAATTGTTTTCGATCCACAACCTGGACAAAACTTATTTCTTGAAAGCCAATCCAAGAACATCTTCCCATGAGAAAATAATGCGGCCTCTTTATTGGTGAAGCCCATGGTATGTTTTCTTGATGTTGAGAAAAAAACACCATTTTCAAGCGCTGTTTTGCCATTATTATTGACATTGGTGTTGTAAAAATCAACAATGAAATCCCTCAATTTTGAGGAGCTGGTAAGGTCCACTGCAAAATAAGGAATTCCCTGGTATCTTCCTTGATGATCTAAATACTTTTCGTCTTCGCCCTCATCAAGAAACTTTAAGCTTTTCAAGTCGAGCCCGACACTCTCGTCCTTCAATCCCAAAAATAAGAATGTAGGCTTATCACCTTCCCTAATATCCGGATGATGTTCTTTGTTACCATCTTTCCAGGTATCCACTACTTTTGTCCATTCTTCTTCGTCAGCCAAACCCTTCTTAAGTCCTTCTGGAGAATCCAGCTGGTTGTCACCATTAGTCAAAATCACCAATTTTTCTTCCAAATGCTTGTTGACCAACGGATTTGTATCCTCATAAAAGATGAACCGTGCTGAAGGATGAGATACACTTTCACTTATGAAGTCCAGGTCTTCTCTTAAGAACGAAACTCGATTGAGAACCTCGGTTCCATAGTATATATCGTTCTGTTGCTCTATAATCGTGGAATTGGAATTATGTGACATCTTGTAGTATTCCGAAGCCCGCGAAGTGTATTGTCTAAAAGGCAAATGATTTCTAAACGTCAGTGAAACTCTTGGTAGAAATCTGAGCGTTCTGATGTTCATAATTTGGCCCGTTCATCCCCGCTGATTTTTAATCAAATCTAGTTTTTTAGTGTCTTCTGACCAGGTTCAAATTGTACTGCATAGGCGGGATAGACTAAGATAAGGCTACATCTGTAGTAGTAGTAGTAGTAGTAGTAGTAGTAGCGACTCGTTCTATAAGTGTTTTTATTGGTGGTAGCTTTGATTGTGATGATCGACTAGAACTCTGAATACTAACATTCGGCTATATTCCAAATATTTTATTTTCGTATTACTGCTTGCATCACCTTTTCTTTTCGAATTATATCTCAACAACAATCATAATTACGAAACGTATACGATTAGACGAATCCAGGGACGTTTTACATTGCTTGTAGACTGAATTCAATGTCTCTAAGTAAGTAAAATAACTTTTAAATACTGACATCATTAACAATCTAGCCAACTTGACTAATTCGCAGACAGTTTGGTAGCACTCAAAAGTAGTTGTAACTATCGATACTCTATACGTATCTCGTCTATTTACAGATTAGGTCTCTTGATTATATATACACGCCCTTAGTAACCTGTCGTTTGTTAGTAATCGGTTCTCAAAAGAATCACACTATTGAACAATTGAAAGTCAGTTAATTAAGATTTTCTCCTCAAAGTATTTAGGAAGTCTAACGTCATTAATCTTTGTTGTAATCATCATTCGATCATTTGCTCAATATAACCATATCAAAAAAACATACCTTTGGTCCCATACCAATTATCTATAATACAATGAAGTGAATGATTAACTATTGCCTGATTTGTCGTCAAAATGTTTTTGTTATCAGTAACGTTATCAATTTAATTTTCGGTGTTCCGTTTAACCCAAGGTAACTCCTCTCTTTATGGCATTTGGTAAACCCTTGATCCAGGATTTTCTCGTCTTCTTGTCGACAATCACGAATACCCTACCCGATTGTCTCATTCTTCCTGTTCTTCCAATTCTGTGAACCAAATCAACAGAATTTCTGGGAAGATCCATCAAAATAACGTTCTTGATACCCACAAAGTTTAATCCTCGAGCCATTAAATCGGTGGTGACCAAAATCTTAACCTTACTGTGGTCGTCGTCATCTTCTACCAACTCTGCTGGCTTCAAAAATGGCCCTATTTTGTCAGTTCTGTCAAGAGCACTATCTGAACCTGTGACACCAATAACATCTTCTTTGCGGTGACCATACTTGGTCACCAAGGAATCAACCAATGGCTGAACATCTTTTTTCTCGTTAACGAAAATCAAGATTCTTTTAACAAGTCCAGGTTCTGTCCCATCCTTATGAATAGCATATAAAGCTTGAGCAAGACATCTTGTTTTGGATCCATTGTAAGGGGAAACCTGTGAGTCTATAATTCTTACGTGGATTTGTTTTGGAATTTTATGCAATTGTGGGGTCGCAATATTGATGATGGTTTGGTCATCAGGGAAGATCGTATTCAATGTCTTCTTGAATTCTTTAGGAATTGTAGCAGAGCAAAGAATAAGATCCTTACACTTGTTCACCCTTCTGATTACGCTCATAGTATCTTTCAACCAAGACTGATCCATCAATGTGTCTGCTTCGTCAATCACCAAATACTCAGTGAAGTTGAAAAACCGGAATGGACGATTGAAATTGGTTAATTTGGCAAGCCCATTGATTTTGCTTGGAGTAGTAATTAAAATATCCACTCTACCTTTCAAGGTACATGCATTGAATAGTTTGGTATGTGGATCGCCTGCACCCCATTTTAAAACACGAAGGTTCAAGTTATTCTTTTGGTCAGCCGAATTAAGAAACTCGGTATAGCTAGGATGAGCATTGATAGAGCCAATATCGAGCGACATCTTATTTGCTCTATTAACAGTCTCAAAAACTTGTTCGACCAATTCATGGGTCGGTAACAAAATGATCGATCTTACTGTGGGAATTTCTTTCGCCTTTTCATACCTTTCAGGAGATTTGCTGAAAAGCTCAAAATCATCTTCTTTAAGTTTACTCATGAGTGATGCAAGATAAGCCCAAGTTTTACCAGAGCCCGTTTCAGCAGCAATTGTGAAAATCTTCAACTTGTTGAGCTCATTACTCTTGATTAAGTCATCGAGAATAGCAGCACCATCCTCTTTGGGACTATCTTGAAGCCTCTTGACATTACGAAGTCTCGGTTGATTGATCTTCCTAATGGCTGCAACTTGAACAGGTGAAGGTTTGATTTCTAAGTCCTGTTTATCCTTGACATAGGTGCTCTTGAGGTTATATACTGACTTGATTTCTTCAACCATGGCTACTCTAACACTAGGAAAAATTCTCAAGGAATCAAATGAATCAATGGATCCTACTCCAGTACTTGAGGTTTCGATCGTCTTTTTCTCAGGATGATGCAATTGTGAGAATTTTCCGAACGAAAATATGCTTTGCTTTGGAGGACCATTCTTTTCAGAATCTGAATCTAATTTGGACGGTCTTTCACTAGGTTTACCAGATGATGGTTTTCTATGATGTCTTACAGTGGAAATGGTTCGTACAGCCAGTGCCTGTCGTATCCATGAACCCGTGACATTCTTGTAAGGAACCAATCCTTTAACCAAAGAAGTCATTGTTTAAAGCGGGGATGATTCGCACTTGTGCAATTTCGAATAATGTTCCAATTCAATGACTTGGTGGGAATTTCATTGCTTCTTATAGTTGGTGGCAGAAGACGGTATACTCTGAAAATTTTTTTGCCTTACTGGTCCCGCTCCATAATAAAATTTTGTGGTCGTGTGCACGACCAAGTAGGATGTTGAAAAATTTGGTACAGTACATAGTTAACGTTTAACCAATATAACCATAGACCAGTATTCGAGGCGCCAAACATGTTAAGATACAGCTCCAGTTTGGTAAAGAGAGTACCCTCACCTACTGTGTCGAGTGTGCAAAATGCGAGAACCTTTTCATCCACAACATCCATGATGAAAAAGGTCCAGACAGGACCTGGAAGAAAAACCAAGATCACCTTCAAGGTGCTGAGAGAACAAACCAAAGCCAAGAAACCAGGTATGACCCACTTGGAATTCAAGGATGCCGTTGGATCCATGGGCTTTGAAAAGTTGGGAGCTGATCTCAATTCCTTGGGCTTGAAGGTATTAAGTTACGAGACTCTTAACTCTGCAGCATCCACCGTAGTCAAGTACGAACCAACCATACAAGCACGTTTGAAAACACTTGGAGCTTTCCAGAAACTTCAACATCACGAGTTGTTTCAACAGCCAATATCATTCATATCAGAAAATACTACCAAACTTTCTAATGAAATCATCGACAAGTTGAACACTTCATCCTCCAAAGATAATAGAATATGTTTGGTGGGACCCAACGGGGTTGGTAAATCAACTCTTCTCACACAAGCAAATGCTATTGCTCTCTCAAAGTACCAAAGCGACATCATTGTCTTACATATTGACCGTGGTGAAGCCTTGGTCAATGGTACCAGTGATTACATTTTCAACTCCAAGCTTAAGTTATATCAACAACCAATGTTGACCAAGAGATGGATTTACAAGTTACGCCAAGTGAACGAAGAAGCATTCAAGAAATTGAAATTAACTAGAGACATTTCTTTCCAATCCAACAGAGTGGATTATCACTTAAAAAAAGATGTGAACACAGTCTATGAATTCTTATTGCATGATCATGATTTTGGTAAATTTTCTCCAACGTCTGCATTCAAGTTTTTTGTCGAAGAATTGAAGGCACATTCCAAAAACGTGCCAGTTTTACTTTCCATTGACAATTTCAATGCCATCACTGACTTTGCCGAAACCAAATACCGTCATCCTGATTTCAGTACCATTCATTTGTCAGAGTTCGAGTTAGGTGATTTTGTATTGAAAGTAGTGGGAGGTGAATTAACATTTGACAAAGGTGGTGTCTTATTGGCCAAGACCAGTGACATCGGAAACCACCGTTCGACCTTGAATGTTGCCTTAGGAATTGAAGAATACGACCCATATACCAAGAAGAGATACTTGGACGTGGATGTTGCCAACAAATTGAGAGCCAATGGATTGGTTAAAGCATTTGAAGTCAAAAACTGGTCCAAAGACGAAACTAAGGAATTATTGAAATTTTACGAACAATCAGGAGTTTTGTTCGTGAAAGACTACAATGTTAAAGAAGCCAACCAAACCGCCCAAGAATTAATTGATGAAAAGGCAGCAGTTAGAGCCGGTAAAATCGAACAAAACCAATTTGATCCCGTAAAGCAATTTGAAAGAATTGTGAACAACCAATATACTATAACTGGTGGTAACCCTGCACATTTATTGAAGGCATCAGCTTTCATCTTTTAAATAGTTCATACTTGTACATAGAGAAATAATTGTATGATATTCACATAACTTAAAATCCAATGAAGATATTTTGAAGTTTTACATCAAATGTCTCTACATCAATCCTTTTATGGACTTACTTTTTCAATTAGGCGACCATGGGTCGATCTATTACCGTTCTAAAAATACAGATGATGACATATATGCAAATAAATTGTAAATGAATAGCCAAGAAGTAAAAAGAATCCGAAAAGGTTTCAACAGATTTCAATCCTTTATGAAGTCTTTCTCATCAAAAGAGAGCCTTAGACTTCTTCGTTAAGGCTTCTTCTCTCAAATTCTCAAAGGGCCTTTTTCTTAGGTGAATAAAGTATCTTCTTCTCTCAAGTATTCACCAATGTCACCTTGTCTAAATGCGACAATTTGGGTAGGTTGTAAGTTTCTGGCTTCATTAGTAGACTTGGCACTGACACCAAACCCTAAGGCAGTATCACTCATAGAATACACTATGACACCGGCATGTTCGGGAATGTCGTCGGACATACGTCCAATATGGGCTTTCAATACATGGTTACCGTATAAGAAAGGCATCTCACCATTTTGTTTAATCCAGACCTTGAATTTGGCATATTGGGCCAAGTATGGCAAGGCAGTGATGTGCAATCTGAACTTACCAGTCTTTGTGAATTTTCCGAAACATGTTCCGACCGACATCAACTGTTGTCTGGCCACAGAGGTAGCGTATCTGGCGACCTGGTCTGATACGTAGTACACTCTATCTTTTTGCAAACGGAACACATGTGGATTGGTAGGGTTATCGATCAAAAATGAAATATTACGACCGATGTAATTGGCGAGCTTTTCGAACACGATCTTAGTTTCTTCTTCTGTTAATGGTCTCATTATGGATACGTTTTGACACTAGTTATTGTAGGGCAATGTGAATCGAAGAAGTAGAGTATGGTCTAGGAAATTTTTCAGTCTGTTCACGTGAGAAGATTTGGTAAATTTCGCGATGAGGAGAAAGTTGGAGTCGAATATGTAAATAGCTGCTAGAACAGGCACGTGAGGGGGAACCAAGATTGATAACCTGGCAAATTGACAGCAAAAGTATAGCTATTTAGTGTATAGATGTAGCGTAGGGTAAATACGACTTGCTGCTTGTACTTCGATTTCCATTACGTTTTTCAAGCTTGAAATCGGTTTAACATCAACGAATCCAAGGAAAGTGTATTATAAAATCAGCCAAAATGTGGGTAAAAATACCACCGATGCAAAAGAAATATAGAGCAGTAACATCTCACCATTATGATACTCCCTGTAAACTCGTACGTCAAGACTAACCCTTTTCAACATCGTTTAACGGCATTTTACTCCACAAATTTCTACCATCAAAACTAATTTCCACGTGACTTCCATCTCATCATAAAAAGTAACTGAATGAAAAAATTATGCCACCAACACAAGCAAGAACAATGTCTGAACCATCGTCAAATCCGTTGGACACTGCGATCCCAGTCTCTTCTCTACTTGAAGTAGTGGATAACGAAAAAAATGATAGTAAAACCGAATCTCCTGCAGAAATTGCGGTCAATGACTCGGAACTTGCCAAAGGTAAACCTTCCAATGGGAAGCGTTCTCGTCCAGCAGACAAGAGGGAAGATGATTCCAAGAGATTCAGAAAACAACGGGACCACAAAGTCACGTAGGTATGTTGCCTTTGGGCATGGAATAGTTTGAGAATCGAGTATTAACATATGCAGAGAGTTCACTCCAAGAGTAGACGATAATGGAAATCCATTGCCTAGATCAGAAAGAAAACCAAAAAAGAAGGTTGCTGTATTGATTGGGTATTGTGGAGCTGGATACAACGGAATGCAAATTCAAAACAATCCCGATATCAAGACCATCGAAGGAGAAATGTTCACTGCGTTTGCCAAAGCTGGTGCTATTTCACCTGAGAACTCGGATGATATCAAGAAAAATGGATTCATGAGATGTGCGAGAACTGACAAGGGTGTACATGCAGCCGGTAATGTCATTTCTTGTAAGTTGATTATCGAGGATGAAAATATCACGCAGAAGATCAACGATGCATTGCCCGAACAAATCAGAGTCTGGGGTATTCAAAGAACCTCAAAATCCTTTGATTGTAGAAAAATGTGTTCGTCAAGAGTATACGAATACTTATTGCCTACTTACACCTTGTTACCACCTAAGCCAAAGACCGTTTTGAGTGACTTGATAAACACCAAGAACAAAGAAAACCCTGGTATTCTCAGGGATGATGTGGAAGGAAGAACCTGGTGGGAAGAAACCAGTGAGGAGGTCAGAAATAGCGAATTGACTGCTGAACAGATCGAATCCATTGAATCTTTATTACAAAGCACCAGTGTTACCAACTCTAGTATCAAGACATATGATGAAAATGGAGAAATCACTGAAATGGGAAAACTTCTTAAGATTTACAAAGGCATTGAAAACAAGCGTAGAAGACTGTACAAGGTCAGTAATGAACGTCTTGAGTTATTCAGAGAAGCCATGAAACAGTACGAAGGTTCCAACAATTTCCATAATTTCACCATCGGCAAAACCTTTAAGGATCCATCAGCTAGAAGGTTCATGAAAGATACTACCGTTTCGGATCCTTTCATCATTGAAGGTACTCAATGGGTATCGATCCATATCCATGGGCAATCATTCATGTTGCATCAAATTAGAAAAATGATCGCTATGGCTGTCTTGGTGGTTAGAACAGGATGTCCTATCAATAGAATTAAGGATTGTTTCGGACCCACCAAGATAAACATTCCAAAGGCTCCGGCTTTAGGATTATTATTGGAAAATCCAGTGTATGAAGGATGTAACTCAGTTTTGGAAAAGTTTGGTTACGACAAGCTCGAATTCACCAAGTTTTCTAGCGAAATGGAAGCTTTCAAGAAAGCATATATCTACGATAAGATTTACGCTGAAGAAATCAAGGAAAATACCTTTTACGGATTCTTCGGTTTCATTGATACTTTCAATAGTAGAAGTGTTCCTGCTGATGCTGAAAACTTCTCCGAAGCAAAGCATGTGTTCGATTTCTTAGGTGCCATTTTCGACTCTGGACTTGGTGAGGATGGAAAGGTTAAGACTGCCCAAAAAGACGTTCCTGAAGATTCCAAAACACAAGCCGCCAGTGTCAATGATAACGTAGACTAGTTATATTCCTTCCATAGATGCTATTAGATACTGCAATGAAATCATCGAACATAATCTACACTCACTGTATGCTTTTTTTACAATTTTGACTTTATTAATATAGATAGAACCAACTTAAACATTTCTATAATTTTTTGAATGAAATTATTAGGTCTTATGTGTAAGTAATTAAGTATGCGATAAGATTAAAATAAATGTTGATCACTATTCCAATTTCCCCAGGATGAATACACGATACAAAAAACTAGATTTAATGAAAAGAACAAAGATGATTCCAATAACAAAAATTACAGATCAGGCACATAGTACGAGATCGATTGTGGATGAAATCTAAAGCCAAGTTGGGTTACGGTTGTTCTGTACTTGTTGCTGTGGTGGCGCTCCACGTACAGCTTTGGCTTTATCTTGTTCGAATTGATTGGCTGCACCAGTAGCACGATATTTGTCCGCATTAGCATGGTAGCCTGCTGGAAGCCCTATATCGTTTTCTGGGATTTCTTCGATGACACCTTCACCCTTATCAATTCGTTTTTGGTAGTCATCACCAAGAATAGTTTGGAAATACTGCCTTTGAGCATCAGTGAAGTTTCCGTCTTTTCCTCCTACTTTTTGGTTCTGTTGTTGTGCTGCTCTTGCTTTCTGTAATGCCAATTGTTGTTGCTGTTGAAGAGCAGCGGAATTAACTTGTGCTGGGTTTTGTGATTGAATGGCATCTTGTGGTTTCAGCTGTTGTAATTGTTGTTGCTGTTGCTGTTGCTGCTGTTGCTGTGGATCTTGATTTTGGTCTTCTGTTATTTTTCCTTGTGCCCTTTGCTTCTCTTGTTGGAACTTGTACAAAGTCCAATCAAAAACATAATCATATCTATAGTTTTCTTTTTTGAATAAATCTCTGAACAATTTTCTTAAGTAAGGATAATCAGGCTTGTCGTCAAATCTCAAAGTTTTGATGTAATTCATATACTCCAAAAATTCCGATGGTAAACCCTTGGTCAAGACGTTGTTTGGAGTTGTTATTTTCTTTTCCATGATTCTGTCATATTTCTGCCTTTTGGTGGCAGCCTTCAATCCCTGCCAAGGCAAAGATCCACGACAGAAGTATATAAGAACGTATCCCAAACTCTCCAAATCATCCCTTCTTGATTGTTCTATTCCCAAATGGGTGTTAACAGATGCATATCTAGCAGTACCAGTTAAATTCTTGTTTTCTCTGTAAGGAATATGGGAATGTGTTCTAGGATCACGGTACTTCTTGGCGAGACCGAAATCGATGACATTCACTTGAGAGCCCCTTCTACCAATACCCATCAAAAAGTTATCAGGTTTAATGTCTCTATGAAGGAAGCATCTGGCATGGATGTACTCAATACGACAAATCAACTGATCGGCCAATAACAACACAGTCTTGTAAGTGAACTTACGGTTACAGTAGTTGAACAAGTCTTCTAAAGAAGGACCCAACAAGTCAATGACCATGGCGTTATAGTCACACTCAGTACCGTACCATCTTACAAACGGAATTCCAACACCCCCGCTTAATGCCTTGTAGACCTTAGCTTCATATTCAAGTTGAGGATGCTTTGCTTTGGTGTTCTCCAATTTGATGGCTACTTCTTCACCGGAAATGATGTTCGTACCCAAGTAAATATCACCGAAAGAGCCAGAGCCAATCTTACGGCCAATGCGGTACTTCTTTCCAACTCTTAAATCCATGATGTGATGCGATTATAGGTGTAGTTTAGGATTATAGAATTATGGCACGTTATTTTGGTGAAACCCAGATGTTTTTTACGATCCTAGACTTATGATGATTATGATTCAACAATGCTGAGGTAACTTTTGAGATGATTATTAGTGAATGCTGACGAGGATTTCTTAAAGTCTGAGACTTCCTTCAAACCCGTTCTTGATCTATGCGTTTGTTGCTATTTTATGTAATCGTACAAATCAACAGATGTCAACAATAAATGGTAACAAGTGATTCGGACTTGGACGGTTCAAATAGATCAGGAGTATGGTATGATCCTGTTATACGCCACTATGAATATTATGGACGTGATTTGGGACTTCAGGTGGTATTGATTAAATTCGTGAGGAAAGTTACACGCCTTCCAATGAGATCCCTTCAAAACACTAAATGCACACTTTCAATGTGATCACGACCAGGTAAGTAGAATCTGTATGTTGTTTGGCAAGTTTGAGATAGGTACAAGAATGAGGTAGTACGGCTCACAAACACGTCTGGTTCGATTGATATGGACAGATGTGTCTTCAAGAAGATCGTTATCGTTTAAAGTATAAAGTGTTTCAACGAGAGAATTTTTTTGCTGAGGACAAATGTAGTACAAAATTGCTTTTTGTTAGACAATAGTTAGCAGGGGGGAGCTTTCTGGGGAGACAAGCTTTATTAGTAAGAGGGTATGAAAGGGTACCCACAAGTCGTTAAGGAGCAAGTGAAGCAAAGGAAAAAATTGAAGAGGCGGTAGTAGCTAGGGCTGTGTATTTGAAGGCCCTATCAAATAAGACGCTGTTTCAGTTAGACGGTAACAATTCGTATATAATGAAATATTATACAAAGGACAGTGGGGAGGCTTTATAGTCTCACTTCTTTTGTTTGAAATCTCGCACCGGGAGTCGTTGCGCCTCGGATCGGAATTCTTTACCTCATGGTTCATATCAGAGACCGGATCTATATTTCTACCTTCAAACTGACCAGACAAGCGATTGATCGGAATTATAATTGATAGTCAAGTGTGCAATGAGTTAAACAGTTATTATTTCAAGTGTTTCTGCTGCAAAGATCGCTGATTCTCAGTCGCCTTATTTACTGAAGACTTCATATCGGATATATTCGAATCGCTGATTTGATGAGCCTCGTGGATCTACTCTGATTTTGCACCCATATGAAGTTTAGTGGAAGAATCAGAAACCCTGGGTGTACCAATCCTAGAATTACATATAAATAAAATTGTGATCCGGGAATGGGAAACTCTGTTGCAGCAGAGTACGATTCCTCCTAGGGACGAAAGTACTTCTGCATTACGTATTGTCTTCCGAATTGTAGCAAGATCTTTTCCTTCAAGAGTTTCTAAAGAATTGGAACATTGGTTCACTTTCAATCTCAAATCAACTCGAAGAATAGCTAAAGATGAAGCACATTAGACTAGTCCCATAGCTTGAGATAATTGAAGTTGAAAATAAAGGAAAAGACTCTCATTGAACACATCTCGATAAAATCTTGCTTCTCTATTCAAATCTCAATTCTAATTGGATTTGAGAAAGTTCTCCGCTGAAGATACGAGCTAAAGGTAGAACTTCCAGCCATCTTGTCATTGAGATCATTAAGTTCGCAAACAGGCAGTATTCCCATACTTGGGCTGAAGCTGGTCAATTTCCTCATGAACGGTTCATTCAATTTGTTCAATTCATCAAGTCGGAGTCGCCTTCATCTGACGTACCAAAGTGCAGAACCAAATGCATCTTTTAATTGAACTTCGGTGGGATATATCAAGTATGGCAATTGTTGCAAACAAAGCAGTGATATCCGGTTATAAATCTAGGCATTCTCCTCTGATCCGGTCGTGCATTTCCGGCGCGAGGTGACAACACCAAAAACTGTTAGCACGTGATCATGGTTTAACCTTGCTACTATTGTGAGCGAAGCACTATTATTGTTCCACCAATTTACGTAGCCGTGAGTAAATCAATAATGTGGCCACTAGTAAGCGTGGTTGCTGGTAGTTACCCCGCAAGTCTGCCACCACGACCTTATTGGTTCTTGCAATACACGACATCAGATGACGGATTTACGTGATAATTACACATTTTATTGGCGGTTTGGTTCAATCGGGATAAGCAAACATTGCCTAACAGAGTTATGTTGATTGATTACTGCGGCACGGATTTAATTGCCAAGTCTGTAAAATGTGGTACTGTAATCCACAGGTTGTGTGTGGTTCAATTCCAATCTATATATACATTGTGGGAGAAAGACGACCATAATAAGGTAAAGAAAACACTGCAAAAGCTACTGTAGCGCCATTAATAGACCAACTTTACTACGCCTATGGGTGAATGGGAGATTGAAGTTCCGCAACGAAAAAGGCGGATAGTTAAGTATGGGGATCAATTAACTGTAAGTATATATACCAAAACTGTAGATCCATGGTGCTAAATAAGTAGCCTTGAGCCGTTGCCTGGCTTTTAGCATAGATCTTGCCCTTTCCACAAAACTCTAATATGACACACGAGCCATTTCCCGTAACTTGAATCCGTGTTTTATGTTATTAATCTACTGATGCTTGATTCGTATTTTACCTATTTTGTGCTGCCAGCTCACTTCTTATTCTTTTCTGCCGTTTTCGGCTCCTCTGATTCCGCTCTAGCCTTTGTTTTCTACTTGTATTTTCGTTTCCTTCACGTCGCATTCTCCTTGTTTTGTTTCTGTTTCAATGCTATAATCCTGACTTCTTATCGTCAAATCCCCTTGCTGTACTGGGTCAGTCCTTGGCAACCGATGTGCCATTTTCAGAAAGTGTCCTGCCTGGGTCTACTATCTCTAAACGTGCAAGGGGTTTTTGCGCATTTGTACGCCGGGTCAACATCCGGTTTCTATCAAAAAATTCTCAAGCAGACGAGAAACGAACGTTATTTAGTAGCATAGATACATAAAGGCGGTACTATTGCAAAAATTTCCTAAACAATTTGGTTTATTTCAACTCTTGGTGTGATTCAATGTCACTCTAGATGTCAACTAACGTATATTATGGGCCAAGCCCAATGTCGCAACGTCAGGGTCTCGCGGTATGTCGTTGTTCCCACGGCTCTACACTTTTTGATGGCTGCAACACCAGCCGTACCACTCTTCTAACACATTACTTATTAATTATTAAATATATAGACGAACCAAATCATAGATACGTCACGAAATATACATACTTCGAGCACGGGATCACTTGGTGGCAGTGGCTGGCTTGGACTTGAACTTGTTCAAGAATCTCTTGAAGATGTCGTTCTTCTTGGTGGCCTTGTCGGTCTTAGCAGAAGAATCTTCGACTGCAGCCTTGGCGGTCTCACCTTCTTTAGATAATCCATCTTTGGATTCTTCAGTAGCAGCAGCAGCTTCTTCGGTAGCAGGTTCGGTGGATTCTTCCACTGGGGCAATGACTTCGGTATCAACTGGGGCAGCGACTTCTTCGGTGGCGTCTTCAACTTGTGGAACAACTTCTCCCTCAGTGGCAGCGACTGGTTCTTCAACAGCTTCAGTGGCTGGAGCAACAGGAGCTTCAACAGAAGCTTCGGTGGCGTCGGCGACTTCTTCAGTCTTGGTGGCTGGTTCGGCAACGTCTTCGGTAGCAGTGGCTTCAGTGGCAGTAGCTTCGGTTCCTTCCTTTGGTAAGGATTCCTTGGATTCGGAGGAGAAGATCTTGGAGGCTCTCTTTACTTTATCTTTAATACCCATTTTTTATATTGATTATGATAACAACCAAAAAAAAACTTTTAATCCAATTCGCGGGTCCTTGCCCCGATATATATAGTTTACCTGAATATACTTTGAAACGCAGGCGCAGCTTACAATGTGGGTCGGTCCACAATACAAAAAAAATTATGGGAAATATTTTTGTTTGTTTAGTTTACACGGTGAGGGTTTAGAGACGAGCCACCACCGGGAACCAGGTACCGCGACCCATTGGGGAGAACGAAACAGTAATACTGACTGACCTAAACGTGAAGCTTGGACGCGTTCGAACTGGGTGAAGCTCTTTTACTCCAATGGCACCCAATTGCCAAACCCCGTAGACACTAGCGTGGTATTTTCTGCTATCCTTAATTTGGGACTGCATCTTCTGGGTCTCCCTGAAATAACCTGCCAATAATGTCACACTAAATGATGTTCATAGAGTCACCTTGTGCCAAGGGCCCCTCCGCTATTTCATCCAAAAGTCGATTGGTGAAGCTGGGCGGTCTATACTCAGTGGTCATCCCTTTTCAAGCAACTCTTAGCCCTTATCTCCAACCCGTTTGCCACTGTGCTCTCCCAACTTAATTGGGACGATCACGATCACCATCGTTATCATGATGATTAACTACGCTAAAAACCACTCTGCTACACTATCGCCAACGGGGGCTCCAATTCACAACACGAATAATTTGTCACTGCGCGTCTTTCTTTCGTGCCTGGCATCCAACAAAGCCTTGTTCCAACCCAGATTCGGCCTATTCTTACTCTCCAACCCATATTGTTTGGTAGAGTAATGTGGAAATAGTACCACCTACCAACGACTACCATACAGTCCCACTACGATGCGCACTTTTTCCCCTGGCCTTTTCAGCCGTCTCTTTGTTCCATACACGGCTGGTCGCAGGGAAAATGGCCGGGTCACCATGTAATGGTCACGCGTACTCGACGGATCCTTATTAGTCATGCCATCGCCTGTTGACTCAAGTTATGCACAGTTGATTAAACACTACTGAACAGTGAAGGTAGGTCAACCCGCAATTTGTGCTGATCCTGACCCATTTCCCATTTCTGGCTATTATCTCCTCCCTATTATTGAATCCATCTTACATCCTCTCCCTGCTGCTTTTCTGTCTCCTCGCTAACACTCTCTGGCTCACACTCTATTATGATCAAACTCTCAGTCGTCCATTATTGCCCTATTTGGCGGTTTCCTAGGTTGCACGACACCACCTTTGTTTGTTGTTCTGATCAGCCGTGTCTCCGTCAAACCAAAAACGGAACGCGACAGACAACAAATGTACACAAGTGCAGTAACTATAGCACTAGCTCTTTGTTCTTACTTCTACGCTATACACTCCATTCTTCTGTTCCTATATCTGCCATCGTCTAGGCTCACCTAAGGCTCACCTAATACTAAGCTAGGTTAGGTGTACGCGTAGGCATGTAAGTCTTCACTTCAATTGGTGCATTCTGCCTCGGAATGGATTGGACTTCATGGACCTTCCCGATTAATCCATTCTCGTCCGTTTTTGTAATTTCATCCCTTCATAACTCCATGGACTAGCCCGTGCCGCCTTGGTCTAATTTTTACACTATATTTACGCCTGAAACGAATATGCTCTGCATATATGGCCAGTTTAAACAGTTGCAAGAAATTTTTTTACTTCTACTTCTGTATTTCAGCGATGTGAAGATCCTGGCCGGAAAAACCGGTAGACCTACCGTAGACCTCTTTTAATTAAGAAAGTGTGCAACAATTGCCTGACGTGAAAAAATAAATGCAACTGGACACTTCTACTATGTTCTCAATTGTTAACTTTCCACGCAATCTTCGAAGCTGTAATTAGACAGGCTGTACTAAGATATCGCTATTTACCCTGCTTGTAGTGGCTGGACAGATCCTGGAGGTGAGCATTTGTTAAATGGCCACAGGGACAGGTTGTGCAAAACTTCTTTGCATCGCGCTGAAAAGTATTGGAATATTGTCATAATAGCATGAGACAACATTATGTGGCCATTCCAGAGTAGCCTCTCTGTACCTGTCAGTACCTTACAAATTTAAATCTTTCAAATGAAATCTGATTGATCTGTCCGTGTTTGCTCCCACATACGTTATTCACCCAAAATTGTACCTTGATATCACTAATTGTATGTTTTTTTGACATAATACAAGTGTTCACAAGGCTGCGTGGTTGTTGAGTCTTCAGTTTCGTATATGAATCTATCCTGAATCGAAACAACTGAGCTCAAGCTGCCTTCCCCGTAAGTTTTTTTGCATCCATCCAAATCGCTAGACTTCCTTGAAAATTTTCAAAACACTAATCTTTATGTTACACGTATAGCGAATAGACTTGTTGTGTATAATATAGAGTAGTTTTAACTACCATCACACAAATTGAGCTCTTGTCTCTTCACCTCCTAGTACCACACTCCTACCTCTCACTTCCGGTAGTCGGAAATCACTTTTTTTATGCCCTCTCTCTGGCCGCAAAAACGTGACTTTCTACAAATTGTCGTGTCTTCCTCCAAACCATAACAAATCTTGTTTGTCTTTTACCTTAACTACACACCACCGATAACTCACAGTTGATGATCCGTGCCTACCCTGTTATGTCGCCCATCACGTCGTCGTCGTCGTCGAAAGGAGCGTCCGTATCATCTGTCGCATATACCAACCCGGCGACCCAATTGAAGCGGATCGAAACTCGTATCGAATCGCTTTCCAGGTCCTTTGCAAAATCATCTACAAACTCGATCTCAAATGTAACTACAACTGCATCACCGGCGTCATCAAACCCATCCTTAAGAAAACCTCTATCTAAATTCCAGGTAAATACCTTTGATACAACGTCTACCACTAGGGTGGCCAAGCCCAAAACCACCACCAAATCATTTATAAAACAAACACATTTGACCCAACACAAATCATCACGAGCTACTGTTGATAAACTGCCAACTAAACGGCACTCACAAGCTCCGAAATCTGGGCAACTCTCAGCATCTATATCACATCCCAATGCCAAATCATGGTCGTTGCAGGACTTCGAAATTGGTCGGACTCTAGGCAAGGGAAAGCTCGGCAAAGTATACTGCGCCAAACATATTGAGTCTGGCTACGTTGTGGCTTTGAAAGTCATGTCCAAACTGGATCTTGTTGACTTGAAGCTCGAAAAGAATTTCCGTCGTGAAATCGAGATCCAATCGAAACTAATCCATCCAAAAATCTCCCGGCTTTATGGTTTCTTTTATGACCATAAAAACGTATACCTCATACTAGAATACTCCATTCATGGAGAACTCTATCAGCATTTAAAAGTTCAAAGGCGCTTTGATAATCCTACTGCATCTCACTACATCTATCAGGTGGCTCTAGCATTGTCCTACTTGCATTCAAAAAATATTATCCATCGTGATATTAAACCCGAAAATATCTTGTTGTCTCTTGACAATTGTATTAAACTAAGTGATTTTGGTTGGTCTGTCCAACAAAACCCGTCATCTAATAATAAAAGATTGACCATTTGTGGTACTCTTGATTATTTACCTCCAGAGATGATAGAAAGCAATGAACATGACTGTAAAGTTGACATCTGGTCCTTGGGTATATTGTGCTTCGAACTCATCACTGGAAAGCCACCGTTTGAGGAAATAGATAAAAATGCTACTTACAAACGAATTGCCAAAGTTGACCTTCAAATCCCTGAATATGTGGATCCAGATGCCGCCGATTTGATTGTTAGGTTGTTGCAAAAGAGTCCAAAAGCAAGAATATCTCTCAACGGTGTATTTGAGCATCCCTGGATCTTAAAAAACAAACCTCTTTGGCCCGTCAAGGAGAGGCAGGAATAATTCGCTATAAAATATACATAACTAGGTAGGTCATTGGAATGTATAATGGGTAATCATGTTTCTATCAAAGAACACAAATATAAACTAGTTTACAATTAATTTGATTTGCCAAAGCACTCTGTAATTTATCGAGCGTTGGCAGCTGCTGCGGCACGAGCCTGTTTCTGCTTCATAAGCATCATCTGTTGTTGTTGCTGTTGTTGGAATTTCATAACTTGTTGTTGGAAGGCCTGTTGTTGCAATGCATTGTGTTGTGCAGTCATTAGAATAGCTTTCAGCGGAGCTCTCACTTGATACATTTCTCCAGCAATTGCAGAGAACGATTGAGTTGAAGAGTCCGAATTGGATGGGACCGCATCAACATTGATTAACGCACAGCGGCCCTGAAGACCCCCTATGGAACCGGAAATGGCCTGGTTTGCAAGCGTTTGTTCTGCTGATTGATTACCAGTTGCAGTAGCACTGTTGGCATTACTATTATTATTTCCTGATATAATCAAGGCATTTGCATAAAATTCTCTGGTAGACAAAAATCTTTGGCGACTTCTCACTGGAAGCACAATCTTACGCTCTAGTGGCATTGGATTGTTTTTCGACAAACCCTCCAAAACCAAATGTGTTTCTTCATCTGGATCCAAAACTTTATTGAAACTCCCATTATTTGCATCGCCGTCAATCATGCTCTCACCACCACCATTGAATTCGGCATTCTCTCTTCTTTGGGCGGCCAACGCATTGGACGCTGCCATTTTTGCTTGGTTTCTCTTCTGATATTGTTGCAATAAGATATCATAAGGGGCGCTTCTACCCAATACTGCTCTTTTTGCACCCATTGAATGGGTTTTGCATGTCAATGATCTAGCACAGAAACCTCCAGAAGGCAATGGAACACCACATTGCTTTTCCACATCTACTGGCCCTTTGGGTTTTGCAATGGCCTTCGGTTTGGATTGCTTCTTCTTCTTACTGGCAGTTGAACTGACTGGTGCAACCACATCTTTTTTAGCAGCAGCTGTGCCTGGGGTAGATGTTGCTGCGGCTGCGGCCGCTGCTGCATTAGCAGCCTCTTTTTCTTTCTGGGTTTGTGATTTTTTGTATTTCTTCTTGGGCTTAGACGCTGATCCATTGGCTATGGTATTTGGGGTACTAGGGACTGGAGTGGTATTTCGAGACGAGTCCACCGAGGATGGTTCGACATCAAGCAACGTGTTGCCTCTACCTCTTTTCCTCTTCAATGAGGCGGCACCCTTGTCAGCATTCTCTTCCTGTTTTTTCTGTTTCATTTCGCTACACTTCACGAAATGTGACTGTAAACTTTTTTCTCCTATGGGCCTATGACAAGAATTACAGATCTTATAACCAATATTTGTAGACAAGTATGATTTGTCAGGAATGGAATCAGCGATAAGACTGGACCGGGTAGAACTTTCGGTGTCGGACTTGTGGGTGATATCTAGTTTCTTGTCCAAATAAACACCCAATTCCTTCCAGATGACTGGCTTTTTCTGGTCAAAGTTATCCTTACTATTAAGTGAGCGTACTGCGGCTAATGTAATCACTTGTTGGGATCTGGTACTTGACATTCTATATTCCTTTTAGCCTTTCAAGCTACTAAGTGCTTGGACTCAATTGACTTGACCTGGTATTTTCTCTCTTGCACTACCTTAGACTAATATTAGTCTAGACCTATAGTGTCTTTTCTTGAACGAGCAATTAAGAACAAGCTGTTTTCCACTCAGCAGTGTACAATCGGACTTTGGAACTTTCCTCTGTTTCGGAGTCTGATTGATGGCTCCTGCAAACAACGTATCACGTCCTGTATTTGTCTTCTGTCGTTTGATTCTCGGCCAAACACAAATAGTTCGTGTGATAAAAATCCTGGATAAAAGTCGTGCGCACGATCATGTGATATGGCTTACGTCATACTTCAGATACGGCTTATTAGTCCGCAACAGAATCAAACGGTGAAAGCAAAGACAAACGGGCGTTCAGTAGGATCGAAAGATAGGGGGAAAGTATACAATGATTCTTATCAATCTCTCTGGATCAAGCTTACGAAAATCCACAAGAAGACCAGGGATTTTTGCGATCAAATTGAAAGACAAAGTTCGTTATCTATTATGGTTGCAAAATTATTGCATAAATCAGAAGACCATGCAACATCGGCACAAAATTAAAACTCTGCTTGATTCTTGAGACAAGACAAAAAGAAGGAAAGTCAGTAGGGTTAGACCAAACTTGTACTGCTCTAACTGACTGGATTTAGCTCACGGAATTTATACACATGCTTAGTTCTGCCAAACTCAGCATTGATACCTGCTAAAAGCTGCTAGCTCCAGTTGCGTAATTGTTAGTAGATTGGGTAAGAGAGTGAGGGGCAGAATCTGGTGGAAATGCCATGATCCAATCAATCCATAAACAGAAAGTTGTATTTTGGCATATTTTGAAATGATACTTAGGGATGGAAACTATAAGTTCGAAGTTAGAAGGTTCAGATAATCTTAATCGACAATATGCCACGTTTCAATCACGAAGCGAATATTGATTAGAGTTCAGACAATGCCAATAGTTCTATAAGTATCATCAAAACTCTCTTATTATTAATGACCCAAAATATTATCTAGTTTTCCAACTTCTTAACTGCCAACTAATGTGACCTTACTCTGACTTGGCTTTTCAAAAGTGCTGGTCACGTGACAGAAGATGATACTTATCAATTATCATGAATTTTGTGACGAATAAGGAAGATACAGCACCAACCATGTTAAGACGACAAGCAACCACCATCAAGCTCACTCCAGAGGATATCTTAGAGTATGATGATTCCTTAGCACAACAGCAGTTGGAACAGCAGCATCTCCGCCAACGCCAACTTCAACAACAACAAGAACAACAAGAACATCAACATAAACAGCAGAATGAACAACTACACCACACTATATTACAAGAACTGGAACAAGGTTCATCTGCGCAACAGTACAAGCCTCTGTTATTAGAGCCAAGCTCAGTGGGTCCTTCGCGCGATGAAAGGATTATCAACAGAAATTAAGGGAACCAACTCACATATGAAGCATAATACGATTGAAGGAAAAAAAACATATAATAGGGGAATATACAACTATATATACGAAAAAACCATCGATATACCAATCAATCCACCACATGGAGAGTTCTACCACGAGGCCTAATCTCGGGTTTTTGACACGCTTGATCAGCTTTGGTTGTGTCTTCACCATGAGAATTCTTAAAGTGTCTAAAGTAACTGAGCAACTTGTTAGTTTTCATACTCCAGCATCCCACCTCAATGACCTCACCACAATGCGCACATAGCATAGCGTCTACTTCACGAGTTCTCGAGTCTCGTCTGATACCTTTCTTGTCCCTCTTGCACACCTGGTATTTACCAAAGTACATTCCATCTGGCGTCAAGAAATTGTTTGAGAACACTCCATGTTCTAAAGTTAAGTGGGACAAGTAACTTGAGTTCTTGAAAGGAAGGAACCGAACCTCTGGACAATAAGGACAGAGTCCACACTTGCTTTCATTGACTTTAACACCATCTTTATCAAGTTCAAAACGATAGAATTGAGGTTCATAAGGTAAATCAGTAGTATACACTGCACTTGTCTTATAAATAATGTTCGAAATGGTACCATGAAGGTGGCCAATATCTCTTTCATACTTGATTCTTTGGTGCACACAGGATGAAGCAGAAAGTCCCACCTCGCTGTATAACATTAAGGCAGTCTGAGGACTTTCTTTCACCTTTTGAGTGCTATAGGTATTGATCAAAGATGGATTGAGTTCATGTATGTTATAGATGAGACCGGTATACCCATTATAATCGATAGAACAATCCAAACAAGTAACCGTAGTATCATCCAACTTCACATTGAGCCCTAGATAATTGTATCCGATTAAATGGAACCTTTCATCACTAGCGGGTTCCTCTTCTAGCGTAGCAGGAACTGGCTTGTGAAACCTGGAGATAACCTTACCAAAGAGCCTGGAGGCAGCTTCCGTTGGGGTATCTGCTTTAGCAGTCACAGCAAGAATTTTTTCAGAATGCTCGAGGTGATCTGACTGGAGACAAGTCAACATTTCTTTGCTATGGTCAGTTGGCGGCTCTTCTGTAGCTTGTTGAACAGAAAGAAATTCGTTCACAGAATCACCGCACTTCTGTACAATGTCTTCATTTGAGTCCATAATGTCATCAGCAGGGTAGTCACAAGCAAAACTGTTTCTGCTGGTACCAGACCAGTTACTGGGGGTTGAGTAGACCTCAAGGTTGGCGAGGTCAACGAAATTCATGGACTCCTCGATGCTGGAGTGGCTCCAAAGGTTGCCACATGCGATGGGAAAGGTCTCATTTTGGGGGGTGATGGGACGCTCAGGGATGAAACTCAGTTGAGTAGTGTAGTTTTGGAAGATTGGTTGGGCTGTAGACTGAATCAAGCAGGGGGTAGTAACTTCGCCCGTGTACTGAAGCAAATTCTGGTCCGAATACTGGTCCCATTTCTGACTCCATTCGTGATTCCAAACTTGGGGGAGAACAATGTCCTCAACCTCCAATTCAAGTCCTTCAATGGCAGAATCGGCACCTTCTTGATCACTGCGTTGAAAAGCTAAGAAGTCGTCGACAGGGTCATAATCCATTCTGAAATTCAAATCGAATACTTCCGCTTGTTGCAGGTCAATGAAGTCCATTGCAGCCTGGACATCCTCCAAATAGCTACTGACACCCTCCATGCTGTCAATGTCTACAATTGATAACGAAAAGTTTTTGTTGAAGTCGTTAGTGGTAGTCATTGTCGTTGATTGTGTTTGGGGAGGAGGACTCTAGCTTTAGTCAAGCAGGAGAGGTGGCCTTCCTTAAATATTACATTTTTGACAATTCCCAGAGATACGTGAACACCCCGGAATGGTGTTGCAACTTTAGCGTACGAAATTAAATTGGAATCCTGCTAGTAAAATCTTCTGGACCACCGTTCACTATGGCAAGCCTGGTCTAGAGTCGAAACTAGCCAGATTCTGAGACATCTGCTGGTCATTCATGTTTCAAATTCACTATAGTTTCCCTTAATTTCAAGTACCGAGCACACTAATCTGGGGAAGTTGACCAATATGGAAGCTGCTCTGTTCAAAACAGGAAAGTTCATAGATTACATCAATCACGCATGTATATACGAGTTTCCATAGTAGCCTTAGATAAGATTTAGGCAGATGAGTTACGATTGGAGATATCAAACGCTTGTTATCTCCCATTTTTCCATTTGCGTCCAAATTTTGCAACTCTAGCACTTGACTACACTATAAGACTATAATACCAATTATCGTCAGCGTACCTGAAAGTTGATTTGGTTTATGGATGCCAATACTTGAAGACTCTATACAGTCCACAAGTTTGCTTATTGAAGATGTTGTACTTATCCCTCTCCCCTGTGCTTTGATTACTTATTCGACCCTCAATTTGCTCGTGTATCCATCTTCACCATAGTTAACACCAATAAGGAATTTATTGCATCCAAAATTATCGATGCCCCTGGAATGCACATAGGTGCCCAATTGCACCGTTGCAACTCGGATATTTGCTGTAAGTGTTACCAACTTTTGATACTCGGCCCGAGATATTAACTTAGTCTACTCGGTCCGATTCTGTTACTAACAGTCTACCTACATTGCCTTTTGCGGAGTTTCAATATCTATGGCTTATCATAGTAACTTGCTTACCTATAATCCTGCATGTACCGTGCCTAGCATCGGGTACAAATTTTTCAGACCACACTACCATACAATTGTAGGAGTCTAACCTAACGCTTACCAGTCTACTCTATCATCCTACGAAATCATGGAAGTGGGTCCGGCTCTATTAGTGTTGTGCAGCTTGTTGAACATTGTTTCAGGTGGAAAATTGGGATATTATTCGTTTATTGGCGCATGTTTCTTAATAGTAAAGAATAACCATATAAAGACAGAGAAGAAGGACCAAGATCCTCCAAAGTCCAGAGAAAAAGCAAACAAAAGTGTGATTTCGCCTATATATGCAGTTGACTTTACCTCGGCCACTTTCACTCCTTCTCAAACTACTCAAATACCCAAAAGTGTTCCACTTAGATCAAGAGCTAAGAGATCCCCAAAATTGATCAAGGCATCAAAACCTATCCTCAATGTTGCAGAACCAACGTTAACCAGAAATGCTGTCGACTTGTTAAAGTCCCAGGTATACATTTTCTACACCACCTTGACTGGCTCTTCGCAAAGAGTGGCACTTGCATTGTCAGAAAAGCTTAGCAATATTGATGGTTTGGATAAAAAACCAATCATGTTGAGTCTTGATGACGACGTTGATGACCTTGAAGAGTACTTCTTGAAGACCCCCAAAAATGGTGACACCAAAAACATATATTTGTTGGTCTTGCCTTCTTACGAAACTGATTCTCCGATCGATTATTTCTTAGAGCATTTAACTGAAACCTACCAGGATTTCAGAGTTGATAAATATCCATTGAGATCCTTGTTGGGTTTCGCAGTTTTAGGACTCGGAGACTCAGAGTCATGGGATGGCGAAAAGTTCTGCTACCAGGCTAAATTAGCCGATAGATGGATGGGTAAACTCGGTGCTAGAAGGCTTTACCCATTGGGAGAGGTTTGCATGAAATTTGAAGGAGAGCCAAAGGCAAACAGTTGGATTCAATCGTTTGCTACCCTATTGGCTGACGATGAACCATTTTATTTGGACGAAAGTGATGAAGTTGATGATAGTGACAAAGAAGATGGAGAAACAGATGATGCAGATACTTTGGTCGATGTTGAAGATATGGGAGATATAATTAAAAAATCAGGGACCAAAGGACTTACAGGAACCCTTGAAACCAAGCAAATGGTAGCCAAGGATTCTCCTACATTCAAATCCTTAACCAAACAAGGATATACCATCGTGGGATCACATTCTGGTGTCAAGATTTGCAGATGGACAAAGAGTGCATTGAGAGGAAGAGGTTCGTGTTACAAGTATGCCTTCTATGGTATCAGATCACATTTATGTATGGAAACTACCCCATCCTTAGCATGTTCAAACAAATGTGTCTTCTGTTGGAGACATGGTACCAACCCTGTTGCCAAGCTGAAATGGAGATGGGAAGTTGATCCTCCTGAAAAGGTTATGGAAGGAGCATTACAAGGTCATTATCAAAAGATTAAACAAATGAGAGGTGTACCAGGTATTCAAAATGATAGATTCCAAGAAGCATTTGAAGTCAAGCATTGTGCTTTATCGCTTGTTGGTGAACCAATCTTTTATCCGCACATAAATGAATTCGTGGGAATGTTACACGCTAAGCACATCTCGTCATTCTTGGTGTGTAATGCCCAACATCCTGACAATTTGGCAAAACTAGGCAAGGTAACTCAATTGTATGTGAGTATTGATGCCCCAACGAAAACTGATTTGAAAAAGGTCGATCGCCCATTGAACAGTGATTTCTGGGAGAGATTAATGTCTTGTTTGGACATATTAAGGACCGTTCAAAGCCACCAGCGTACTGTCTTCAGATTGACTTTAGTTAAGGGATTCAACATGGGTGAAATTGCAAGTTACGCCGATATGGTTATTCAAGCACAACCTTCACAAATTGAGGTTAAGGGTGCAACCTTCTGTGGCTCGTCCACCGGAAACGGAAATCCATTGACCATGCAAAATATTCCATTTTACGAAGAGTGTAAGCTGTTTGTTATTTCATTGACCGAAGAATTAAAGTCCAGAGGTCACAACTACGAAATAGCAGCCGAGCACGCTCACTCATGTTGTATTCTTATTGCGCACACTAAGTTTAAGATCAATAACAAATGGCACACCCACATCGACTATCCAAAGTTCTTTGAATTATTAGAAAGCGGTAAAGACTTTGTTGATTTAGACTATGTTAAGGAAACCCCAGAATGGGCTGTTTGGGGTTCGGATCAAGCGGGATTCAGCCCAGAGGATGTCAAGTTTGATAGAAAGGCGGATAAATTAAGGAAAAAGAATGAGAGAGAAGAAATGGCACAAAAGGCGATAGAGCAACAAGAAGCATTTTAAACTGTATATTAGTAGGAACAATATATTTCATTTTATTAAAGTTTCGCTAACAATGTAATGATCAAGATGCCATGAGCTCAAATAATTGATTACAGTATCAAAATTTCGCACCCAAATTAAGGGATCTCTACAATTCGTTAAAGCTCAAATCATATATTCGAAAATCAACATACTCTTACTATCATGGAAAAGTAGTTTGAACTTCAATTGGCTTCAAAAGTTAAGCGGTAGTAGTAGCTTCGGCAGCGACCAAAACAGAAGTGAGCGAAGCTGGAATCATCCAGTATGGTGGCCAAACACCAGCAGAGGAACAAATGGACTGAGCCAAACTAGTAGCAGTACTAACATCACCACCCTTACATTGCTTGGCGATACAAGCAGCAATTGGTCCATCAAATTGAGGCATAACGCACAAACATCCGGTATCCCAGTATGGACAAGGAGTGTTGGAGGTGGATTGCTTGAAACAGGATTGAGCACAAGCTGGCAACTTGCTGTAGATTGGATCAGCTAAACCATTGATAGAGGCAGTGTGAGCAACACTTGGGTAAGTAGAGTAAGGGTTTGCCGTGGTAGTAGTATCAGCACCGAAGACTGCTGGAGCAGAAAGTAAAGCAATGGAAAAGACTTGAGAGAACTTCATGATAGATGTAATTGGATTGAGTGATGAAGAAAAAACAGAGAAGTTGAACGATACAGACGAACTTTTATACTCCCAGATTATTAATGAAATTCGAAGTATAGTTTGAAGTAGCCAATCTCCTATATCAACTAATTAACAGCTAAAACAAACGTTTTGCGATCCGACTCTTATTAACTCGCGTGTTTGCACCCAAATTTAACCTTCTGGTATGCACCATTTGGTTAACCCCCAAACTTCATCCGTACAGCCTCCCATCTGTATTAGAAAATCCACGAAACAACCAATGAGTTGAAGATATTCGTGCTCGGGAAAGCTTTGGCTCTTCAAGTGTCCTGAAACGGGATTAATTATGCTAGCGATATTTTATCTATTTGATCGACGAGAGGGACGGCACTTTCCTAATTTAGATCGAGGTATCGCCATACAAAGCTTGGCCTATATGGAACCTGGACGTTACTCGTGGGAATATCGGCCGGTGGACTTACTGACGGTGTCTAGATCTTATAGATACGGAACTATTATAAGGCATAATTATGGTTACAATTATGGGAACAATTGCCGATATGGCCGATCGTTGAATCACCGGTAACAATTCTTAGTGAAACATGAATGTACGAGTAAGACCTATGCGGGGTTCACCGAGTTGGAAAAAATGAAAAAAAGAGCCAATGAACATTGAAACCAAACACAAACATGGCCTGTTACTCAAATCAATAAAATAAGAGGTTGACGTAACGCGCAGCAGCCAAGCGTTGGTGTTTACTTGAACAAACTGGCCAGTTCTGGATTGAAAAAGAGAAAATATTTCGGAATTATTCACATTTCTAATCCCCATTCGACAGAATTAAATTGTGAAGGACTTCAAATGTGTCTAATTAGATACAAAAACTACATATGTGGTTCATCACTGAACGTAGTTACCCTGCCGTTGGTACCTGAAAAATCCCAGTCAAAATATTTGAACGTACCCGAATGTGCGAACGTGTCAGGTGATCTACCATCAAAATGACAACGAGATCCGAATATTTACCATATTGGAACGTTGCAAAAAGGAACAGGAATCATTTACTCCGCCAGAATGTCATCCCACGGAAATTCTGACGCGCCAATTGATTGGGCCTTGCGGGGAAATCAAGCACACTCGATTGGAACCCCAAATGAGACGTCATCGAACCTAACGGGGACGGAGAATGATAACGAACAGTTTAAGACGAGTCAGGAATTCTTAAAAGACGAATCATCAAAGAAAGTTTCCAACAATGGAGTCAAGAGGAACTCCTCAATTGCATTCATACATCCAGATTTGGGGATCGGAGGAGCCGAAAGATTGGTGGTAGATGCAGCTGTTGGATTACAACAATTAGGAAATAAAGTTACCATCTTCACCTCACACTGTGATAGAAGTCATTGTTTCGAAGAGGTATCGAGTGAAGTATTGCATGTCAAGGTTTATGGTGATTTCTTACCCACCACTATCTTGAAAAAGTTTCATATTTTATTTGCTATACTAAGACAGTTCTACTTGACCCTAAAGTTGATCGTAACGGGTGAAATCAAAACTTTTGACTACGTGATTATTGATCAATTATCGTTCTGCGTCCCTTTGATCAGTCTTTTCAGCAAAGAAGAATGTAAGATCTTATTCTACTGTCATTTCCCAGATCAACTATTGGCAACAAGATCTGGATTTATGAAACAACTTTATAGGTTACCATTTGATTTAATTGAAGAGTGGACTACAGGATTGAGTGACAGAATCGTAGTCAACTCAAACTTTACAAGATCGATGTTCCATAAGACATTCAGGCGCTTGACAACAATCGAACCAGGTGTTATATATCCTTGTGTGGATATCACCTCCAAGGCTGACGAAAATACCGAAGAAGAAGTTACTAGTTTTTTCAAGGGTAACAGATATTTCTTATCAATTAATAGATTTGAAAGAAAAAAGAACTTGGAACTAGCCATTAAGTCATTTGCAAAATTTAGAAAATCAATTCATGCTACAAATGCCAGTAAGCCGAGATTGGTTATTGCTGGTGGGTATGATGCCAGAGTTCCTGAAAACGTCGAGTATTTGAGTGAATTGGAAAAACTTTCAGGCTCTCTTAAGTTGACCACATTCACCATCAGAGGGAAGCTTATTATCATGCCTCCGGCCACGGATATTTTATTCCTCCCATCAATTAGATCTTCATTAAAGATCTCCTTGATTAAGCAGGCAGAATTATTGTTATATACTCCATCATTCGAACATTTTGGTATTGTGCCTGTTGAAAGTATGTTGTTCAGAACTCCAGTTTTGGCTGTCAATAATGGTGGACCAATCGAATCTATTATTCATTTCGATGATCAAAATTTGGCTGAAGCAACTGGATATACGCAAGAACCAGATTTTGAAAAGTGGGCTAAGATATTGGTAGGCTACCTCGACTTGGAAAAGAAAACAAAGGAACAACTAGGTGCAAACGGTCATAAAAGAGTTCTTCAAATATTTTCTAGAGAACAGATGAGTTTGGCATTCTTGAATAATTTAGAGGAAGCTGAATCAACTAGCAAGAAGTCGGTAATATTCGGGTTCTTGAAATTTTGGAAGAACGAGATACTGCTAGCATTGATAGCCATTTTTCTTTATCTTTATTTATAATGAGGGTAGATACAAATTATCTCCTGTAAATACAGGGTTATTACCGACTTCAATAGATGCTAAATCGCAATTTGAACTAATATTACCAATTTAAAGTCCCTTGTGAAAACCATTTATTAATCCCAAATTATATACATATTAAAACCCCTTGAATACATCTTTCACTGCCTTCCACAACCCAAGCTGACTATCAGGACGTTGGTAATGTTCTGTTCTTATTCCAAGACCCTTACCCCCTTTTGATTCATCGCCCCATATATTAAGAAAGCCACCTCCACTTCCTGTATTCGAGTGCACTTTGCCGCCAATATTGACCGGTGTTTTCTTGTTCTTTTCAAACCAGGTTTCAATTGTAGAAGGGAACTTTTCAATAGTTCTATCAAAAGAAGAGGCAACCTCTTTGTCTGGAAGTAACTTAAATTTGTGGATAATGTTTGATGGACATTGTAAATTATAGGTTCGGATTGTATTGTTAAGCATTTTGATCCTCTCTTCCAAATAGTCAACATCAGTTATCAAGAGATTCAACGGGTCAAACTTATAGAACCTAATGTTTGTATCATACAAGCTCAAAATCGACGATAAAGATGAGGAATGAATTTGATGGGATGCAGTAGAGTCATTGATAATCCACTTAAACCATAAATTATCAATGTCATCGCGAAGTCTCGCTATAGAGGTATCAATATTCTGTTGGGTTTCAATCCATGGAGGTAACACTTCTTGCTTGTTTAAGATCTGGTTCATAAAGTAGTTTGTGTCTCTGCAGTTTTTCAAATGATTTCGATCCAAGGGCTTTCCTCTTACATGAACCATGTCGGGTGAATCGAATTGGCCAGTTGATTGGTTCAAAGAGGCGTTAATTTTGCTACTAGCCAAAGTATTAGCTAAATCAATAGTGGAACTTGGGGAGTTGTTGATGAGCATAGATGGTCCCAATAATCGTTCTTTGTACATCTCTCTGAACTTTTCAGATTCAGATTTCTCATAGTCTTTGTCAGATCGGATTTTATAATCCAAACTTCCCTCTTTTGCATTCAAGAGCTTCTCTTGAATCGAAACTGGAGGAGTGAATATTCGATTGGTTCTCCGGTTTGTGATGGGATTGGGTTTCAGATCGAGTATCATTCTCAAATTCGCATCTTCTATCGACTCCGTTCCTTTCCAAGGGGTGGCGTTGTAGATGTCTTTTGCATGCTTATTGTGTGCTAGTAAAGGCTCACTTTTGATATAGGCCGATGCCTTTCGATACTGTTCAGTTGCTGTGACATCATTGTACTTGTCATAAACCTTTTTCAAGGATGGATCCGATTGAAGAATCGATGGAGTGCCCACTGATGAATCAAGCTTTTGGTCTAATATCTGTTGAAACCTTTCAGCTATAGCGGATGTATTTGATTCTTCCGCTACTTCGGAAGTACTTTTTGTTGAATCAGATTTAAACCGCTTTGACACTATCTTACGAGAAACCCGAATGACGGAATCACCGCTTTGACCCCGGGTATACCTCATGTTCCATCTGATGTAGGGTATTGTTGTTTGTACTTAAAGTTAAGAGGTGCCAAATACCTTGAGTGTGATATGGAGGCAAAAGTTATGATAGTCGTGCGACCACACTCCAAATTTATGATAGGTGGTGAATACTATATAAATGTTACTGATGATAAGCTGGGTACGAGGAAAGTTCGATCAGCTGATTACAGAGACTTAATAAGTTTAATAAGTGAACAAATTTCATCGTTTACGAAAATTCCAAAGATTAAGATTCAAAATAGTATGTTGCAAAAAAACACCAATAGACTCATTTGGGAACGATTGCCGAAAAGTTAGCAATCGAGTTTGTCAACATCCAGTTCTACAAGTATCTATATTGGTTGAAGATGTTTATTGGGTTTTTAATCTGATACACTAATATGGTGCTATTTCTAACACCAGAAAGTCATTGGATGCCTTGACAAGTTCGACTTCTGGATGATGATAAATGTTTTATGAAATGGGGTGGAACAAATCGGAACAAAAAGAAATGAATGGATGCAAAGTTGGGATTGGGAGGAATTGGAACTCTAGACAATGTAAGTCTCATACATATATCTATAAAGCATAGAAAATCAATACCCCCGAACCAAGCACGATGGCTGTTAAAAACATCAATTTGAGAATGAAGGTAAGCACATCCTCACGTTTTCCACCTGCAGTGAGGATCAATTGTTTCTCGATGTCTATGTTGTCCTTGAGCTTTATTTTGCCAGATTTGGAGAAGTTTGAGTTGTTAGCGTAGTTGTAGTATGGGTTCAGGTCCTCCTCGACTATAGAAGCCAACGTTGCCGAGTCCACCGAGCCTATGGAGCTGGAGTGGTCTCGCGCTGAGGGAGCAATTACGGGAGAGTGTGGCTGGACTGGAGGGAGATAGTTTGCGGTTGAGGCTGATCTTGCTCTTGAGGTTTTTGGTTGGGTTGAGGTGGCATTTATTTGGGAGGAGTATCTTCTTGGGAGTTGTGGGGGAGCTGTAGTGGTGATGATTGGAGGGGTTGGAAGGTTATTCGATTCAGACATTATGGGAAGGTTTGTTGAATCTGCTGGAGTTGAGGAAAGAGTGATGTGTATCTATAATGTGTGGATATAGATTATATATATATTAATTTGCGGCAGGCAGACTCAGGAATAGCCAACTGGTTGGTAGCCCAGTATGAAGATCAATATATAGCTGGTGTTTACTAACACTCCTAGTGGGTACACGATGAGGATGATATTGTCAATAATAATAGTACACGTCGAGGACGGGTTAAGGCGAAGTAGCTGGAAAATGATAGCGATTGTAAATAAACAAAATCCTCGAGGCCTTCGTGGGTTTATATATTTTTAAGCGAATCTGGGCAACCTGCAAGGATAAGATATTAGAGAGGAAAACGACTCAGTGACAAATCCGAGGCTGCATACATAAGCTGTATCAAGCAAGCAATAAGGATTCACCTTACTAGCTGCATACGCATACTCCATAGGGTAGTACGGCGTTGAAATACCAAATGGAACCATAATCTATTTCACAAGTCCGCTGCTAAGATAATGAGAATCACTAAAAATAGAGACGATATAACACGCAAGCCATACACCAGGTTCACGACATACACCCTTACTTAGAGGAAAAAGTGCTTGTTGTTTCCATAACTTACCCACGAGGATCAGACTCCGTACGACCCCCATAATATTAGTTAATGTAAACTATCAACTTAACATTACCGCAAACACTTTACGCACGGCGCATTCATCTAATTAATGTTGGTCCCATCGATGTTCTCCACGAGGGGTGCACCGATCTGCGTCGGGTCACGTGTGCGGAGTTGGGTTCTTAATTAGATAATGAACCCTGATATTGATTGGGGCTGTAAGGACCTTAGTCCAACATAACGAGGCGTCGAGAAATCATGCCCATCAAAATCTGTTGGGTTTGGCCTCTAATACCCGGACATATATTTTTCTCTCCGAAGTACTCTGAGCACTACTGGTCTATCTACGGTCACTGAACTCGAGACTCAAAAGTGGAGTAACTAAATCTGGGGAATTCCTAGTATAGTGGTCACGTGAGCGATCTCGAACATGACCAGATTCGTCCAATCGGGATCAGAGTGCATCAGCAAGCAACCCTTCGTTCCAATTCTGGCTTCAACTGAGAATGTGCTAAAAGCACTTAATTTGACAGCAAGCTTCATCTTTATTACGTCATTTTCAACCCCCTGCCCCTGAACAGACTTAACTCGAGTTCAACTCGGACGGATAAACCCACCCTGTAATTTTATTGATGATGCACCTCGAAAAGATAGATGATATTCGAGTAGGTATTAGCAACGGGATCTATAACGAGGGGCTCCAAAATACTTATTGTGTCGAATGAAGGGATTCGTATCTATAATTAGTGATATAGAAAAAAAGCTCAACACTCATCAAACTTGGTGATATCCTATTGAGTCTCCCACCTTAGCGATAATCTTACTGAATCGACTAATTGTACGGCACTCGACCCACCTCGAGATTCAATCATTTACCGAAATGCTACAATTTTTCGTTTGAGCTTCACAGATTATTCGACAATCATATTGTATTCAATACAAAAGGTAGTTTAGTTTGAATTAAGTCTTATTTTATTAGATGCTTCTTCCTGACAAGGTGGGCCAGTGCCCTAGCAGGCATTTTGAAAGCTAATATTAGTTCTAAAAGACTTATTTCCGCACTGAATTAACACAATTGCTCACTTCTGAGCCTATGACTTCGCTGATGGTTGCGAAGTTCTTTTTTGAGACTAATATTCAACAGCTCATATTTCTTTGGGTGCAAATACTATCAATACACAATCCTGTATATAGTCGGAGTTATATCGAGATAGAGCTAAGGAATAAACAAAAGGAGGAGAAGAGAACACTAATTTCAACATAGAAGCACGCAAATAATACGGTTTGTACTAAATTGGCTCATCTTACCATTAATAAATCACGATTTTCAATATCTTAGCGTAGAAGATCGACCTAGTTCTGTAGCGTATGGAGCACTTTATCGAGCTACATGTAAAGATAAAGTTAGTTCCGCTGGAATTAGTCGTGGTGAAGCCACATTCAACCCTTTTTGAATCCTGGAGCATTAAACAGTACTTATTTCATGTCAATGGTCGACTTCGTTTTAGCGCGGAGGTGATTGCTTTCGACCAAGTTGCTGATTCACATGCACCGAAAGCTGTTACGCTTCTTTAGTTATACTCGATAATTTTCTAGTAGAACATATAATATAAGTGTTACATAGTATTGAACTTTGAGGTTTACCCTCCAACTAGAATAAAGATCTGGAAATGGCTGACTTGGACTTGGAATTTCTCATCTCAACTTTGTAATGACTGAAACTTCCATCACCACTAATTTTTCGGCCCGAATCACTACTCTATAATAAATTTCAATTATAATCAAAAGTGTGTAAAATTAAAATTTCAATTACCAATATTTGTATTCATATTCCGTATCTTCTGCAAGTCTTTAAAAGGTAAATATCCACATGTTTAAACTCGCCTGACATCCTCTTCAGCTTCATGATCTACTGCCATAACCTTACGCTAAAACGCAACCTTCCTGTCACTACCGTTTTTTCCTGCATATGCGCGATCTGAACACTCTGGACGAAAAGTCTCAAAAACACGAAGGCAGCGTAGATATTCACCCTCCCTGATCAATACGTTCGTCAATCAACAGCAGAAATTTTACACTACAAGTTGAATCGATCATGTGGGTATTCGAATGGTGTAAGTATTTGTGAATACGACCAACGCGTCCTCTTGTGAAAGTATACATCACTTCTTTTGCTGACTATCATCATACTAACACCCCAGTTCAAGATGTATTATCATCATTAGGATTATGGAACAAGCACGCCAAGTTGTTGTTTCTCGGTTTGGATAACGCCGGTAAGACCACCCTTTTGCACATGTTAAAGAACGACAGATTGGCTACATTACAACCAACCTTGCACCCTACTTCCGAGGAGTTGGCCATAGGTACCGTCAAATTCACCACCTTTGATTTGGGTGGACATCAACAGGCCCGTCGTTTGTGGAAGGATTATTTCCCTGAAGTCAACGGTATTGTCTTCCTTGTTGATTCTGCTGACCCGGAACGTTTTGCCGAGTCCAAGGCCGAATTAGAGTCCCTCTTCAAGATTGAGGAATTAAGTCAGGTTCCATTCTTGATCTTGGGTAACAAAATCGATGTTCCAACCGCCGTTGGTGAGATGGAATTAAAGAGTGCTTTGGGCTTGTTCAACACCACTGGTAAGGATACCGGTAAGTTAGCCGAAGGCAACAGACCAATTGAAGTCTTCATGGTCTCAGTTGTTATGAGATCAGGCTACGGAGAGGGTTTCAAGTGGTTATCTCAGTACATTTAATTTTGTATAATCTCGTCAAGAGTAGTATGTAACTAGATACTCTGCATAATGTAACTGTAATTGAAAAGATGTGTTTATCAGTCGTAGATTTCTAGGTATCGTCCTAGAGATATCGTCGATGGGTGGATGCGGTCACGCGATGCTTTATCACGTGCACGCATCAATTTTTAGGCATCCCTCTTACTAATTTTTCTAGACATCGCCATCTATGATTCATCTCTAAGTCATTGGTACTCTTTTTCAACTTAGACAAAACAAATAGGATGAGTGAACCAGGAGCAACTACCAACAAGGGTGCTCTTCACCCAGAGCAAAAGAAATGGAAGGCTCCAAAAGGTCCAAAAAACGTTACGCACAAGAATAAGAATTTAATTGGTTTAGGTAGAACCATTGCCAATCAAAGAAGAATGGAAAATCAGGTTCAATACTTGCCAGATGGAGAGTTAAGATTCACCACTGACAAAAGAGAAGATGGCTGGGTCAAAATGAGGTCTGTTACACAAGAAAACTCGCTTGATGAGTTCTTGAATACTGCTCAATTAGCAGACACTGATTTCACTGCTGAAAGACAACAACAAGTTAAGATTATAAAGGTTGGTAACACTGCCATTGTCAATCAAAACGGTTTATTAAGTACCGATGAAATGTATGCCATGAGAGCTAAACATAGTTTATTCGAAAACAAGTTGACTATTCCTAGAAGACCTAAATGGTCTAAGGAGCAATCCAAATTCGAAATTGAAAGACAAGAAAACCTAGCTTTTTTGGAATGGAGAAGAGAATTGGCTGCTTTGAGTGAGGTTGACGACTTGTTATTGACTCCTTTCGAAAGAAACTTGGAAGTTTGGAGACAATTATGGAGAGTTGTGGAAAGATGCGACTTGATTGTGCAAATTGTCGATGCCAGAAATCCTATTTTTTTTAGATCGGTTGATTTGGTGAAATACGTGAATGAACTAAATGATCCAGAAAACAACAGAGGAAAAAACAATTTGTTATTGGTTAACAAAGCCGATTTGTTAACAAAAGCCCAAAGAATCAAATGGGCGGAATATTTCAAAGCTAAAAAAATCAATTACGTTTTCTTCTCAGCCGCAAATGCCAATGAATTATTGGAAAAGGAAAGAGAAGAACTTGAAAACTCACAAAATGACATTATCAGTGGAAATAGATCAGCTGAAGCCGAGAATCAGTATAAAGCAAGCCAAAACAACGAAGCAAAGGAAGAAGACGAAGAAGACGATATCGATAAGGATATTAAGATCTTGAAAATTGAAGAATTAGAACAATTGTTTTTGGATGAGTCTCCTAACTTCAAAGATGACCCAGATCACCCAGAGAGAAAACTAAACATTGGTTTAGTTGGGTATCCAAATGTTGGTAAATCTTCCACAATCAATGCATTAGTAGGATCGAAGAAGGTTTCGGTTTCCTCAACACCAGGTAAGACCAAACATTTCCAAACCATTCATTTATCGCCTGAAGTCTTATTGTGCGATTGTCCAGGTTTGGTCTTCCCCAATTTCGCTTACACCAATGGTGAATTGGTTTGTGATGGTGTTTTACCAATTGATCAGTTAAGAGAGCACATACCGCCAGTATCTTTGGTTTGTCAAAGAGTTCCATTATACTTCTTGGAAGCCATATATGGTATCCATATCCCTATACAAAAGAAAGAAGATGGTGGTAATGGAATATATCCAACCGCCCGTGAATTATTAAATGCATACGCTAGAGCCAGAGGTTACATGACCCAAGGTTTTGGTTCCGCTGATGAACCAAGAGCTTCCAGATACATTTTAAAAGATTACGTGAATGGTAAATTGTTGTTCGTTGTTCCACCACCCAAGGTAGTTGGTGAAGACGAATGGGATTTGCCAACTTTGGAAGAATCTAGAGAATTCAACAATGAACTTTACGGTTTAAAGAATCTTCCAGAAACCAGACAACAACAGATTATTTCTGCTATCAAACAAAAGAACTTGTCGGTTGACGACTTCGATTTGGCAAATGATCTCTCCAAATTGAATTTCTCTATGCATATTGGTGCTGACAAGGCTGCCAACGCCGAAGGTGCCTCTGGTCCAAAAACTTTGTTTTATGGTGGTAAACAGGCTGCTTTGGAAAGTGCAGGTGACGATATTGATCGTGAATTTTTCAAGATGGATGGAGTGAAAGGAAAATTCAATACCCCTTTCCACAAAAAAGAAGGCGAAAATGGAAACAAGAAGCATAACAAGAAGAATAAGAAACAGGATAAGAAGTTAAGAGTAGTTGGGTACTGATGGTTTATATTATTTCATGACACTTTAATGTATATTAGTTTACTATTTTCTTAACGATGTAACGACTAAGATAGACTTTTTCTTTGAATCATGGCTATCACTTATGGCGCACTTTAGGAAAATGAGTTGACTTAAATAACGAGGACTTTCGTGTTATCGTTTACGTCCAAGACAATGAAAAGTTGATGATACAATACTACGCTGAAAGTTGAACCTGATTAATATATTATAATTTTATCGCTAGATATACATATAAACCAATAACTTAGTAGATTCTGAAAGATGGACCCATAGTAGACTTGATAACTAAGGAACCGACGTTTTGCCAGTTCTTCTTTAACAAGGAGACTAAGAAGTTAGCAGCCATCATGATTTGGTTAACCAAGATGTCTTCTTCCATTTCGACGTTACCGACGGCAACAGCCAAACATAAGACCTTCTTCAATTGGAACTTGATGGTGGATCTAACATCGGTGACCTTGGAGTACAAGTCATCGTTGTGGGAAACTGGGGTAGGGAACTTACCAGCCTTAGACAAAGTTGGACCTAACAATCTTGGGATTTGCTTGATCAAGACTTCGGAAGCGACGAAAGCGTTGTACTTCTTGGCCAACTTCTTAATCAACTTCTTGTTCTTGTTCAATTTTTTCAAATCTTCGACGGACATGGCTTCAACACCAACAGACTTAGCTCTGTCAACATCGAAAGCATCACCAAAAATACAGATGGTCATGTTTGGTCTTGGGACTTGAGGTAACTTCAAAGAACCAGAGAAACGCTTATCTCTTTGAGGGTCGTAGTTCTTTAAACCGACTTGTAATTCGACGGTTTCCAAGAAGTTTCTCTTCTTGGTTTCGTTGGAGTACTCCAACAACTTGTGAACGTTTTCACGAACGTGAGCACTAGTGATTTTAGACATATTGGCTAATGACGTCTCCCAAAATAACTTGGTAAATAACTGATTCGACGAGGATGAAGCCTTTTAAAAGATTAGGAAAGAAAAGTTTGTAACAATTTTGAAAACCTCCGATGGGGGTGCACCAGCATAGGCTTGAAAAATTTCTGCTCTCACTGTAGGGAGGGTATAGTGCGCACTGAATATGTTCGCTGCTCACGTGCTTTGGCCTCAGCAATAGGGCTCATGCCCTAGACTCATTTGATCCTGCGCGCCTGATACTACACGACGCGTACTATCTATCTAATCGTCATACAAACAACTTAACTATAGCACCTCTATCGCATGGTTCAATACCATACCATGGTACCCTGGAATGCAATCGCAAGAACGCTGTGGGCTGGACGGCGTTTACTGAGAAACATCTCGGTCTCGACCGCTAAGTATGCCAGAGAAGCAGAGATTGGTCCTGGTGAACGGATCAAGGACCCCACATCTGATAAACCGAAGACTAGGCAACAAAAGATAGATGCCGTCAATATGGCAATGCAATCAAAAATCTACAAGATAGATAACGAATTTAATATATTTCACAAGGGGGTACGAAAGGTGTTGGACCTTGGGTGGGTTCCCGGGAATTGGATGCTGTACTCTAAGTTTCGATTGTGTCAGATCCACAATCTCGAGGAAGATAAGTTTGCAGCTAAATGTCATATCCTCGGGTTTGATATTCTCTTTTGCACACCCCCACGGGGAGTATCAACAATCCAAGGTAATATATACTCAAAAATGGCCCAGGAGAATATCTTGAATCATTTCAAGGAAATTGCAATCAGAGAATTGGATGCCGAACTCACCAGCAAAAAGGGTTTAGTCAATCTGGACTTTGAAAATCTGTACTATGTCAAAGAACAAAACGAAGCCTTAATAGATGCAGAAATCAATGCTTTGGCCCGGAACCTAGGGAAGTTGGCGTTGTTTGATTTACCCGATGAAATGGTAAAGAAAGGACAAGAGAAAAGAATAGAATTATTGAAAACTATAGAGTATAGACCCGACTTGATCTTTGCTGATCTTAGCAAACCTTTTATGCAGCAGGACGGATTCTTCAATCAGACTACCAGCCGTCCGTATGTGAGGTCAAATATGAACAGCTCCCTCAATATGCCCAGTTTGGACCCCTTGAAATCATCAATTGATTTGGCCGAAGCTACTTTAATATTGAGTGCCAGAGCGTTGAGACCGAATGGGGATTTGATATTAAGATTATCTAAAGTCGATCTTTCAGATCCAGAACTTGGGCTTTTGGATTCAAGATTCGAGAAAGTGTTCGATTCGGTGGAAAGATGGACCGCCCATGGAACAACTCATTCGAAATCTGAGTTTATTTCAGAACTATTCTTCGTTTGCCGTAAGAAAAGAGACGACTATTCGTTTGATATTGATACGATATTTAAGACATAATGACCTAATGCACTAATGACCAGCTTACAGTTCAATTCATATACTCTGTTGATTACTAAAAAAGCGATGGGAAACATGTAATTTAATACTATGATTAATACTGTAACAGAAAGGATCTGAAAAAAAATTACTTCCTATGACTAAAAGTGCGATTCGTTATTATTTTTCAAGCTTAAGCTTCTTCCTCTTCCTCTACCTCTTCCTCCTCTATATCTTCCTCGACATCAGCGGATGCTTCTTCCACTTCAGCGACGCCATTGGTTTCCTCCTCGGTTTTTGAATCATCAAGATCAATAAGAGCAGGTGTTTCAGCGGTCCCATTTTTTGAGGTGGACAAACTTGAGAAATCATCAATGAATCTATCAATAATTTTTGTTTTATTCTTTTTCTCTAATTTTTGCTTCCATGCTGCAGTTGCTTCTGTCAATTTTTTATCGTCCAATGAGTAGTTGGCTCCAAATATGGCAGCTTCGGTGTATCTCTCACTCTTTACCAATAAGTCCAAACATCTTTCCTTGTCTCCGCTTAACCATAATGCCTGAAATGCTAAGTTGTATTTACCCTTGGCTTCAGTTTCATCTGCCAATCTCACAAGTCCCTCTTTGTCATTTGCGGAAGAAAGAAGCAATAACAATGAAGGGTGGTCACTGGCTAACCAGAAACAATCTTGGGCCAACTTTATTTGCCATTTGGACAACGCTAAATCTCCTAATTTCTTCCATCTAGCGGAATTTGCTAAAGCAGTCGAAGGATTTTCCTTCTGGTTGGTGGATAATAATTCATATGCTTGAGTCAAATTGTTAGTTGAAAGAGAGATTTGGAACTTGGAATCGAAATCTTGAGACAACGAGTATGATAATGACAAGTAGCCCAACTTCTCAAAGAATCTTGATAATTGGTTGGACTCAGTCTTGCTGAATCCAGAAAGTAAGTTGGTGTACTCTTCCGACAAGTTTTCAAGACTTATACTTGATAAGTCTGGGATTTCGTCTTCCGTTTCTTCATCCTTAACGGTTTTGGTTGCGAATTGTTCCAAGTCGCCACGCATAACCAAAGTTTGCAATTCCAATACTTCAGAATTAACGAACCATGACAACACATTGAAAGCCTTGTCAATCAAATACAACTTTCCTTCTTGACCAGCCTTGTATCCAACAATGTAATATTTGTGGTCAAAATGTCCCAAGTTGATAACTTCACCACCCACAAAGTAGTTCAATCTATTGGTGGTGGAAGTTGTGTAAACGAAAACATCACCAACAAATTTACCAGATAAAATTGGTTCAGAAGTAGGTAAGGTATATAATACGTCGAATGTAGCTTCTGCACCTTCCTCAACATCCAAAGCGTCGGCGGCCAAGGCTTCTTCAAACAATCCATTATCGTAACTTAAAAAGTAGATTTCATCAGTCTTCTTAGACCCAATAGAATTACTACCTTCACCAACACTTGATGAAGTAATGATGGCTAATAATTCACCATTATCCGACCAAACAACGTCCAGAATATCGTCATCTAAATCAACTCTTCTGACCAACTTACCATGTTCCCAGTCATAGAAAGAAATACATCCTTCCAGCTTGACACCCAATAAGTAACCAGTAAATATCTTTTCAGCTTGATAAATCAAATCAAGAGTTAAATGTTCTTGGAAGTTTTTGAAGATTTTGACTGACAATTGTGACTCTCTCACTGCATATGAACAAGCGTTGGACACATCGTGGGAGTTCCAACTGAAGTCGAGGGCATTACCATACGTTTTGGACCTCCATGCTAAAGAAGTATAAACAATGTATTCACCGTCACCACATACAGCAGCATAACGACCATTTGGAGAATGTGTCAATGATTGAGGGTAAATTTCTATCGTTCCCAATTCTCTTTGTTGTAAGGACAACGCCTCACCATCTTTCAAACCGTCGGTCGAGGAAGGTTTGATAATGGATTGGAATACCTCTGTGTTCTTGGCGTAAATAAGTTTGTTATTAGAATCCATGGAGAACAAAGGTTCTTCGTTACCCAATTTGATTATCACAAATCCAGAATCGAAACCTACAGCGATAAGGTTAGACTTCTGTAACAAGCCAATAGACCAAGCTCTTTCGAGACTGTAGTTGATCGACTTTTCTAACTTGAAGGTATTGGAGTTCCAGAATCTTATAGTTCCATCTTCAGAACCGGATACAATCAATGGAAGGTCAGGATGGAAAATCGCAAACGAAACATTGGAAAGGTGACCTTCCAAAGTGGCAACACATGACTTTGTTTGATAATCCCAGATCTTTATAGTTTTGTCGTCGGAAGTGGTTATTAAGTAAGGTTTATCAGCCTGAGGATAATAATCAACGTAATTAACACCTTTAGACTCGTGGGCTAAGAGACTGAAGTTTGGTTGGGACGAGCCCAAGGACCAGATTTTGACAGTTCTATCCAAACAAGCAGACGCAAAAGTGTTGGAGTCTTTTGGATTGAAATTGACACTCATAACATAATGTTGATGGCCTTCGAAAACTTGTTCCAACTTCCAGTTGTTGTCCCAATTCCACAATCTGATGGTCAAATCATCGGAAGAAGTCAAAACATAAGGCTTGGAAGGGTGGACTGCAATGGAACGAATATAGTCAGGATGAGCTTCGAATTGTGTGATTTTTTCTCCGGTGTTGTAGTTGTAAACTCTGATTTGGTAATCGTCAGAACCAACCACAATCCAGTTCTTACGAGCAATGAATTTACCGGTACGCACAGGCAACTCGGTGACCTGAATAGACTTGACAAGTGAGTTTGTTGCGTAGGACCAGATCTCGATTTTTCCATTGTATAAGGTGGTCAAGATCCACGGTTCGGTGGGGTGGAAATCGATACCTTTGACTCGGTCAGACCGTGTCGAGAATTGCTTCACAACGTCCAATTTCATGGTGACTTTCAGCAATCAATTCGGGCGGCTAAAGGTATGTTGGGGGAAATTTGTGCCACTCGCTGCGTAGTTACAACAAATTGACCGTGGAAGATTGAGTGGTTAAATTATAGAAGTTAACACGCCGATTTTGGATCAGTTGTTGATGGTGAAAAAACGTCCTGAGTTTGCGAGTGGTGCACGACCAGAGGTTCAATCCTCTACGTGTTAATAGGAGTGCGAGGATACGTGTTATGAGAACAATCTATGGGTTCAAAGGGGGGTGTTTTGACCATAGGAAGAGAATATCGACAAGTAACGGCGACGGTGACTGTGTCAAGATTTGGGGTTTATATATGATGGATTTGTGGGGCCTTCAAGTCATGTGTTCGTAGTTTTGGTGGTAGATTGTTGGGAGTAAATCTTGCGATATGGGAGCTTAGATAATCCGATCTACAGTATAGATTGTTGAATCGAGTACGTACCAAGTCTTTTGTTTGGTAACTACTCACTGTACACGGGAAAAGATATTGCTTACATGTATAATATATGACCTTCCGTCTTCCATTGATTAATCTAGAATTGGCACGTTTGTTGTTGCATCCTCGCATTATAGACCCCCCCAATCTTGTTAATACTACCTTTGAATAATTGGTTAATTATCTATTATTGTGCAATTCTTTTATATACATATGTTCAGTACCTCACCCCTCAATGCATTCATACCTTTCACCTGTCGCAATTCTCAATAAACCTTGTCTACTTTTGACCGTCTTTCTTCTCTATACTGTCTTTCCAAGCCCTCTAATATTTCAAGATTTTGCATCCATTGAGTAGAGAAGGTTTTGTTCGAAAACTTCTCCCGCACCAATTGGGAACCATTCGCTCTCATCTCCGCAAGAACCTCTTCAGAGATTAATTCTGTATTATTGATAAAAAGCTTGACAAGTAGATTCTCAAGCGATGGAAACTTAGCCTTTTTACCTGATTCTTGCGTGAACACCAAGTATTCAGGTTCCTCGGGATCTTGAATGCTAATGTCAAAATCAGGATCACTGGAACTCTTGAAGAAAAATCCAGTATCATTGTGCCAGTCATGGACAGGAGCCTTATCCTGCCATGGGGTGACGATGTCCAAGTACGGTCCCGCAGAAGCGTGAACCAAAGGGATCACTCTTCCCAAGTATTCAACCACACCAATTCCAAAATGCTCGTTCCACATAGCATTGAGTCCGAACTTTGCTTTCGAAAGCCACCCAACAACTTCGTCATAGGAACAATCGACAACAAATTCAACATATTCTGACAATCCCAATTCCTCAGTTTGTGCCTTAACGTCCTCAAGAGTTGCAGTATCATCGGGAGTACGACAAGATCCCAAGAAAACTATGCTAGGAAGATTTTTGATTGGATACTTTCCCTGCTTGAACCTGGCCAAGAATTTGGCATAATCTTGTAAAATCATAAGATGGCGCTTTTCAGGTCTAAATTGTGCAATGTATAACAATTTGTTCTCTTTGACACTTTCAGGAGGATCAAGAGTAAGTGATTCAGTACCGCATGGAGGGTAAAGGACTTCGATTTTTGAATCGGTGACATTGTTGAAGATGAATATGTTCTTGAGATGGTTGCAAGTCCACGAACCATTGGCCAAAACAACGTTGACTAATGATCCTAGGTACATGTAGAAGTAGTATAATCCTGACCAATACACAAATTTTACGGCTTGTTTGAGATCCCCCACTGAACGGATCTTGGTCATATCGGCGAAGCTTTTAGTCTTGAGTTTATTGAACATATCCTTTTGAATAATTGGGTAATGGACATAGGCCAAAATAGGAATTTTGAGAATGACGTTTGCAGGGAGGTATGAACCAGGTAATCCGATAGTATCTATCCAGACATCTGGTGATAATTCGTTCATAGCTTCCAACGCCAATAAGAACGAACCGAACAATTGACCAACCAATGTGAGATGCTTCCAGTAGGCACCATCAATGAGTTTGCCAAATCTTCTCAAATACATGAACACCACTCTCTTGGAATCAAGACCCATAATTTGAAATTTATCTTCGGCTTTTTGCAATATTTCCAATGGTTGAGCTTCAGTATTGGTGGTATAAATAACAGCTATATTCTTATCCGACGCCAACAACGTTGCCTTGACTGCTTGCCATAATACTCTTTCGCCTCCTCCTCCGTTGTTAGCATATGGATGGAAGAATCCATAGAGAAGCTTCCTGTTGGGATCATCGGTTCCTCGACGGCGCATTTCAGTAAGGAACTCTTCATTGGTGTCCTCAGGACAAACCTTGAGCTTGTTGTTGACGAAGTTTGTGTAGAATGATGGTATTACACTGGCCAACACTAATCTTCTTCTGTAACTCGATCTTTTGATGCCCACTTTCAAATAGATAGGTTTGTTGTATTCTACCACTTGACGAATCTTGTCCTGCCAATGTTGGGGAGGAACAAGAAAATGGTGGGGGAGCACACTTGAAAAGAACAAGTACACAAGGTACACGGCCATAAAAATCCCTATTATAAGATACATCTTTTGGTCCGGTGAAGAGGTGTTCGTGGTGCAATGGAAGTTGCAATGAGATGATTAAATGATTTGTAGATAGTGAAAAATGCTGATACCTGTACACTAAGTGCGACCCTTATCGTACCGAAAGTACAGTCTCTAACGTGTGATGGATTGGAGAGAACGTGACTACAACAGACCGATGGATTAACGTGACAATGCTTCTACTTTACGATCCAATTATAAAGAATATCCCCAGATGTAACCAGTAATTATTTGAGAATCAAGCTTGCAATCAAGTTATTTCAAAAGAGCCAAACTTGTAATGAGATTATTCGACAAACATAAAACTGTAATTTAGTATTTTCAATCTGCAGTACTCTATCACTAAATTGTAAATATACCACGGTTTTATGTCTCACTCCTCACTCCTTATGCGTACACTTTGACATTATGTCATCACGTGGCCCATCCCTGTCCAATCGAACTTTCCTAATAGGGTTAAATTAAAGTACGCGTACCTTCGCATACCACTTCACATACTCTTACCACACAAGTTTATAGTTCATCTGTGGTTGCTATCGTTTAATAGGTCTGAGTACTAAAGCAAACACTTCGCCAACCCCCAGCCCGGTTTTCTTCCCTAGCATAACTTTTCGTCTTCCTTGCAGCTACAAATCGCAAGCCACCACTCACGCTGGAACAATACTCCATACTTAAAAAAGGGCGGACACAACCGGATTGATAGACAGACTCTCAAATTTTTGCCTGGACTTCAACTCTCCCAAAAGTTTAGCAGAAATCATTTGAACACCCCTAGCTGGATCGTGACTATACTGTTATAATCGTGGGCTTCTTATAACCACACTTCCTAAAGAAACTGTGTCATTACTTTTGTTCTACATCGTCTTGCACTTTATCAGACAAATAGCCTAAAAGTTTTTGAAATGAGTAGAGAAAACAGTTCAACCACCATCACACACGCACCAGAAGACTCATTCAGTGTGAATGGCTCCGTGGTGGGTGCTCCCGTCAAGCTCAAGACACCTTTGAAAAAGGAAGAGTTGGAAAAAATCGCCAAACAACTTAAAAAAAAGCTCTCGAAGGCTTCCATCACTGCCAAACAGTCGTTTTCACCTGGAAAAATGGTCACCTCGGTGCCTTCATTACCCAAAACCAGTCCTCTCAAAAGTTACATTGTAAGGAAGCTGTTGGGTTCGTCTCCAGTAGGAGGTACTGGCCTTTTGTCATCATCTCCAAATAACTTATACTCACCTAACGGTAAGTCTCCCACCCATATCCGTACTCCAGCTGCAATTTATCTCTCTTCATCGCCTTTGAAAAATATCGCCATGGAAGATACTGAAGAAGAAACCTTAGATTCACCAACAAAAAGAAGAAAAACGTCGCCCCTTAAAGACAGTAAAGAACCTCAAATGATACTTGAAGAAATTTCTCGTCCAAATACCCCCTCAAAACAATATCCAGCATCATTAAAACCTTCTTTGGAATTAACAGCATCTCAACCCGACGCTAAGCTGCAAAAGGCAAAATCTCAGAAGGAACAAACTACTCCCACCCTCCTCAAAAGAGAATTACACGTTTCAACAACACCAAACGTGTTGCTTAAAACTCCCACCCAATCCAGACCTAACACCGCAGGTCCAGGTGGGGCATACAATGATGAAGAAGGTGCTGATTTGCTAATGTATTTGGCTACCTCGCCTTCCCCAGCCAAGCCTTTTTTCTCAAACACTCCAAGAGCTGTTGGACTGCTTCATTCCAATCACAACTCTTTGTCTGCACCAGCATCTTCAGGCTCGTTGACTTTGTCACATAAGCATACTTCTTCTAATGGTTCGTCGGCTTCATTTGTTGCGCCGCCACCTGTTACCCCCAAGAGACACATTACCAATACGACTCGTACTCCACAAAACAGACTTACTCCATCGATGAATTTGTTCAGTAGTTTGATTAGTGGTAATACTGGTCTTCCATCATCTGGGCTTACCCTTACCCCAACTGGCTTTAATATGAATGACTACGTCAATTTCTTCACCCCTTCTCCTGGGGGAGCCAACATTCATAATGCATTAAACAAAAATTTATTGAAAACCCCGGACTTCAATAATTTGATCAATGGAGGGAACGTGCATGGATCGGGAACTGGTGGTAATGAGAACAGTGCAGTGTCTGTAAATGGTTTACTTGCCAAACCAAAGGTTGATGGTAAAGTCCTCAACTTCAACAAAGTACTTTTTGGAAATGGACCGGGTCCAGATAACACATCCAAGGATTAATAAAATCAAAACACTGTTGTCGTACATTTTCACTAATTATACATTGTATAATTCATTTGTTGATGACTTTATTTTCGTTATCAATTCGTATTTCTGGGTGTGAATCACGGGGTTCCTTTTTGTCCTTTTTCTTTTTTCTACACAACCGTTTGATGTTCAAACGTTTATTTCTCCTTCCTTCTGTTGCATTGTATTATAATCTTCTTTAAATTCCATTCTTCTCTTATTTTCACATTTAGACGAATATGTTGTCTTTTAATATACACTTAGATATTTTTGACCACCATTGTATTCATGTTATAGTCTCTTATTTACCAAATGTTTGTGGATTCTTTTCAATCAAATGGTATACAAGCATAGGTGTTTATTCGCGATGACAAAATTGTAATTGGCACTGTTGGTGTTTCATATTCGTAGATCTGTTGTAAACTTATGCAGTTGTATTAAAGTATGTGGTATTATTAGCTGCAACGTGGGGGCAAAGCTTTGGTTTCTTCGTTTCTTTGGCTTTTGTCTGTCAAAATGATGAACAAAGTGTGATTATTTTTGTAAAAAAATGGGTACTAAAGCTCTTTAGTTGATCTAAGGTTGGTTGAAAATGGTTGCGAAAATTGTTCAATTTAATAACCTTATGTAAACGTATATCTCAGATCACACACACAACATTCAGGAAAAAGGTCACCTCAATTCTGACTCCTTATCTTTATATATATCTGTAGAGCATAAACATTTTGATTCAAAGGTTTTGTAAGTTTTTCCGAGTTTTCTACCTTCCGAAACGAAGGTTTTGTAAGTTTTCCAGAAATATACAGTCAATCCAAAAAATTGCAAAATAATAAATGAACTTACAAAAATAATGTTTTTAGCCAGCAACTTACAACTGCACACCTATAGTAACAGGAAGGTTGATCCAGACTGTAAAGTATACATTAGTGCCACAATCACCCTTTCAATCATCTGATTGCTGCAAATTATTATAGACACTGACTTAACATGTAAAACATTTAATTGCAACATGTAAAATAGCATATGGGTGACTGGAAAAATTTAGAGAGATGTAATACCGATCTATCCATGAACTGACTGACTTAGCAAAGATGGCAGAGAAAACCCCAATCCAAGATGTGGAATCATCAGTTGGTGAATTGAAAATTTCTGACGCTAAATCAATCAATTCTGATGTCAAAAAGTCATCTGAAACGCCATTAGTGGAGGCGAATAACGAAGATGATCATGATGATGATGAAGGACATGGAGACGCCGATGGGGAAAAGAAGAAAAAGAAGAAGAAGAGCAAGAAGAAAAAGAAGATTGTAAACATTGCCTTGCTGTATCCCGAAGGAATTTATCCCGAAGGGGAATGGCAAGAATATCCACTCGATGTCAATAGTCATCGTACTACTTCTGAAGAGTTAAGGTACTTGGACCGTCAACAGAACAACAAGTGGGAAGACTTCCGTAAGGGTGCTGAGATCCATAGAAGAGTGAGAAGAAAGGCTCAATCAGCCATTCAACCGGGGATGGCCATGACGGATATTGCCAATCTTATTGAAGATTCAGTGCGTGGTTATGCTGCAGCCGACCATACTTTGAAAGCCGGAATCGGGTTTCCCACCGGGTTATCGCTTAATCATGTGGCAGCTCATTATACTCCAAACACAGGTGACAAATTGACGTTGGGCAAGGATGACATCATGAAGGTGGATATTGGTGTACACGTCAATGGACGGATCTGTGATTCTGCATTCACCATGACTTTCAATGAAACAGGAAAATACGATGCGATCATGCAAGCTGTAAAGGAAGCAACCAATACCGGTGTAAAGGAAGCTGGAATTGATGTCAGATTAAATGATATCGGTGCCGCGGTGCAAGAAGTGATGGAATCATACGAAATGGAAGAAAACGGAAAAACTTACCCCATCAAGTGTATTAGAAACTTGAACGGTCACAACATCGGCGATTTCATTATTCATTCAGGTAAGACCGTGCCTATCGTTCCAAACGGAGACATGACCAAGATGGAAGAAGGTGAAACCTTTGCTATTGAGACATTCGGATCTACAGGAAATGGGTTTGTGATTCCAGAGGGTGAATGTTCCCATTATGCTTTGAATCAAGGCATGGATTCGATTCGCCCACCAACAGACAGGGCCGTACAATTATTGGCAAGTATCAAGAAAAATTTTGGTACTTTACCATGGTGTCGTCGTTATTTGGAACGTGCTGGAGAAGACAAATACTTGTTGGCATTAAATCAATTGGTCAGAAGAGGTATTGTCGAGGATTACCCACCAATTGTTGATATCAAGGGAAGTTATACTGCTCAGTATGAACATACCATCTTGTTGCATCCACACAAAAAGGAAGTTGTCACTCGTGGTGATGACTATTAGAGAAGGGTAAATAGTGGGTGTAATAGAGAAGGAGAAAGGTAATAGTAAGAATAAATAGTAGATCAGGATGGATGTTCATTCGTTATTGGAAAAACGTAATCGGAAAGACTGATTCTTCATTAATCGAAAGTTTGGAGAATCGATGCAATGTACATAAATAGATTATTTTGATGGAAAGATTAAAAAAGAATTCTGGTCTTTTAAGAGAAGAAAGTAGATTGATAATTAGAAAGAACAAGAGATTGTGAAGCATGTTCCAGAGGTAAGAAACATCTGTCTACGTAGCGTGCTTAGTGAAGGTGAACAATACAGAACTTATTGTTTAGGTTGCAAAATAGGGGAGGTACTGACTCTGTGGGGAAGCACAATGTTTGGAGGCAATTTTTCACTTTATATTATCAACTCACTTAGATTCAGTTTTGTCTAACTTCAGGGGTTGAGTCCCTTAAAGTTGAAGTTATTAGATTTCGCTTGTGAAACCATACACGCATTTATTAATCTCACACGATATCAACTGAGCTTTATACAGAGGAGTAGTACAAAAGATATTTCGATTCTCTGAAGTGACATCCAATTAGTTTAGTGGCTATTTTATACCCACTTGCCTGTTTTGGATGAACAAATTTACGACTCGATCGATGAAGTAACGGACAACCTAGTTTGGTTCTGGGCATTCACGAAATTCACGTGTACTTCCTCTATAGTATTCGTAAGTGAGGGGCACTTCATGTAAAGAACGTTCGCCTGCCGTATTGGGCATCACACGTGATAGTAGATAGGTTATTACTGTTTCGGGCAACCAGTGATCCCACTATCAGCACATGATAGCAAGGGAGGGGTCGACCCAAGGATCGAAACTTTCTCCAATGACCAACGATTTTGTATCGCTGGCAGTGTATCCGCGTGACAATAGCGACCATGTGATGTCGTCGTACCGAGTATCTGGATGGACGGAACTGGAAATCCCCACATACACTGGTACACACTAACAGTTCTTTGTCTAAGGTCGTGGGGACAGATTGATTCTGGGGAGGAACATAGAAAGTGAAAAATCCAAGCCACGCCATAGATTACGTTCAATAGGATTGGTATTGAAGCCTTTGTTTTGCCAGATTGCAACCAGCAGACACGAATTTTGGGGAGAGAATCGAGTTTAGGTAGCGCAGATTCAGGTTCGTTGCCACTTAAATGCTTATCTATCGATAAATTCTCCCTAACATTACCCTAAATCCCCTTAATCTCTCCCTATTTCTCCCTATTTCTCGCTGATTCCCAGTAATCCTGACTGGGGCCGTGGGTCTTGCACCAGCGGGTACCCCCCCCGGCTAACAATTTCCTGCATGGACCCTCCTTTACCTCTCACCCTCCCCCCGTTAGGGAAAAATTTTCAGCCCACGACAAAAGATTTATAACCGGCACTGTTCCTTGCGAGTGCTAAAAGTACAGAGACTATTGACAGAGTGACATTAACCAAACAGTAAATAAGTTGCCGTTAATACTTTCAAAAGATCATAGAACCAACCTTCCAGTCTCACCCATCACCACCTTGATTGATCACTTCTCCACATTGGCCAATCCCCTGTTGATCGATTTTATTGATTCCCCCTTTTTCCAATTATCGTGCTGTCATATCGCCACCGTGTTAGTTTGAAATCACGTACAATTGATCTAATTTGTACCGTCAATTAGGATTCTCAAGACATATTGTTGATCAATTCAGATTAAGGAAAGAAACCCCCCCACACAAGGATATATTTCGTTTCAAATCAGTGAATCGGATATCATAGCAATAGTAGCAAAAACAACAAATAATACCACCATGGAAGTTTCACCAAGTGCTTTAGAGTTCAGAGGTATGTATAAATGATCCAATGATCTACTAAAATCGACCTAGGAAATTTCCCAAATCAGAATAACTGTCAGTTTGGGGTTAACGTCTATTTTGGAATATTCGTATTCTTCGCTCAATTACTAACAATAACAGGAACCTTCACCAAGCAAACCACCGAATACTTGAAGTTAACCAATTCTTCTAAGTCCCCACTCGCCTTCAAGGTCAAGACCACTGCCCCAAAGCTCTACTGTGTCAGACCAAATGCTAGTATTGTGCAGCCTGGTGATTCTATCGATATCTCCATCATTTTACAAGGCTTTTCCCAACCATTATCTCCAGACTATAAATGTAAGGACAAATTTTTGTTAGTTTCTTTGCCATGCCCAGAATTATCTGATCCATCCAAGGTCGGCGATGTATGGAGTGAATTGGAAGCCAAGTATAAGCCTCAAGTTGTCTCAAAGAAGTTGAGAGTCAACTATGTCATCACTGGTTCTGACGATTCTGCCAATACCACGACCAATGGTAACGGCCATGGTCACTCTGATGCTGACGTTACCCACATCAACCAAACCGTCATAAACGATGCTTCCACTGCTCATGCCACCCCACTCAAGCAATACTCCAACGGTGCCGGTGCTAGTGCTCCATACGGAGCTGCTGGAGCTGCCGCAGGTGCTGCTGCTGCATCCAGTGGCTCCTCCAGACTTAGAGACGAAAGCAACAACTCTTTTGCTCAAAGATCTTCCCCAGCCCAAGCTTCATCTCCTCGTGCTGCCCCACCATCCCCACCATCGGCCCCAGCACCCCCAATTCCTCAAGAATACAAAGCTCCAGCTACCCCACAACACCAAGAGAAAGCCCCAGCCTACTCCCAACACGAAACACAAGTTGCTGCTGCCGAACCCGTCAACGGAATCTCGATCCAATTGGCTGCCATTTTGGTCATTGGTGCTTTCCTTACCGGATGGTTAATCTTCTAAGCAAGTTTGAGCTCAAATGGACCACGTCTGTTCTTCTCCTCAAAGTAGAAGTCCAAGCTTAAACTTCTGTCGAGATCTATATCTTATCCGTCGCCCGATATTCAACTTCTGTACCATTAGACGGAATTCAATCAAAATTCGATGACGCCATTATGCAATCTGCAGTCCACCATATTTGTTGTTCTATTTTATTTCTCACCTTCACTTCAACTTTGATTTTATCAGTTGCTTCTTTGTCTCGAATCTTTAGTTCATATAATATCAATGAAGAGAAATGTTCATTTACTTTTTTATTCCTTGATTACTCAGAGAATCAATGTAGGTATAGACCCGTAATAGATGTGGAAGTCATAATTCGATTGTGCTACCGACACTTCCTGGTGAATAGGGTGGCTGAAAAATCTGTGTCATATCAACATACTGCATACAACCTCACCTCCTCTTTGAATGCTTCGAATTTATCAACCAAAAGTTAGCAAACGTATGACTTCAGTCTTTCCATTAAGCAAAACAATAAACGTTGAACGTGTTGTTTGGACTCACTTTTGTGTCTTTCAAACTACATAACTTGTTCGTCGCTCACTGTATCCTATTGGCTGTGTTAGATACCTGCTACGTACAAAGAAGGAAACTACCAACAAAGTCAATCTTTAAACATCAAATACATGCAATAAAAAGCTACAAAAATGGGAACCGCTACCATCAGATCAGGGTCAATCAACTTACTCAATACCATTATCGGAGCTGGAATCCTTGCAATGCCCTATGGGTTGAAAAGTAATGGGTTATTCTTTGGTTGTGTATTGATAGTATGGTCATCTTTAACATCATCCTTCGGATTGTATTTACAGAATAAAGTTGCTAAATACACACAGCAGCTGGGTGCCATTTCATATTTCAGTTTGGCTCAAATTACCTACCCACATTTATCGGTGGTTTTTGACTCAGCAATCTCCATCAAATGTTTCGGAGTTGGTGTGAGTTATTTGGTTGTTATCGGAGACTTGATGCCCAAAATCATGGAAAGTTTACATGTTGCGGAAAACTCCTTTTTTATGGAACGTAACTTTTGGATTACACTCTTCATGGCAGTAATCGTGGTTCCGTTGTCGTATTTGAAAAAGTTGGACTCATTGAAGTATACATCTGTCGTTGCATTGTTTTCAGTAGTCTACTTGATCTGTTTGGTTATTGAACATTATGCTGTCAACGACATTCCTATTCCAGATAAAACTATCAATTGGTTTGGTCCAGTCTCATTGAAATCAACATTGAGCTCGTTCCCTATTTTCGTCTTTGCTTACACTTGTCATCAAAACATGTTTGCCATTATTAACGAGTTAAAGCCTCTGGAAAAAGACGGTTCTCCCACCAGACAATCAAATTTGATTATTAGAAATGCCATTACCACGGCAGCTGCATCCTACTTAGTAGTTGGTATAATTGGATACTTGAGTTTCGGTAACACTGTCAATGGTAACATTATCACTATGTACCCTAAAGATTCCATCCTGTCATTAATTGGCCGTCTTTGTATTGTCATTATGGTAAGTTTGTCTTTCCCATTGCAATGTCATCCATGTCGTGGTTCCGTGAACCATGTGTTACATTTCATCACTGTTGGTATCACCACATCAAAAACTAGAAACGCAGCCCAACATACCGGATACACCTCCTTACAATCGGATATCGAATCTTTGAATTCCTTGACCAGCGATTCCATTCAGGATGAATCGTTTATTTCCACGACACCAGTGGAAGGTGCACAAGATACAGACGGTCACTCACCAATTATAGTTCCATTATCCACCAAAAAATTCTATATTATCACCACCATCATTGTGACATTGTCGTACGTGGTAGCCATCACTGTTACTTCGCTTGAGCATGTTTTGGCATTTGTTGGGTCTACAGGTTCAACTTCCATCTCTTTCATTCTTCCAGGGTTGTTTGGCTACTTGTTAATCAAACCACTCAACGGTGCTACAAAATTGAATAATTTAGAACGTGCATGTAAATATGGAGGCTTGGCTTTGGCTATATGGGGTGTGATTGTTATGATTGTGTGTTTGGGAGCCACCATATTTTTGGGAGCCACCCATTGATATTTGAAACAAATTTCAAAGTACAAAATATGACACCATTTCACACCATTATTTATTCATTAGTTTTACATTATATACATTTTACATTACGAGGATCGAATTGGCATTACTCTGATAATTTCTTCCATGACTAAGCCCCGAAATGAAGTATCATGAATTAAATCATTTCTAATCACATCATGGTCATAAGCACCCCCTCCTCTTTTTATCACACCCCTCACTTTAACGTCAGTTTGATAGTTTTCAAATTGGTTCAAGTCATATTCAAATGCAATATTCATCTTATATTCCTTTTCAAAATTGTAGTATTTGATTGAGAACTTGATACTCGTATTGGATTTGATGACTTCTAAAGGAAACTTTAATGCTAGCTTATAGATTGCAACATCGAATTTTCTGAAAAGGTCCCACCAAATCTTAAGATTTTCAAATGTTGCAATGACCGGTAGTTTCTCATTCAACATCTTGTTGTTATTTAATAATTTGATTGCATATTTTTCGAGTAACCAAGTGTTATGAAACTTGCTAGAGGATTTAACATCATTAATCAAGCTGATCGAAGGGGCAAATGTATTGTCCACATTTAATTGCATCAACACAACATCATCAAATACAAAATTTATCGATTGATTTCCCGATTTATGGTATGCTAGGTTGGCCAAATCTTGAAGTAAACGGAACTTAAGGCCCAATATCTCTACCTCCCGAAGCTCATATTTTCTATTAGTGTTCATCGTAGTTTCAATTGATGAAATTTGGCCATTCAAAATAGTTTGTGCTTGCCTATTTTCTTGTATGCTCTGGTTTAATTCCACCAACCCCTGCTCTTTGGAGAGAATTTGTTGGCGCAAAGCTAATAATTCCTTTGATAATTTTTGTAGCTCAGTTTTCATAATGAGAAGTTTGCCAGGCTCTAAGCCTTTCAACTGTCCCTTGAGCTTCATTAGATTTTTTAATTTATCTTTCATTCCAATATACTTCTGGGTCACTGTTTTATAAAGCGAGTCAATCTTAACGATATCGTTAATCAATGATTTCTTATCTTCAGCCAAACTCTGATATTTTGCATCAATTTCATGGATTAAATTAGTCGTCAATTGAGTTCTCCAATCGTACCAAGTAATCTTAGACTGATGTCTAGTAAAATCTTTGATCAATTGGAGTCTGACGTTCAATGATAATCTTTCCTGAGGATTCGAAAAATAATACTCTTTAAACAAAGCAGGATTATTAGATTCAATTGTTTCATTGAATTCCGCGAATACCTTTTTCCCTTCTTGTATATTCTTACTCAATTCTTCACAACTAAATTGGTATAATGAGAATACTTCTAGCTTAGGCGATGCCTTAATAAAGTCTTTCAAGTGCAAGTGATCATCATCAATACTATTGGTGGTGATACTAAACCTCTTATTGACATAAACATCAATATCCAAATCATCATAAAATTTCACGCCAACATCTCTCATAAAATCACCCAAAGTAACTGCAATGTACTCAGCATCGTCGTCCTCATCGTCTTCATCGCCAAGTTCTTCTTGGACTATTTTCGTCTCACCCAGGTCAATTAATGGTATCTTCGACGTAGACACTAGCTGTTCGTTGATTTGTGCAGATCTGATTATAACCGGTTCAGGCAGTTGTACTAACATTTGATTCTCTTGGGTAAGTTGCATTGGTTGAGATCCCAAGTCTTGACTCGGCTGTGATTCCAGTGTAGCAAAGTTTGGGACAAGGTCTTTAATTACAGTGGGAAATGAATGTTTATCGACATCAGGAGTTGCATTATGCGAATTAGCGAGTGCTTCGCTTGGTTCAGGTAATAATGAGCCAGGCTCATGAAGAGACAGCTCTTTTCTAATATTGGTCGAAATGATTGGGTTCTCATCTTCAATTGTAGCATTCACAACTTTTGAAGTTACCTGCGTGAAATCCATAGTTGGCTCTGTTACACTTGTGTTTTCTTCTTCTTTTCTAGTGATCTGACCTAATTCTTGGGTCATTTCCATGCTCTGTTCCTCAATATCTTCGCTGCCATTAGTATTTTCGGGCAAGTCCTCCTTATTGAAAGCGATATTCGGTTTTTCGATTGATAAACCTTTCAATTTAGTATTAATTTCAGTCGTACCGACTTGGCTAGAGTTTATATCAGAGACATCTTCGGCCAAGTTGTCTTCTTTCACTTCGGTTTGGAGCTTACGACTGTCGATTATAGGTCCAAGAGAAGTATCTGTCTCAGTTTCCACATGTGGTTCCCTCAAGTCTTCAGACTCATTTGTTTCAGAAGCGGCATTTTCAGACGCTTCATCAATAGTATCAATCACTTGGGTGGACGCTGTTGTTGTTTTTGTAACCGACCATATCTTGGTTATTTCCATTGACATTTCTCCTTGAAAATCAGTGGGTAAGTTGGTAAGGTCCATTGTGACTTCCTGCTCTGCATTATCGAGAGTAGGAAGTTGTATTTCAGATTTGGATTGGCCGTTGGCTGTTGATTGCTGTAGATTTACTTTGTGGGTACCTGTAAGTTCCATATCTATTTCTTCATCTGCATCCTCGTCCGAGGAACTTGAGTGATCTATCACGGTTGGATTAATGATTGCAGCCAGAGCTGGCTTATGATCAAGTTTGGGAATAATGTTGAGGTTAGGTATGGCATTAGGGCTTGGATGAATCTGACCAATAGGTAATTGCAAATCTCCAAAAGTTGAAAAGTGGTTGAATTGTCCTGTGAGTTCCATAGTTTTCTCCTCATCGTCTTCATTTACTATTGAATCAGTATCTGTGTGAGTATTGGTCAGCGTAGAGTAAGAAGCTGATTCTTTCCCATAAGGGCCACCCGATGTCTGCTCATGCTCCAGTGGAGGGCCCTTGAACGATTCGAGATCACGTAGTACCATGTCCACCTGTGATTCAATCTGGCTAAAGCTCACATCTTCATCATCAGAACTATCATCGAGTATTTCAATCCCGTCATCGTCACCCTCATGTTGCCGTTCTTTTACTTCTTCTTCTCCCCGATCTGATACTAACAGTATATCACTACTGAGAAAGTCGCCTTCTCCAATGGTTCTCCTTCTTTTGGGATCATTGGTCAGTCCGTAGGGCACGAAATCAAACTTATGGAGGGTTACCTCTGGTGCAAACGATACTCGTCTCTTATTTGACAGCAATGGAAGTGTGTTATCTTTCAATATACTCTTTGAGGGATTGCTTCTACCCTTCTCCATGTTTGGCGCCGGATCGACGTTCTCCTTGTTCAACATCATCTCGGTAGGTGATAGTAAGAGTAGTTTCTGATAACAGTTGCAACCTTTGTTTGGTAAACAACATTAAATGTTACTCGCACCCGACGCGTATGTTCTTCATTTCGGGGCACGTGACGAAATTGGGGGGTGAGTGCCCCATGAGGCTATATCGATACTGACTACTGTTACAAGTATAGGTAATTGTAAGATGGACATCTATAGTACACCTACCATTTATTTTATTATGGGAAAGACCGTTATTATTTTAAATGACTATTATGTTATCGTTTTCTAGCTTGTGTTTGTAATGTAAAGTTCAAGACATCGTTAATCCAATCAAGTTAGTAATTCTATGCTTGCACGTTCCTCCCTAATATTAAGTATGTTGTCATCTTCAATATCAAATTGATTAATGTCATATTCATATGCATCTGTTGACAATGACTCAAATTGGTCATTGATCAAGTTTGCTAGAATGAACCTGTCCACAAATCCACTCATTAACGGCAAACTCTTATTGGCTCTGTCCAATATAATGAGATAATTTAAATGAAGTTTCTCGAACGACTCGAGAGTAAGGACAACGGGTGTCAAATCGTTTGATATGATTAATTGTTTTTCTGTGACAAGTTCTAATTGCATCATTCCCGGAAATGCACGTTCATAATGCAATTGTAACGAGAGAACTGAAGTAGGCAAGTTGGCGATTTGAAATCCTACGGTGGTTTCTGATCTATCCATCGAGAATAGTTTGGAAAATAGCACTTGCTTGTTGACATACCCAAGGGATATGGGATTTTCGTAGTTAACAATGAGTGGATACCCTTCGTGTACATCATCGTTGACGAAATTGTACAATGAGTCGATTGTGTATGGTGTTTCAGGAATAAGTAAAAGACACTTTATTTTGGATGTTGGAACCATGATTGATTTTACTGTGATATCAGGAAGCTTTTTTTTTAAACCAGAGGTGAGGCCAGTAAAGTTAACCAAACCATCTCCCTTTCCTTCATTGGGATCTCCGACTGCAGCTTCTCTATTGAAGTCGTTCTTTATCAAAGTGTCATAAATATTTTCGCTGCGTAACCAATCATTCACAAACTTCAGAATAACCACTGCTAACATGATTGGAAGAACGTAAGTGATAGCTCCAGTGATTTCGAACAAAATGACCACCACTGACATTGTCAACTTGGTAATGCCTGCCATATATGCACCTGCTCCTATCACAGCATACGATGACGGGGATACAATACAAGATTTTTCTGTGCAAGTCGACAAGGAATCCCAATTAGCTAATTTTTGTAATGCTTGTGAAACTATGCCCATCAATCTTCCGGAAGTAGCGCCCAATACGAGAGATGGCATCAAGATACCGCCTGGTAAATGAGCCCCAAAAGTATATGCAGAAAGGAAAAATCCCTGGATAATGATGTACAATAGTTTCAATGCAGTTATTCCGTCTGATGTCAGACACATGAAGTTCGATGAGTTGGAGTCAAGTTCTTTTGGACATTCTGTGAATAAGATTTTCAAGTATGCAGTGAGCGACAATTTGGAGATTTCTATAGGGAAATTAAGGATTGAGGTTATCAACAAGAGCACACTTAATTCTAGATAATTTCCATATTTCTCAGGTAATCCAAACGTACGACATAAAATTGTCTGGACTCTTTTCCTAAAAATTTTACGGGAGAAGATGATGTTAAACTTTGTAAGATAATGTCCATAGAACCCACCCAAGACACCCAATAACATAAATGGAACAATTTCCATGAACAACCAACTGAAGTTTCCGAAACTAACTTGGAATAAATCTTGTTCGTAAAAGTTTTGCCCTTCTGTAAAGGCCTTGAAACCATTCACCACGACTACGGAGACCGTGGATGTGATGAATGAGTTCCACATGATTTTAGTGGGCATAAAAAAACTAGGCATACTTTCAAGGACAAACAAGACACCCCCAATTGGAGCATTGAATGCAACAGAAATCCCCGTTGCCGTTGCGGCACTCAACAATTCTCGTCTTACTGCCTCATTTTCAAATTTCGAGTCGAGAAAGAGGGAGTAGAAGGTATTGAGGATACAACATGACACATGAACTAAGGGACCCTCATTTCCCAACCAAAGGCCGGAACTGACCACGAGGATCAAACCCACTATTTTGTAGATCAATGTGCGTATCCCAAGATAGTCCGAGATACGGTAATTGAGACCCGAGATGATCAACTTGATTTCGGGGATACCTGATTGCTTGATCAAAGGTACCTTTTGGATGGTGATATAGGCCACTATAAGGACCCAAATCAATGCAAAAGTGAGATAAATAGGGAAATTGACAAAGATTTCGGTGACAATACCCGTTGAATTGAAGAAGATTCTTGACCAATTGTACCAGTCATCGACGGGACAACTCAGATATGGATCCAAGAGTGACCACTTGTCGATTTTACTCAAACAAAGACCTTTCTTGAGGTCATTAAGCCAAACTGATGTGAGATTTATGAACATGGTGATGTAGCCCAAACAGATGGACAGAATGATGAGTGTGAGCCATTTTCGTGTTTGGAAAACGGGGGTGGTGGGAAGAAACAATGACTCTCGGCACCAGTCGATATAGGTATTGTTTTCGTAGTATTTGGGGGTATTGGTGTAAGAATCAGGGTGAGCACCCAGATGATTTTGGTCTGTTCGAGGTATGGGGATGTATCGAAGTGTAGGTAGACCATCGAGTTGGAACGTGACCAGTCCGTCTTTTACAGAGGACAGTGTCGTAGTCATCTATTAGTTATGAGGAGGATGAGACGATAAACAATATGTGTTTAATCGATAGTGATGATTAAGGTGAGATAGAGTGTGGTTTAAGTGTAATAGTATAGTCGGTGCATTGTATGAAAGATATACAATATATTGCAGGTTACCCATTTCTAACCTGCATGTTGCCTGTACAGTCTCATAGATTTTGGTGATGAATTTTCCATACACTAACAAGTCAAGAAGAACACACATAGTCCAGAAGAGCTCTACGCCGCACCTATTATTCCATCCATTACCATCCAATCATCCCGACAAGACCACCGTCATGTCGTTCGCCACCTCAAACTCGGCCGTGGCTTCATCAAGCGCAACAACTGGGCAGGAATTGGTCAATGATATCACCATCAACAATCCTCCTGAAGATACCATCACCGATTTGGCATTCTCACCGCAGCAAGATCTCTTGGCTGTGGCAAGTTGGGACAAGAAGGTCAGGATATATGAGATTGACCCAAATACTGGAAGCAACCAGGGCCGTGCACTCTTTGAACACGATGGTCCTGTTTTCAGTTCTAGATGGACATATGATGGTACTAAAGTAGTGAGCGGAGGCGCTGACAAACAAGTCAAGCTCTTCGACTTACAATCGCAGCAATCACAACAAATAGGTCAGCATGATGATGCTGTCAAAGCTGTGCGGTACGTCGAATGCGGCCCCTCAAAGACCCCTGCTGTTGTCTCTGGATCTTGGGACAAAACATTGAAATACTGGGACATGAGATCGCCACAACCTATCACATCCATCATCTTGCCAGAAAGAGTATACTGTATGGATGCAAGCCAGAACTTGCTTGTGGTTGGGTGTGCAGAAAGACATATTTGTGTGATCAATTTGGATACTCCAGGCACCATCTTCAAAAACGCCATGTCGCCATTAAAATATCAGACTAGAGCTATCACATGTTATCCTCAAGGAAATGGGTATGCTGTTGGATCCATTGAAGGAAGATGTGCTATTCAATACATTGATGACATCGAACAGAGCAAATTGGGGTTTTCATTCAAATGTCATCGTAAATCGTCATCTCCAGGACCTACGAGTGCCATGCGTCTGTCAGCAGGTGAATCCTATGCATACCCAGTGAATTCCATTGGCTTTCACCCGGTATATGGAACCTTCAGTACTGCGGGATCGGACGGTACCTTCTGTTTCTGGGATAAGGATGCAAAACAGAGATTGAAATCATTCCCGGGAATAAACTACACCATTCCAGCCACTGCATTCAACAAGACTGGAACTATTTTTGCCTATGCCATAGGGTATGATTGGTCGCAAGGGTATGCTGCCAATCGAACCGATTATCCTAATCAAATCAAACTTCATGCCACCAAAGATGATGAGATCAAGCAAAAAAAGAAACGGTTACCATAATGAAGGATCTTTGTGACATGGACCTCATGACTATCCCAATGTATAATGTCCAGCTAGAATAATAATTGTAGGTCAATAATAATAGGGTGCAAAATGATCTTTTGTGATTATGTCAGATCGAAGACTTTTTGAATGTACGGATGAAATGTAGTGGCTACTACTCACTCACTCACTTTTGAAGGTTGCACGTGTCGAAGAGATAGTACTGAAGTATTGTACAGGACAGTATTGCATACTAATGAAGATAGGCAGCAGTAGTTATCTCGCGACATAGAGAGGACTAACAACATATGACACACCACTTTGTAGGTACCTATCACTATTAATACACTGGGCATGGAACACATCATAATCTGTAGCTATCCTTACAAATAGCCGCCGGAAACAACTTGTTAGCCCTCGAAGTGGCCAAGCTCCCTAAACATTTAAGACGCCCCATTTGTGAGCGTACCATGTAAATTAAGTTTGTGACACTAGGGGTCCTGGCATCAAATTTCCCGCACCCAAGCTCTCGAAAAGAGATTCCCTGGTTGGTCGAAATTTGAGTTCCATGAATTTTTCACTTTCAGGGTAGTAGCTTTGTTTGTTGTACAGAGGGCCTTGAGGCAACATGGCTGGAGAAGAAACGATGAGTATACCGTCATCTGTGCGGACGTATCCCCGCAGACCCACGTCGAGCCAACCATTTGGCTACCAGTTGGACGTGGTAGAAAAGGCGTTGATTGAGGTGCAAAATCAACCGGCCAGTTCATATATCAATGGAAACAGAGGAAAGAAAAAGAGCAACAGTTCGGGCAAACCCGCGGGGCCAGGACCGGTATCGGGCTCCAAAACAGGTTTATACGGAGCCCAGGCGTTCCAAAACTCACAGACTTTTGTTCCACGGAACCAAGAAGTCAAGGGACTCAGTCAATCATTCAATAATCAAACTAGCCCCGAGATCCACGTTCCAGGCCAATACAGAGGACAAAGTCAACAAGAGGTTGTTGGACAATATCAAGGTCAAAATCGGAACAACACACATATTGGCACTTATCCAAAGACCCCCACGATATTTTCAGACTATGATCAGTCCCTGGACTTTAGATCTCGGATAGGTGTACTACCACCGCCAAGTCAACCCATCCATTTTGTCAATACCGGACTCTTGACGTCTTCTCCCACATCTAGGTCTATGAACGTCAATCAATCACATAGCGTGATGTCTAATATTGCCAATAACAGCTCTTCCACCACCATCACCAGCAGCGGCAGCAACGATAGCGGGGTTGGTGCTAGCGGAATGAGCTCGAGTAACGGATCGGGAAGTCAAACGTTTGGATTATTTGATCCCTTTAAGCCCTTTGGAGCTGATAAGCCAAAGGGAACCTTGTTTAATACAAGTGATACTCAGGTATTTAATTCTATTTCGGACTCAAGCAAGCTTTTTGGAGATTCGGGTACTACGTCCATCTGGGGAAACCCCAGTAGCTCCAGCCAGAGATTTACGGATGCTACGGTATGGGGATGAGTGTTGACTCATTATATGGTTTTTTGTTGGTTGTGTTTTTAATTCATACTGCTCCAGGGTTATTTTGTCTACGTTTTTTCATGGTTAGATATGTTGAAGTTGATGTTTGATTGTTTATTCTCAGAATTTCAAACTACAAAATTATGGCATGCCAGAGGTATTATATTTGTTTTTTATTTGTTCCTTTCTAGTTCAGTAGGGGTTCCCACTGTAACTATTGTTGTTTTAATAGTGTATTAAGAGATGCAAAAGTTTTGAACGATACGTAGGCGTACACGCGGTCACATGTGGACGGCCGGATCTACAGATAAGCAGGAATAAAGGCTAACCAGCGCACGTGCAAGGCTCGGAACTTCAAAAGCTGGTGTACTCCTCTCCTGGGCAATAGATAAGAGAAAAAAAAGCAGGGACATACAGGGTGTAGGTGCAAGAGTGGCTAGTCCAAGGTGTGGCCAATGAATATACTCCCTTTGTCTATCTAGACTAAATTTTGGTCCCAATGTGAAAGGGATTACCCAAGTTTTTATTGCGGGGGTGTGGTGGTGGGGGGGGGGGGATAGCTCATCAAGTCTCACCCTTAACTAACGTGAGGGATAAAGGTGACTTTATGTAAGGGTACGATAGAAGTGAAATTCATTTGAATGACATAGTTGCTGGCTGGACGTTTAATCTACCCCACATCGTATTGGCCCATAGTAATTTGAACCAATGTATTCCATAGCAAATAGTCATTATTCCCCCCATTGGCCGGAGGCCGATAACACGACTGCCGCATCCCGGAAACGGTAGGAAAAACCCAGCAGGCGCACGACCCATCACCAGTTTGGTAGCGGACTTTTGCTTCTCCACTTAGCGGATGGCCGGTGACGCCTTAGCTTTTGACTGGTAAGTCGAGGCTTACTTCAGGCTTGAGGTAAGGGTGAACGGCGCGGTACCGGCACGACACTTGATAGTTAACAGTGAGTCAGGGAGCAATGAGTCTAGGGAACATAGACATTAGGGAGAGGATACGGAGAGTACAGAGGGTCTATACGTTATGGCGGTACGAATGCTTGAAAGGAGAGCTTTGAGCTTGGGGAGGAAGAACTGAACAGTTAGGGAATAGACAGATGCTGGTTAGGGGTCAGGTGGCTTAGTCAGCGGAAGCCATTCAGTAGTTAGGCTCACTTACTGTAACAAGATCTCGCTAGATAATCTATCTGTATCTGGGATAAAAGGTACCTGTCTATCTATGGTTTTGTAGGGGCTCCCTAGAGTCTTTACTATGGTTCTGGTCGTGCAACCTTACCCTACCGTCATCACCACCACCATTGATTAAACCTTAATAAAACACGTCTAGAAGGATAAGTCCCAGCACCTTCTACACACCTCCCTATAATGATATTGATAGGGAGGTGTTGGGAATATTCCGGTTCAGGCTCAATTGGCGTAAAATACTTTAGGGAGACTACCTTAGACTGAATAGACGGTAGTGCAAGGAAGTCTCGGTAGTTGGAGATAGTAACTGGCAGTGGTAGTTGTGGATGTTCCCATGATAAATTCACTCTCCCTATCTCATTTCTCACTAATCTTCGCTACGCACTACCGCCCTCACGTTTTTGGACGTTCATTATGTTCTCACTCCCAACTCGTCCCCCCATCCTCTCGGTAGACAGGAGGGGATAGACCATAAAAATTAGTACGCCAGTAAAAGGTACTCACCACCCCTAAGGCCCCATCACCACAGAACCAAGTCCCTTTTATATCGTCACCATCTTTTTTTCACCCATCTAATTCCCCCCTCTACCTCTAATTCATTTCTCAATCCCACCTCCAATTTTTCCACTCCCACCACCTTCACGGAGTACGGTCGAAAAAACACCTCCAAACCAAATTTCTCAGACTGAAGAAAGATAACTTTCAACACTCCATCTTATTCTGACTTCGCTACAGTTGGTAAAGATGAGCCATCATAGTACACCCCATTTGTACAACAAACGAACCCCCGGGTCGGCCAACGATGGGGGACCTCCCCATGGCATTGGCAAGAATGCCCTGGTAGGAAACAACATGAACATCAACGTCAACGGGTCCACCACCAACAACAACAACAATAATAATAATATCAATAATAGTAATAACGGGAACAACAGTACCAACTCGGCTGCTTCGATTGCCATCACCGCTGCTGCTGCTGCCACTGCTGCTGCTGGCGGTCGTGGGCTTATGGATGCCTCGAGAAGTGTTCTGGATACCCAGGCTGCCAACGCTAAACAGTTGTTAAATGCCTACATATATGATTTCCTCATAAAGAGCAGACTACCGCAAACAGCCAAGATCTTTGTCAACGAGGCCGAGATCCCATCAATACCCAACTCCAAGTCCCATGCCTCGTCCAACAAGAACTCGCCCCAGATAAACAATAACAATAACTCCAACAACAGTAATAGCTCATCGTCCAACTCGCCACGAACTCCCATTGGAAATAATCACCAGTTTCATAAGGATAACAACCTCCCACTCTGTAACGTGGCCATGGATGCCCCTCAAGGGTTTCTTTTTGAATGGTGGCAGGTATTTTGGGACGTCTTCCAGGCGAAGAACGGTGCAAACAATATCAATAAAGGCGCCAGCCCCAATGTCGCCTTACAATACTACCAACTCCAACTCCTTAAGCAAAGACAACAACAGGAGATCCAAGGACTAAGTGTACAGGCAGCGATGATGGGTTCCGGTGGAGGTATTCCGAATGGTGCTCCCGGTGCCGCGGGTGCAGCAGCTGCTCTTGCTGCTGCTGGTGGAGCTCAGTTTCACCCTCAGCACCAACCCCCTCATCCACAACTTCTCCAACAACTTCAAATGCAACAACAATTGCCGCAGGGTGCTCATCAACTCATGCCCCACCAACTGGGTCAACCGCCTCAAGGACAACCTCAACAACCTCAGGGCGCACAAGGACAACCAGCCCAAGGACAGGGCCAAGGACAACCATCAGGACAACAACCACTCCCTCAGGGACAAAATCCACAACATCCTCAACATCCCCCACAATTGGGACAACAGCCACCACAACAACAACCACCCCAAATGCCTCCACAGGGTCAGGGTCAAGCTCAAGGACAGGGTCAAGGACTGCAACAAGGATTAGATCCCCAACTGCAGCAACGTCTCATGATGCAAATGATGATGAAGCAGCAACAACAACAGCAACAACAACAACACATACCGATCAGTGGCAATCCTTTGGACCCTCAACAACAACAACAGATGATCGCCAATATGGGACCTAATTATGGGTTGAACTTGCAGCAACAATTGTTCTTGTCGCAACAACAACAACAACATCAACAGTCTCAAAACAGGATCCAACAGCATGCCCAAAATCAAATGAACAATTTGCGCCAACAGGCGGCCGTGGCAGCACAGCAACAACAAGCCGGACAAACACAAACACAACAAGGACAGCTGCAACTGCATGATGGGTCTACTAATAACTCTCCGGCTAATGGTCAAAGGTTGAATCAAATGACTCCACAAGCACAGCACGCTCCCGGAACACCAATGAACGGTTTACAACAATTTCCTCAGCAGCAACAAAGCGTAGTGAATGGACCAGGTGCCGCTCAGACACCAGGACAATTTGGTGCCCCTGGACAGTTACCGCAAGCACATGTCATACGAATGAACAGTGTGAGTGGAAAACCAGGAATTCCCAACCAAGGAAGTCCAGTTTTGGTAAACACCGCCAATCCTGCCAATAATAACCTCATGAACAAGGGTACACCTAATAACAATGCTAACGTGGCAGCAAATTCCAATGGTGCAAATAGAAATATGAATGCTCTCCAGGATTATCAAATGCAGTTGATGTTATTGGAAAGACAAAACAAGAAAAGACTAGATATTGCAAGGAACAACGGAAGTACAGAACAGAATCAGGCATTATTAGGTGCCGGTATGTTACCGCCACAGCAGGGACAGCAACAGGCACAATCACAACAACCACCACAACCACCACAGCAACCACAACAACAAGGTGTGCCTAACATACCGAATGGTAACGGAGCTCACCAATTATCACAAAAGGCTTCGCCAGCGACGGCAACTAATTCTCCAGTTATTAATAATAAACCATCACCATCGAATGCAGGAGGAAAGAAGAAGAAAGAACCTGCGGCGAAGAGAGGAAGAAAGGCAAGTACCAGTGGTGCAAATGCTGGCACTACAACCGCTAACAGCACTGCAACCAACACTCCAAGCTTACTAAAAAAGGAATACAATGCTCCGCTTACACCAGCTTCAGAATCACAGAATGATCTCAAGCGGAAACGTAAGGGTAATGCAGCATCAGAATCGCCTAAAAAGCAAGCTAATAATAAATCTAGTGGTCCTACCAAGAAGGAAAAGCCAATCAAGGAAGACACTAGCAAGGAGGCTGCCATTCCTATTGCAACTCAAGCCAAGAAGAATGAAGACGGGAACATGCCACCTCCTGCGGTTACTTCATCCTTTGAAGATCCAATTGGAGCCTCAGATCAAATATTTCCAGTTGAGATTCTTAGTGCCAATGGTGCAAGTGATACTCATAATTTCTTTGGAACAACAACGCAACCCAGCCAAGGAGCTTTGGATGAAATTGACTTCGATTTCAATCAATTTTTGGATGGGAACGGAGATGGTGCCTTAAATGATCCCATTGGAGGCAACTGGAACGTTGATAACTGGAATGTTGATGCTATTGAAAATGGAGATTAAGGAGTTTGTCTTAGTTTGCGTTATAGGTCATGTTGAATCTTGTTCATGAAATATGTACAGTTGGTGAATTTTTATGACCAGAATTCCATTAATAGCATGGATTTGAACTTACTTGAATTGACTTTCCTATACTGCAATTGATGATTGGATTGGTAAATTTTATTTCTTGTAATTGTTGTATATACTATCTGACAAAATACGCCCACGGCTCTTCTATATACTTTTATTTCTTAAAAATTTTCGTTTGAACCAACTTACTATTCTTTATGTATTATAATCTCCTTTTTGTTGTTGATATATCTAATCTATATTGAACCATGTGTTCGGTCTCCAAAACACATTTATGTATGTTATCAAGAGTCTAATTCATAAAGTATTGAATAAAGGAGGGATCCGCTATATCAAAAATCTCGTACGATATAAGATCGAGATATTTTACCTAGAACTCTGACGTTTGTATATTTAATTGTTGTAAACTAGAAGTTGAATTTTGGTTTTTCATCTTTTTCTTCAACTTCGACTCCTTCGAACCATTTATTAGACCACCATACTCCCGCTAAAACGGAGGTCAAAATAGCCACTAGTAAACCACTGCTCACTGGAGTGGCAGGGTACACATTCCAACACCATTCATGAGCAAGCCAAACGATTGCCAGAACAACAAGTCCCCAATTCGTTAAGTAAAGCAATGCTGGTAACTGCCAACAATACCACGACAAAAATTGGTAATGCAAAGATCTTGCAAATAGGATTCCGATGATATTTGAGGTGGATAAAATAAGAAAGATCAATGTAGGGCCAGTAGTATGCTTCAATAGTAAATTCTTCTTCGAGACTGTAGATCTTAATTCAAATGCTTCAATGATCAAAATAGGTAATGGCTTACCGATAATCTTTGGATGTAAATATCTTGTCAACACGAAAGCAGTAAGAACTAACAAGTTCCCTGCCAATAAAATTGTTGCGAATTCTCTGCTCAAGAAGAAATCTTCAGGGACAAACTTCCAGTTTACGGTCCATTTGTATAGAAATTGTCTCTTAAAATCAAAAGCTTGCTCAAGATAGTTCCATCTTATAAGATTAGCCTCTTCGTCATCAAACATTGGTAATAAGAATTTCCAGCCATTCATTACTTGCACCAAAGGAATGACTGCCAATACAACAATGAATTTTAACAAGTTTTCTCCAGATAAGAAGAAGGTAACGATTAAGAAACCAGGGAGGTACAACAAAGCATTCATTTTGATCGAAATAGCAACACTGTACAAGTCTGCAGCCACCAAGACCAACAAATAACTTATTAAACCGCTGGAACTGTACCAATATGAGGCTTGTTGCAAGAACACAAAAACACCAGCCATACTGGCGGTAGTAAAGCAATCATTAAACAACCTCAACACGTAGATAGAAAAGTTCCTTTTACTGGCTAAAAGCAAAAACATAGGCCATGGTTGGAAATCGGATATGAAACTGAAAACAGTCAATGCCAATAAGTTGGTGAACGTAAACAAGTATCCGAATATAGATTGTGCCAACTTGATGTTTTCACCTCCATTCGTAAGGAAACTGATGGCTTGGTAGATTAGCACATATCCACCAGGATAAACAATAGGACCGGTGTCCCCAGTTATAAGCTTATAATCAAGTTCTCCTTCATTGATGAGTTTGATTTGCTGCATATAAGTAACAAAATCAATCTCTGTATAGGGAACTGATTTGATAATTACTTTGACAAAAATTGTAGACAAAGCAAAGATCAAAGGCCCAATGACTCTTCTGCATTCAGGATCAAAGAGAATGGCATGCATCCCATTTTTAACGTCTCCCAACACGTTCTTGAGGTTGAATTCTGGTAATTCAGGTTCCGGAGCTTGTTTGCTGGTGGATTTTTCAAGCTCTGTATTTGTGTCAACATCCACACATGGGTCTTCTTGGAGCTTCTTACGAAGCTTGAGTTCTCCGCTTCTTTCAGACATCGCTAGCTTTGTCACGAGAAGTATGTACTTCCAAGATTACTGATAAGCTTGACGACTGTTAATTTTTCAGTAACGGCGCTACCAATCACCGAAATATAGTTGAGAGTGTATACAGGTCATGGAGATGATTTGATGTACGGGACTATTTATACAAATAGATGCGTAGATAAAGTATAGGTGGTATCAGAACGGTTCTCCCTTCTACATTTCGATTATCCAAACTCGATTCTTTCTTCTTCAAACTTTTGCAAATAAAAGTATTATTTTATTCGTTAAGATTCTATAAAATGGTAGATCTCGATGACTTTTTCTTGAAGATTCTTTGGACATCTCTCTTTCTTCTCTTACATTCTCTTGAAAATTCCCCTCTCATCTTCCAAAACCATTTTTCGTAAGCGGTTTCCTCTCCTTCTTCATTAAGAGTCAATTCCTCGGTATCACCTGGTAATTTTACTTGTTCACCAATACCACCTATTTTATTCAATTGGGATTGGGTCTGGAGGAAAGGCGACAGTAAATGGGTCCAGAAGAGTCCAAACTTTTGTGATTGTTTCTTCAAGGTTTCTTCTTGTTGTTTCTTTCTGATTTGTTTCAAGAGTTCCTGTTGTTCAGCTGCATCAATTACTTGTGCCTCCTCATCGATATCTTCATCATCTTCATCAAGAGCCAATTTGAATTGTGATTCATTGGAAGGTGCTGCATTAGTTTTCCCTGGGTTGAACAAGGTTCTCAATGTTTCAGTATTATTAGTGGTACGTGCAGATGTTCCAAAGGTTGGGAGAAATTCACCTTCAGATAATTCTTGTTCTTCAATGATATTCTCTTGAATGCTTGACTCAATGATGTTATTTGGGGTTGTTTCAACTGTGTTTGATGGTTGTTTTATTTCAACAAAACTGTAACTTTCTTTGTCTTTATTGCTTGGTACAACTTCGAAATCATGCTCTTCTTGATATTTGTTGTTGATAGCTTCAGTAGTGTATTGTTTTCCCAAGGCATCTAAATCCAACTCATTGCCTTCATCATCTTCATCATAATAAACTTCTTCCTTTGGTCTTTCAAGCTCTGTTTTATATTGGTTGAGAATTTGGTCTGCCTTGGAAATATCGTATGTTTGAAAGTCTTCGTCACTACCAATATCAACATCCCCACCTTCGGCTTCGTAGTCATATCTGATAACCTTTCTTCTACCATACTTGTCAAATACGATGTCCTCTTTATCAATTCCGTTATCCTCTTCGATCTCCACTGGTTTTTCGAAATCGTGCTTATCTAAGATAGAAGCCAAGATGGACTTGTTCTTGATTTCTTCAATTTCGAACTCCTCGTTGATTTCTCCGCTACGTATTTCTGGCTCATGCTTTCCAGAGATTCCATATGCTTGAGCAGCTTCACCATCAACTCCACACTCACCATCGTTAGGCCCCCCTATCACAGGATCATTGATCTTGACAATCTTTCTTGTAGTGTCTGTTCTTTCGATAGTGTGGTCGTCTCCACTTCTCCAAGATCCATCAACATACCTCCAGGTTAATTCCTGTACTGATTTGTTTTCCATGCCCCACAACTTAGTCTTATAGCACTTGAACGTCTTCAACTCTCCGTTGATTAATACTCTCAAGGTTTGCAGTTTCTTGAGGAAATGATGATGAGGTCTGGCAGTTTTTCTCATTCTTCCCTTGATGATCTCTCCACCTCCCGATGTCCTGGAATAGGCTTGAAGTTGTGGTTTTGGGTATGCTTCGATATCCGTGGAATATGATTTTGCACCGAGTAATGTTCTCAGAGGAGGTTTGTTCTTGGTATTTCCCGACATATTATTGAACATATGACTTGATTTCATGTATCCAATCGGATAGTTTCCTCCGATTTGTGTGGTTTGGATGTGGTTCCCCGTGATCCTATTACTGGCAAACTGAGTTGATGCTTCCTTTATCCTTTCGTTTCTGGCATTGCTAATTCGTTCTTGTTTGGCTCTTTCTGAAACAAGGGCATCGGTACGTTTGGAGTCTTTAGCCCACACTTCTTGGTATCCTGGTGTGGCCAAATTTATGCTCAACTTCATTCCCATAAACAACAATCCATTGAAAGCACTCTTGAGCTTTTCATATCCTCCTTCTGGTAATTGAATACTGACAAACCCATAGTAATGGTCTTGTAAGGCTTTACTATGAAGCTCCAATTCTTTGGTAATGGTTCCAAACTTAGATAAACGATTGGCGAGATTCTCCTTGTTTTCGTACAACTTCGGGGAAATATTTCCAATGTGGATCCGTATGGCTTCGGCAGGTTCGGACATCTTGAAAGGTTAGTTATCAGTCTAATTATTGAAGTATGTATTCGCTAACTATGTACCACATTATTTCACTAACAAATCTTTTTTGTGAGGACCAAAGTTCGCGATGAGATTTTCTCACGGGACCAAATCTGACATCACATAGTTAAGATATCACCAAGTTACCAAACAATAGCTACTGCTCCAACATTCTCATCTGGTAGGTATGTCTGGGATAGATACTGCAATAAGGAGTAGCTGGTCCCGCTCGTTTGACTTATATAATCAGATCAAGGGAAATCTGATCAAAGACACTATTGTTGACAATAATGATGATTTGGGTAGCCAACAAGATGAAGAGCAGGTCTCTATCAACATTTCCGAGCAGATTCCGTTACTTCAACAGCTAATTGATGACAGTACCAACAAAATGGAATTGGAAGAGGAATTGAGAAGCTTGGTGCTGAATTTCTATTGGAATGGGTTTTACAGTGGGTTTCTGGAAGCGGAGAAACGTACTGTAAAATGATGACGAATATGAATTATACAGGTGATTAATGTAATATAATAATTTGCAATATTTAGTATATTATAATGGATCTGTGATCTTGACAATGATATTGTACTAAAGAAATGTGAATTTCGGAGGCACCCTTCTACTAATCTATAGTTAAAGTTATGTAGATAAAAAGCTACTAATTCAAACTTTAACACAACAAGAGTAGTTCTCTTCTTGATGATCAAAGCCTGCTTTAGCCAATAGCACATAAATAAATAAATAGATAGGGTCACTCATGGAGTGGCAAGCCACAAGTCCTTCAATCCCATAACAGAAGTGATGGTACCAGCCAAACCAACGTCTCCTTCGGTGAAGTGCAAGATATCCAATGAGTTCAAAGCAATGAACGAGTCTAAGAGATCCCAGATCAACTTTCTCTTTGCCTTGAAGATCTTCTTATCAACAGCATCCAATTGCTCGGTCTTGAATTCTTGGTCCGATTTGTATTTGTTCAAGGTATGGATTGTGTGGATGGAGTTGACAAGTCCAGCAACCAATCCGGCTAACCAGAAACGAGAGGCCCATGTTCCCACTGTTGGGAAACGGGTCTTGTCGAGTATTCCCAACATCTTGAACCAAGTGAACGAGTCCAAGGTCAAGTAACCGGCATAACCCAAGTTTCTGATCACGGTTGTTGATCTCAATACAGGATCCAAGAACTTATTGTCGTAGGTCTGAGCAGCAGTCTGCAAATGGTTCAAAGGTTTTAAGAATCTCATACCCTTTCTGATGAAAGTAACGTGGGCCTTCAAGTCCTTGAACAACCTCACCAATTCAGATGAGTAACCCTTACGGGAAAGGTAGTACGACAAGAATCTCGACAAGTAAGAGACCAACCGGAAAACCTTTTCTCTCTTGGGAGTACTGTCCAAGAAAGTGATCAACTTGGCGAACGTTGGATGGTAAATAACTGCGTCAGCAACCATGGTGAATGTATGTTTATAGTTTCGAAGTAAAGCTGGGGTAGCTTAGTGTTGATGATTAGGATTTAAGTCAGAAATGCTTGAATCTCAGCAAAGTACAATTGTTGCAAATTGGAGGATGAACTGGGGGTCTCGGATAAAAGCAAAATTTTAGTCCTGTCGAAACAACAGTAACGTAGTTGTTACTTATAATAAAGTTCACTTCGGAGGGTCTTGTGGAGAATTCCCCAGATCACGAGAACCGAGGATGTTCGGGTAAGAGGGTGTGATCTTACTGTTGGAGGGGACTTTCGGGGGTAAGGTTAGCCCGGATATAGCAGCAATGCACGTGCAGCTGAAATTTCTGAAGTGTATTGTTTTTGAAGTATTGGTTGTTCAACGGTCGATTTGTTTACAATTTGCAGCCTCTATTGTAGGCTCAGTGGCTCTTACAAACCAATCTGTATGCAGCTTTAATCGATATTTATTATGGTGTTTGATCCCTATTCTTTTCAAAGAGCCGGGCTATCTGATTCAAAATTTTGTCATGTGATGAGAATAGTGATCGAACAAATGTGTGCACTATATACAGTGACACCATCCCTAGTCCTAACATTGGTTGCAAAAGAGAATTTTAATGTGGGAGTCACACCAAAAGACGAAAACAGACTTACCAAACAAGATAAGCCGGGTCTTACAAGACTATTACCCAATGTTCTAAAGTTAGAATAAATAAAGAAAAAGACATAGCGGCGAAGCATTTCCATTATCTTCTTTTTGTTTGATTGTATGGGCTTACTTAATTCATATAATTTTTGCTAAAAGGCAAATACGCTGAGCACTTGTGTCTTAATTATCATTGTACTTCACGTATTGACTCGCAAAATGTATTGTTCATAATGTTCTAACCCTCTATCTCCACAGAATCCGAAAAAGAAATGAAGATTTAATACTTATCATTCCCGTGGCCAGAAGGATTACAATGTCTTAGTGACTCAAACTCAAGAAGAAGACCTTGATGCTACATTAGAATTGACCCAACGCAATGAGAGCTAGTGTGATGTATTCTACTTGCTAATTTTCATGTGTTACAAGAATGTTGAACAAAGTAATTTTGTTTAGTTGTTGCGTCAACTTGAAAGTCCTGAACGGGCTAATAGTAAAGAGCACCTTAATTTCTTGATTCCATTACTATGATCTTTCCGATGTAGAAGAGACTACTTGAATGGAAGGAGATCACCAAGCTATATCAAGTGGGTAAAGGAGAGCTTATGGTCACGAATTATTTCAATGCAGCAGAACTTTAGAGGTTCAAGTTAAAAAGGTAGAGGTATCTGTCAACGACTTCTATCCTTTAGAATAACTAGTCTTAACGAGGGCTTAATTGAAAGGGCTGTGAACATTTTCATCAAAGAGGTATTTGGTATTTGGAGGTTTTCGAATTGTTAAAAATGAGTTTGAACCTTCCATACTAATGTATTTTGGGTGCTCGTTAAGTTAAAGTGATATTTGCAACATCTAATATTACAGCAGTGGCATTAGAAATAGACTCGATACCAGATCGCATAACACCAAAGATACGCATAAGGTTTTTCGCTACAAGTATTCTCTTTTCACAGATTCTTGTCTGTTTATATGTCTATATATATATTTTTAAATGCCCTCCCTTATGTACAATTGTGTTTTTTTCAGATTTGTGAATTTGTTTTAATTTAATTGCTCCTCATCGGCTATGATCTTTGCAATCTTCTCTTCTCTGGCTAATACTTTCGACCTCTGCGTTTCTTTATACTTGTTGAAGGTCTTATTGATTTTCATTTTCTCTTCGATGGTCACCACCTTTCCCTTGTAGATATCTTTACCTTCTTTCAATAGATTAGAATATTTCTGACGATATTCCTCCTTTTCATCCATTTTCATATCATTCCATAATGCCAGTACCTTTTTGGTACCTTCTCCATTTGGAAGATGGGAGTAATTTGGATATGTCAACAGGTAGAAATAGTTCCATGCGTGTGTGAAGTTGACAGTACCTCGTATCACTGTGCGATCTCCTTCCACGGTTTTTTCCAAGAATTGTCTTTTGGCCTGTTCTGGACGGGTTCCAGCAACATCATGGATATCATACTTGAGCTGAGACCGGTATAAGGCATCTTCTTTGACCTGAGCCAAGTCTCGGGCCGAGGGTTTTTCAGTTTTGGGAATCTGGCTCAAATTCACATTTTTGGTCCATTCGGTCACCGATTCCTGTAATTCTGTCAAAGATGGCTTGGTTTTGCCAAATTTACTTTGGATGATCTCTTCGATCTGATCTTTGGTCCATTTGAAAGAGTAACATTTGCTTGGGATTTGGACCCAACCATTCAGAGTATAGATGCTGGTAAAGTTCGTAGGGTCCGCATCGATATTGTTCGACGTGGGCAATTCCTCTGGTGTTAATAATGTGATTCTTCTAACGGTATTTGTTCTTTTTCGCTTAGTGGTTCCTTTAACAGCTTCGTTTTCTATGAGATCCATCTCGTGGACACTAAGTGTTTTTTTGTTTTTGGCTCCCTTAGTCCTGTAAAGACACCTCCCGATCCATAGTGTATTCCGAAACATTAGCAATGGTGATCTCTATTGTTGGGACTTCCGGTTTCCGGAACCACCTATACCACCTTTGATTAATGGCTCAACTATCCGATCATGGCTAGGGCCCTAAATTGAAAAAAGCACTTCGCACCCTATGCAGTCGCCAGATTACCATCTTGCGATGCTGATTTAGGGGGATAGTCTTACACTTATATACCCATCCACTTTCCTTTCTTCTTTACTACCACATGTACATTTAGATATACTTAGCCATGTCTAGGATCCCAAATAGTCCTTTGTTTCCTGCGCTGCAACTCACGTTGTCTCCGTCAGGACCGATGATACTGGACGATGTCGATACCTTTGTTCCCACACTTCCAGACAAACCGTTGTCCCAAACTTCATCAATGCAAGTGTACATCATTCCCACCGAGAAAACCCTATTCGTACAAGGATTCACACCTCAAGAATATGCCGAACGACCTCCTACTTTACTACGGGGATCTCTCTATATACGAGTACTCAAACCATCCAAAGTAAAGTCCATTACTTTGACATTCAAGGGTCAACAACGAACAGATTGGCCAGAAGGAATTCCTCCCAAAAGAAACGTGTTCGCCGAAATCAACGATATTGCCTCTCATACCTGGCCATTTTATCAACAGGGTTCAGGTGCTCTCAATAACGGTGCCGATGTATTCAGGGAACTCCCACAAACTGCGGGTTCCTCGGCAATTGGTAATATTGACCACGATGTCTCCAATTTGAATCTCGCAGATACCATCTCAAGATCATCTTCTCCGGCAGTAGAAACGCAGGGGAACTTCTTCACCAGAAACCTTTCCCCTAGTTTTGCCCGCAGAGCAGCATCTCCTTCTATTGGTGAGTCTGGTTCCATTTTGAACGAATTAACAACTTCTCTCAGTTCTACGGCAGACTCAGATTCTAAAACAGGCCATTTTCCGGTGGGTGACTATATTTATAACTTCGAACATCCACTTCCACCTTCTACACCAGAGTCAACGGATGTGACATTTGGAACTGTACTGTATCACTTTGATGCATCTATTGTCCGATCCGGAACCTTCAAGTCCAATTTGAATGCAAGATTGCCTATAGATATCGTGCGAATCCCATCAGAGTCTAATTTGGAAGAGAACGAGCCTATAGTGATTACCAGAGATTGGGAAGACCAATTGAGGTATGATATAGTAATAGGAGGGAAAGCTATTATCCTTGATTCCTACTTACCTTTGGCATTTCGTTTTGTTCCCTTATGGGGTAAAGTAGCTTTACACAGAATTAGAGTCTACTTAACTGAAAACTTGGAATATTATTGCCAGAATAAGAAAGTACACAGAATGGAGCCACCAAAGAAGTATCTATTGTTGGAGCATAAAGCTAGCAAGGGTAAATCCCTTTTGGCCACCAAGCCAGAAGGGACAGAAGAGCAAGGTGATATTGATGAAGATGTTATGCCAAAAGAGTTGGAATTTCAATTATTCGTTCCAAAAGTTTTAAGTGGAAAATTGGAACACAAAATCCATCCAGATACTTCTCTTGAAATGATCCAAGCCCATCATTGGATCAAGATTTGTTTGAGATTGTCCAAGAAAGATCCAGAAAACCCAGAGAAGCGCAAGCATTATGAAATTCTGATTGACTCCCCAATCCACATCTTATCCCCCAAGGCAGCACATGGAAATACTCTCTTACCAGCGTATGACTCTGGTAACGGTACACCAACAAACTTACCCGTATATGATGAGACTTCTCCCCCTATTTCCCCAGATGTATTGCCAATTGACGGGACCTATCGCCGAAACTCACTTTTGCCAAGGGTAAACTCAGTAACAGACAATAGCAATTCATTGGATGCATTGATAGGCAATCAAGAGGCGTTTCACCACATTAATTCTTCGTTCAATAACGATGAACCTATTCAAAGAGATGGTGATATGCATCTAGAGGCAAATTTATACAAGCCTGAAAATAATGAAATTGATATCCATTTACACTCCCCTCAAGCAAGTCCTCATCCTGGGACTTTCAACAGCCCACTCAATTCACCAATTCAGCGACCTATTCACTTGATACGAAAGCCATCAGTCAACCCTCCTCCATTCAACCCAGGTTTAGCCCCCAGTACTGCTCTCAATATTGCTCCACCACCTGCTTACGAAGAAGAGGATCCTTCTATGTCGTTATCTCCTCTTAGAATTGATTTCTCCCCCAGAGAGCCTAGGAATACACCACCACACACAATGAACAACGTCAATGTCATTCCAGCAACGCCAACTCTTGAAACTCCAATAAAAGACTTGTTGAGTCTGCAACTTACTCCGAAAGTAGGTTCTAAAGATGAATCACCAAATAAAAAGCAAGGGAAAAAATCTCTTGAAGAAATTTTGTTGCCAGAATCTCAAGGTGACCACCCCATCTCGGCGAACTTTTTGGTTCCCAATTTGGCAGAATCAATATCTGGGTCAACGGTCTTGGATTCCGGTGAGGATATTACGGATACTCCTGGTTCCCCCTTACATCTTCCAGAAAACTTGAGCAACAACACCCTCTCGCGCAGGTCCTCATCTCTGTCGCTCAGTTCATTAACTTCTGATTTACCGGTAGATCAGACTATTCCATTATTGAATTTGTCAACATCCTCGATCAATTCAACTAAGCCTTCTCGTGGATCTGAAGACTATTCGTCGTCAAATTATAGAAATGGGTCTGTGAGCTCATTAGTGTACGATTTTAGTGCTAGGAGACAAAGCCAGTCGGCTATTTCAGGGCCAAATTATTTGGATATAATGGATGGAGGTGATTTGAGTGAAGGCCTCGCCGATTTTCATGGAAATCTCATGGGATTGAGAAATCCTCGCATAAAAAAACATTATCAGGACTTCAATGATCCTTTTTCAAAATCAAACACCACTACCCCCAAGGCTGAGCCCTCGTCGAGTCGCCCACCAAAGGAAAGACAAAAAAGTTTTGGAGTGGTCAATACTCCAATGGAAGCTGAACATTCAGATCGAAGCAGTTCCTCGAACGAGAGTGAATTTACTATCAACGAGGAAGCCACTGAGTCCAGCAGCGCAGACAGATCAACCTCGGGAACCTCCATCAAACGAAGCCTGATCGCCCCTCTTGATGAATCACTAGATTACAATCCTAGTTATGTTATTGAGTAATGTAATTATATATCTATATTCGGATCAAGTTAATCAAAAGTTGCAAAAACCTGATAATGCAAGATATATGTAGTTTAATGTAAATCTTTCTCGGAGATAGGAGCAAAGGGTTTTGTAGACAACAGATTATTTTACATTTGTGCATATTCGGTCTACATTTTGAAATATTATATCGACCTATTAAACGCACTCGTAAAATCATGCCTTGTCAAATGATTGGCACAAAATACTTAATACTACATTTGACTCTTGAAAAAGTTAGAATTCTTTCCTGAAAAATCATTCTTTTATTCTAGGTTACTTTTTGATTTCGACCAACTTTCCATCGCTGTCTTGTTCGAGTTCACCCAACCACTCGTACAATACCCCCAAGTCTTTATTTGCAATGTCATCTCTTTCGCAAGCTTTGTCGTACCAGTGCTTACTGGCCTCGCCCAAGAATAAGAATCTGTTGTTGAACTGGGCACTCTGGGTAGCTAAAACCAAATCCTTTCTAGTCAACTTGGTGATGAAACCACCATCGAAATTGTATTCGGGGGGCAAGTTGTTTTCCGGAGGGTAAGCACCTTTGATTGGACAATTATCAACTGATGCCCAAGACTTACCAGTAGATACAGAGACCAATTTGGCGTAATTTTGCAAGTTCAAACCAAAGGATTTGGCCAATTGGAAAGAGTCGGCCACGGCCAAGTTAGTCACGGCCAACAAATAGTTATTGGACAATTTTGCAGCCAAACCTACACCGTGGTTGGTACCGCATGGGAAAATGTTGGTGCCCATCTTCGACAATAATTGTGCCAAACTTGGGGAAATATCTTCATGGGTTTCTCTTGATAACATGAAGGATAACGTTCCCTTACGTGCACCGGCGACTCCTCCCGAAACCGGGGTGTCGATGAAGTCAAAGGCCGGAATCCGGTCTTTGACATATTTGTTGATTTCGATGGAAGTGGGGATATCAATGGTGGACGAGTCGAGGAAAACAGTTGGGTTGGTGATGAGATCGGCATCTTTGTAGTGGCCCACCAATTCTTCGATAACTCCCTTGACATGACGACCTTCTGGGACCATGGTGATTATAAAGTCCAATTGTGCGTCAACATCAGTCACGAATCCCTTGATGGAGTCCAAGGACCTAAGTTGAGCTTTGTTTTTAGGAGTAGCTGTGGTCACAGTATTGACAAAGTCCTTGGTATGGGATGGTAAGGTATCGTAGACATATAATGAATCTTGAGGTTCTAACTTGTTGTAGATATGTCTGGCCATATGTTGACCCATCTGACCGAGGCCAATGAACCCATAGTTGGCCAAGACTGGTTTGTAGGTTGAAAAATGACGAGTACAGCTTCTTAACATTGGGACACAATCAACTTCAATGTATACATCTATTAGTGGTAACAATTTTTCACCCCCAGTGGAGACTCACGCCTTATATATCGTCCACCCCTCTTTGTTCCCGATTCAACCTAGAGGAACAAAATTTCAATTGCCTAGTGTCTCCGGATCATATCCATGGGTATACCAAAAACAGATACAATTACCCCAGTTCCTCTAGGCCGGACCCCCGCAGAATAAGCTTTTTCACGCTCCAGTAGTGTATCCGATTCCGTGTCACGAGTGCTCTTGTGGGGGAATGTTTGAGTCGTGCGAGACATGCTTAAGGAAGTAGATTGTGTTGGGGCAGAGGTTAGCTGAAGATTGCAGTAGGTTTGTGTAAGCGACTGTATTTTAAACTGGGTAAGGGATTCGAAATACGACGAAGTCCAGGGTTGGGTGTAAGCGAGATCTGAACCGTACACCCTTACCCTTAATTCTACTCCCTGTACCAACTATTGTTATGTAATTGCAAAATGATTTTGCAGCTTATGTCAACTACAAGGAAGTTCAACTTGCAAGAACTCTACACAATTAGTATGATGGTTTTCTCGTTTGTCTGTACCATTCCATTAATCATGATGCTGATTTTCTTCACCAACTACAATTGGTCCTAGCCAAGGCTACAATCAGCCAGTGAGCCAAGAGTTACATAAGCTGCAAACGAAAGTGGGGCGGAACATTTGGCCAAATGCCCGAGCGCAAGTTATATAACGTTGAAATATCGCCAGATCCAAGAAGTTTTGCAACAATTACTCCAACACGATGTCTACTCCAGTCCAGGCCGCCGATGCGGCGGTATCTTCACAGACTCCAGTCAAAACCACTTACAACTTACCAAAACCCCAAACTGCCTATTATCCACATCCAGGCTCACCCTTGTACGCTAACAGAGACTTGTACAATAAAATCGCTGCCTCAAAGAAAACATTGGTTAAATCTCATTTGTGTCAGCCTCGATCTGCCATTGCAGTGAAGATTCCTGCCAAATCAGTTTTCCGCATAACCACTCCCGAAGGTCCCCAGGTATGTGACTTGAATATCTGGAATCTCCATAATCCAAGAGAACGATTCTGGGCTGCTAGAACCAGACAATTACATTCTGCTCATGTTTCGACTCACGATAGGTTATGGTCCAATTTGCCTTTCTTGAGACCATTGGTCACCATCACTGCTGACTCCTTGGGTGGAAGACATGATGAATGGGGTGGAAGAGTTCATGATACCTTGGGAACTCGATGCGATCCGTATGTCGACAAATTGATTAGTGGTGAAGACAACGATTTCCATTGTCATTCAAATCTTACTAGAGCTGTATTACCGTATGGCTTGACCGAGTACGATATCCATGATGTGCTAAACGTGTTCCAAGTTACAGGTTTGACAGAGCATGATCAATATTTCATGGAGGCATGTCCTGCCAAAGCTGGTGACTATCTTGAATTATTTGCTGAACAAGATTTATTGGTTGCAATCAGTGCTTGTCCGGGTGGTGACTTGTCTCAATGGGGTTGGGGAGAAGACAAAGACAATTTAGAAGGACTGAAAATGGTCGACTGTTGCAGACCGTTAGGCTTGGATGTTTATAAGATTGATGACGAAAGCGAAGTTTTGAAAGAGTGGAGCGCACCCGAAGTGGCCAATTACAAAGGCAATCATGGCTTAAGAGCTCCATGAAATGTCGAATTATGATCATTAGAATTTTTAGTACATCTATATTCGTCAGCAATCACCTTGTAAACTATTTCTATATACACGTCATCTTAGACAAGGTTCAAACAGTATTATCTATACTTTCCCCTACCCAATCACTAATCATATCATTTGTGATAAATCCAGCAATGTCACTTCCTTTGTACTCTACCTTATTATCCTTTATGAATAGTTTCAAATATTCAAAACTTTCAAGGATCTTTTCCTTTGGCAAATTTCTTTCCATCTCCTGAAATTCTAGCTCAAAACTTTCTAGAACTGCATGTTTGGCAACATGAAATGTTATCGTGAATCCCAATTTCTCATTATATAATTGATGACTAAACTTTTGACTAGATCCAAACCTCCAGGACCATTGCTTGAGTTCGTCAGCTGTAGATCTAATTTCTTCTGGCAAATCTGTAGTATCATCAATATGATATACTTCTGCAGTTCTATTCCAATTGGCTTCTACGAAATCGGTCAAGCCAAACATTTCGTTTTGATCAAACTCGCCCTTTTCTTCGTCTTCAAGAAACTTTTCTCTTGGCACCAGCAAACCGTATGCTTGTTCGAATTCTTCACTCACAATGTTTATAAACTCATCAGAAGAAAGCTTCAAGTTGGTAACTTTAGACTTGACCGAATTGATAGCACTTTTTGCATCAATTTTTCCGATCTTACTTTCATCTCTTGATAATAACTTACCCAATATATCAAGTCTCAGGTTAAGGAGCATAGTGCCATGATGATATGACTTTCCTTTGGATAATTTGTAAGCTGAGCCACTAATTTTGTAACTGATACCATCTGGTTGTTCCTCGGTGGTGATATCACCTCTTTCATTCACCTTTAATTTATATTTTGAATGAGGATAATTATTGACAGCCCGCTTAACCAAATCCGCAAATGTGAATCTATCGAATTGTGCTTTGGTCGTCATGAATGAATAATTAATATTCCCTTGATCGTGGACCACTGTTCCACCTCCAGATCTTCTTCTGACTAAGGGAATATATAAAGAGTTTAATAGTGGAATATTCACCTCTTTCCAAGGATTTTGATTTTTTCCTATAACAACACACGGAGAGTTTGTATAGAACATGAGTCTGTTGTAATTCGACGTGTTTTCCTCGGGGATAGGCATATTGTTATAAATGTAATCTTCAAGTGCAAGATTAAGAAATGGACTTGAAAGCTTGGAAACAAATACTATCGGCCGTTTTTCTTTGGCTACCTCCTGGAAATTAGTTGTATGTGTAACTGAGCTTGGAGTTTCTGCAACTGGCTCGGAATTTTGGCCAAAGAGCTCTAACCTTTTGGCAATAACATCTGGTGATTCCTGGTAGTCTTGGAAATCACTGAGTCCAAAATCATCGGCATCCGCCGAACTTAAGTCATCTTGAAAGGGAACTTGGACATTACTAAAGTTTCTTCGTACATTGTTCACTCTAAGTAAAGCGGGATTTTTAAATAGATGTTGGAACATCGTTTAGTGGTCTGGCTAAGTTCTTGTGAAGCTATAAGAATCTGAAAAGATGGATCGAGGACTGATCACGTGTATCACTCTTTGTTTTATTGGAATACGTACGCTTTGAAGAGATAATTCAGAAAAGAGTTTTTCAGGTATAAAGAGTAGGATACTGCTTAGTAACTCAAATCTTATAGTTCTTGAATATCCTACAAAACAGATGCAAGCTTTAGTGTTTTTGCAGTGGTACCTATCAACTAACATATGTGGTCGGAACTCAACTTTTCACGTGCAGAGAGCCGGAGATATATTGCAAGTTCATCTCCTCTATAATAGTGAATATTGAAATGGCAACTAGATATAACAACACAACATAAATAAATGAACAGGGACAACATCATAGAGAAGCATCTTTTATCACGATCTTATGATTCGGTCGAAAGAATCGAACAACTTTTGGAAGAAAGGTACCATATTGCTGGAGGACAAAAGCCTTTCATACTTTTTCAAGGAAAACCAGAAGACAAACCAGTTGCCAAAGCTGCCATACATGATCCCGTTGAGGCTAGAAGCAATGCCTTAACTAAAGAAAGAAAACTCAACACAAGACTCGACTTGAAAACGTACATCAAAAAAACCATGAACAATCAAAAGAAGTTGGTGAAGAAAGTACAAGCTCATAAAAGATCAAACAACGGAAAGATATTCCCTCTTAAGAAACTATTGAACCATTATAGTATTCCCGAGTTTGAAGAGTTCGTGCCGTTAAACAGCTTGTGGCAGAGCTACATACAAGATCTTATTTTTCCACAAAAAGCCATATTGGGCATGAATATTATACTACCACGCTTATCAAGTGCAGACTTCAATGGGTGTTTGATAACAGTATTACAGTCCAAGAACACAAACCTCGTGGGATTAAGGGGAATAGTAGTTTGTGATACCCAACATTCGTTTATTGTATGTGTACCAAGAGGAAAAGATGCCAAAGAATGGAATGAAAATAAGGACCATTTCTCTCCCCTGGAGGTTGTTGGAGGCCTTCGGGTCATATCCAAGAGTGGTTCCTTATTTGGATTCGATGTGATACTTCCGTTTGATAATGATTCCAAAGAAGATGAATGTATAGGATTCACCATGATTGGTTCGAGATTTGAGTTCAGATCACTGGATAGATCAGGTAAAAAGTTCAAAAATCATAATGTCGATGATATCATATAGTGGGCTAGCCATGCATTAAGGATGTTTATAAAGTGTTTAATTTTTTCTTTAGGTCATTCAATTGTAAAATTAATAACTCATCCTTATGTGTATCGAGAATCTTCAATAGATTTTGAATTTCGTCCACAACTTTAGGTTTAGTACTGGGATCAAATGCTGGACTGTCAATTAAGCTAGTGATTTCTTCGGATAAATTTATAGGATCCACGTCCGATGGAAATGTTGGCTTTGCAGGAAGTTCTTTTATGCCAATGATGCTGGCATTATCATCACTCTGAGTGAAGGTTTGTTTCAAGTCTTGTACTACTGCATCAAAATCACCTCCAAATTGTGACGTTTCGTCCTTCAAAAAAGTAGAGAGTTCTCCCAATACCCTTTCCAAATAGTCGTCATCTTTTCCCACTACACTCTTATGTTCTTGGTATATTGCCAATCCTTCAACTTTTCCTGTTTTAGCGGGTGGTTCTGGTGTCGTTAGATTGCCCAAAGTCTGGCTCAATTTGATGAGTTCGTAGTAGTTATCGTATATAATTGACTTCTTGGCCAGATCATGCGAATTAAGGTTGTTTGTGATTGAGTTCCGCACCTTCAATATATCCTCGATCTTGCTGGTCTTGATGAATGTTTCCAATTGCTCTGGATCATTCAAATCAACATCTCGAACCAACTTTCCGGTATCTGATTCAAGTTTTTGTTTTGCATACGCTTCACTAGTTCCGCTGGTTTCATCCTTTTTGTCCAGTGTATCCGTTCCATTCTGGAGATTCTTGATTTCCTCCTCTTGCTTCTGTATGTTGTAGAATTCTTGAAGTGCCTTACGCCTCGACAGAACTTTACGGACTTGTGAGTGGGGACTTGACGTTAAATGCGGCGAGAAAGACCCACTTAAAGCAGGCGACTGGGGTCTAGAACTGGTTGATTGTCGCTTATATGATAATACGGGTGTTTCGGGCATTTTGGCGGTTGTTTCCCTCGTTGCCTGGACTCTCCTACTAATAGTTACAATTGTAGGTATACTATCGCATTATCCAGGTCGGGTCGTGTACTTCGAAGGAATATATGGTAAACATACAGCATCATACTGGCAGCACCTGAAAAGATCCATAATGGTAGTGAATTTATATTATATATACATTAGTCGTTGATCCATGATTCTAAATAAACCAAATCTGATTCCTGGTCTTCATCAGGAATCACTGAAAAATGGTCAAAAATAGAATATGGTTGGTTTTTAATCAGACTTCTCAAAGATTCACTGACCATTTCCATGTTTGCAGCGTCTTCGTGGGCCCGGCCATAGCCCGCCTCCAAAACACTCTGCCAAGTAGCCTTGTAGGTATCACCTGTGAAATTAAGCAATTCCAATTTATCATCGAAAATGAGCACTTCGCATAATGATCTAATATCATTGATTGCCAAGTCGATGTTGGTAATTTTATTCGAAGTGATGAAGTCCATTATGGAGTCCAAATTGACGAACCCGGTGTGTGTAGAGGGGTAGACTGCCTGAAGTATGTTGTTATCTTTTGATAAAGGTTGGAATGCGGTTGGAAACGTTTTGGAAGCAGCAAATCTCCATATAACGGTGAGTAACGAGTCAATAAACTCAGTATCCAATTCGGAATCGGTAAACCATGGTCCTCCTGTGACTTCAATAGATGGTTGTAAATTATATAACATGTATATTTTTCTTGTTGGATGTTTCACCGACTTGATTGATTTGATGTATCTTTGATTTTCCAACGATTTCAAGCATCTGACCACAACATGTTGATGCAAGTTGGTTTTGGCTTTGATAGTCTTGGTCCAGATACCTTCTCTGGCTGATGCTTCGATGTAGGAATATATCATCGCTTCATCTTCACTCATTTTCGTAATTTTGGTGGCTTCAGCCATGGACACCGCCTGGAACTTTAACACGTCCCCTTGCTTCACTAACTTGACAAGTTTCTTATTGACTAATTCTTGAGCAATTTTCACCAACTCCATGGGCTTGGAGATATTGATGCTCTTTTGAAGTTCTTCTTGACTGAAGAGAGTAGAAGCTGGCTCGTCCAACATCTTGCCGTAAAGCTTACGGGCATTATCCGATAGTTCTGTCATAGTGTAAATTCTCTCTATTATATGGTATTGATTCCCGAGCAGTCTGTTTTTATTGGTGGTGTTCTCTAGAGTCTACGTAGTACTAAGTCTATACTTTTAGATCAGATTTCGATACATTTTTTTGGTGCGATGGAGCTGACCAGTCGGTCAAAATGAAATGTTTTGAGAGTAGTGAGGGAAGATTCAAGATCCTTTTTGGAACTATGCCATATACAATTTTGCCACAATGGAAGATCTAGATCTATTAGATGACTTGGATGGACCAGAGATATCCAAAAGTATCAAGTTTAAGGGGTTTAAGAAAAAAACTATCAAAGGCAAACGTACCATACGACCCAAACTTTCATTTGAAGTACCTGACGAAAACGAAACTATAGACGAAATTGAAAGCGTAAAGCCCAATCTGACAGGCTCTGGAACCAAGAATATCTTTTCAAGTAAGGTCACTGCAAAAGTGCCATCTTTAGCGAAGAAGATAAAGCTTTCACGAACAATCAACCTGGACAGTGAACAAAATGCCAACGAAGATATCGAGCTACAACTAGATGATGATCCGGAGAATAACCCAGTCATTGAGAACATTGACGAGTTGACGGGCTTTGGAGCAAACCTAAAGAACTTACCCACTGTTCGTAACGATCCTCAAATTGGAACTGCGATCGAAAAGAAATACGTTCCAATAATCAGTAACAACGAGCCAGACTTTAGAGTAACTCATAAAGAGATCAATGAGGAGTATGACGATGGGCTTAATTATGATGATGGTGCTAACGAAGAGAAAGAAAGGATAGTAGACAATGGAGATTTGGAGTTATCCCATGAAGATTACCTCGTTGAAGGTACAACCTCACCAAATGCAACTATTTCCACCACTACGAACACCTTTCAAATTAATCAAGACATGTACGACCTAGAATTAGGTAGTGAACCATCTGAATCTGAAGGTGAGAAGCCTAGTCGCTCGATAACTTCTATAAATCCGAAATTAAGTGAAATATTAGATCTCAACGATCAAATCAACTCAATAAGAAAGTTAATCGAAGACTTACAAGCTACCCAGGTAACTCTTGAAAAGGATGCTCAAATTCAGCAGGCTGAACTCGAGGCAGCGACACAGAAAAAGAAAAATATACTTGAACAATTTAGATTATGATAGTAGTATAGTATTCCCGACAGCCACAAAAAGGTCCAGAATGAATCAAGGATATCATCATCGCTCATCTTCAAAATTATATGTACTCTAATATACTTGTCTGTGCGTACTTTTCAGTCCCGATCTCTCACCGCGCCTAACCTGTCAATTACCTGATTGGTCTTGACTCATACGAACGGTTTTCCATTCCCGAAAATTTTCACCTTGACTTCCTATAAATTGTACGTATTTACTGCAACTATTACTCTCAATGTCTTTATTATCATATATAAACAAAAACATAAATATGTCTGTCAAGGCTGTCGCCAGCAAAAGATTTTTATCAAGTACCACCACGATGAAAACACAACCTCGCCATTTAGTCAGTACTCTTCAATTATCCAATGAAGAATTGGCCTCTTTAGTTCTGAAAGCAGCTCATTTCAAGAAGATTGTTAAGTCTGGCGAGCCATCTGTGGAAAACCACAACCGGCTTTTGGGAAAACTTGTTGCATTGTTATTTTCGAAGAGATCAACCAGAACCAGAGTCAGTACTGAAGGAGCTGCTGCTTTCTTTGGTGCACAACCCTTGTTCTTGGGGAAGGATGACATCCAGTTGGGTGTTAATGAAACAGTGTATGATACCACCAAAGTGTTGAGCTCCATGACCTCTTGTATTTTTGCAAGAGTCGGAAAACATCAAGAAATCCTCGATTTGTGTGAACATTCAAATGTTCCTATCATCAACTCCTTATGTGACAGATTTCATCCATTACAAGCTGTCGCTGATATCTTGACTATCAAGGAAGAGTTTGAAGGAACTACTGGCCCATTAAAATTATCTTGGATTGGTGACTCAAATAATGTCATAAATGACTTGGCTATTGCCTCTTTAAGATCTGGTATCTCTGTTGCCATCGCTATTCCAGAGGGTTTGAAATTAGATCAAGAAGTTGAAGCTAAGGCCAATGAACTTGCCAAAGAAGGTGGTTTGACTTTTGAGATCTTCAATAAACCGGAGCAAGCATTGAAAGATGCCAATATCATCGTGACAGACACATGGATTTCAATGGGCCAAGAATCCGAAAAGATCGAGAAACTCAAACAATTTGCAGGATACCAAATAACCAAGGAGTTGATATCTGCTGGCGGTGCATCGCCCAACTGGAAGTTCATGCATTGTCTTCCTAGACATCAAGAAGAAGTCAACGATGAAGTTTTCTATAGTGACAAGTCTGTTGTTTTTGAAGAAGCTGAAAATAGACTTTATGCTGCTATGGCTGTTATTGATGCTTTTGTGATTAACAAGGGAGATTTATTAAAGTGAGTAAAAAACTTACGTATGGAAACGATAAATGTAAATATTAAGAATTCTGTGAATTCAATGAAAAAAACTGTAATTGCAAATTTTAGACGGAAATGAAACAGTCAGATGTTTGTATTTACGTTGATTATAACAATAAAACAAATACTATTCATATTTCCGCCACAAAAGAACTCGATAAATGGAAGTGTATTTCGCAATTTGATTTTAAAGGTTTTCTGAGGCGTAATTTTACAAAAGTTATGATACTTTCGATTTGCTGCAAAAAATCAACACTATTGACCTTAGTACGGTCGATGGGGTACAATTCAAATTACATCTCTGAATGTTATCAAGGTATTCGTTATCTCTATCTATGGTACAGTAACTGCTGTGGTTTGTTAACAAAAGGACATTGGTCGAGGCTTATTGGTAGTGGGGTCTTTCACCAAAAGCAAGGCCACAAATTGGTTCATACTTGTTGACAATATAATGATCATGAACAAGATATGTTGTTGCACTCAACGTGTCAGTCTATGTGATTCTTTTAGATTAAGTTAGAGTGTAGTGGGGCAGGATTAATTGTTGCGTAATAGTGTTTGTGGCTATCGAGACCTTTTTGCACCTAAAAAAGCCCAAACTTTTGTATTCAAGTATACAAAATAAATTATATCTTCCTTCAAAAAAAAGACAGCTTGGCAGTCAATATGTCCTTAGCACCTAAGGATTCTATGGCACTGAGCCAAGACAACACTCCATTGACTGACCTGAATGAGAATTCCTATCCCAACGAGATTTCCCACCCTAACGAGAGATCGCGCTGGAACTTGATCATGGCGGCTCGAACCCATTGAGCAACGAATCACCCTTGACACCTACTGCTGGCATCGAAAGCGTCAACGATCAAAGCCCAACTAACGAGTCCCCAAACGAAGGCATTACCGCCCTGAGCACGAACATGAACGATGCCGGGAATGTTACCAGGGAATCATTCATGGAAGGATCACTGAGTGCAAGTGCAGCACAAAGAGGAGCCCCTGGCGTGTTGGAAGAAGTAGTCCTTATCACGAATAGCTTAAACGAAGGCAATGCTGCCGAACACTCTTTCGACGAAAGTGATATTGAACCTATTGAGCATGAGTTCGAAATTGATCATGAGAATGCAGCCATTGAAGGGAATATTGAACCTATTGCGCCTTTTGCACCTTTTGCACCTTTACTTGAGCGTGAAGATGAAACTATTCAAGAGAATATTGGGGACGTTATTGCAGACGATATTGAAGAAGCTACCGAAGAAGTTCATGTACCTTCTGTACTTCAAATGAAGCTTTCAATTGCTGCAAATTACAAACCCTTAAGTCATTTTCCAGGTATGGGCGAGCTTTCAAATGTACCTGACTTTCAAAATGCTGCAAATTTTAGAATTCTCCCCGAAACAGTTTATTACAGAGCCCCGAATTCTGGTGCAACGGTTGAATATCAACGCACCCGTCCACAAGGAGATACTAACTGGGGTCTTTATTCTCTCAAACCCTTTTATGTTGACGTTTTCGACTCAAGTGAGAACAAGATCATTCCTGGGAAAGCAAAGAAGAGATACCACTCTGAGATTTATCTCAAGATCAACTTCTAGTAAAATCGAAGCTCTTCTTCATGCACTTAGTAAATTTTATTAGGTTTAGGGATTCATTAATGTGCAAGAACTTACAAAAGTGTAGATGTTATTAGGGTCCACTTCAAGTATCCATGCTCAATTATACTAAACTCTCCTGATAGTTTTAATCGTTACATACAAACACCCTCCTTCACTTTTAAGTAGTGGCAGTCCATCTAACATCTTTAGATGTATATATTGAAATACTGTATTTTTGAGATACTACTGTAAGAGTACTTTTGAGCGAGTTATGGCTAACTATTGAAGAGACTTATTCGTGGAATGCCAGAATTAAAAAAGGATGTACTCTCTGAGAATACATTCCATTGCTTTTATTAGCATTGGTGTTGGCTACTATCAAGTCTGAAAGTGAGCCTTAATCATACCGTGCGATTCTTCAAGCATGGCACCAATTTGTACCAACTTAACATTACCAACAATTGTACATCACTTTCACTCACAACTCTGAATAGACTACCACAAAAGCTACGAAGTATCTGTTGAACTATTTCTCTTGATAGACCAGTTCCTTCCTTTTTACATTGTTCCAAAATTTTGAGCTGATTATGCTTAATCAAGCATGGCAAAAAACCTGTAGTAAATGGGGGACTCAAGAGAAAAAACTTTACAAATAGAAAGTCCTCCTCAAGTGAAAAGACATAACCTTTTTAGAAGATCTACAATAAAATGTTAACAGATGTTCAGCCAAAAGACTCAATACATGTATTGGGAGCTTTTCCTCCAGAAATCCATGTTCAGATTGTCAAGTACCTTCGGCAAGCTGACGTCATAAGCTATTGTCAGTTGGACAAGAAAATGAGACCTATCGGACAGAGTCGACTATGCAAAAGAATTCTCGTATACGATGATAACAACCCCTGGTTCAGTTTTCTTAAATATAGGGCCAATATTCAATATAATTATCAAGTCACGTTTGTTAGCATAGATGTCTTCGTCGAACATTTTGAGGATATCCGACAGTTACATTCCAAGATCCAGGAGATCCATATTTGGGCCTATATATCTTTAAACTCGGTAAAATATTTAAAGGCTAGACTCCCAGATACTCACCTCCATCTTTACGATGGGTTATCATACGATCAAGTCCGATATCTTGCACCAAGCGCTTTGATGATGAGCATCACACAGCTTGATATGCCAAAAAATTTCATGAGTGGCCAAGTCCCTCCCAACGTGAAGGACTTGACTATTCGTGTGATGGACTGCTCACTAGATCGGGCACAAATGCTATTGAAAGACTGGAGTCTGATTTATCCCAAGTTGAGACGACTACTGGTTCACTATCACAAGCATGATCATGATCTCAATGATCTTTTCACAAAAGAAGTTCTTGGATTAAAGCCAAATGTGCAGCTTGACCTTGAAGAACTTGAGGTCAGGGTTCCCTTCAACGTAACTTATAGGGCTCTTGACTTGGGGGCGTTCAATGCTGACTCACTACGTGAGTTGACAATGTATCTATCATTCACATTAGGGCCCAATCAGCTTCTTCACTCGCCATATGTTGACGTTAACCTTTTTTGCTTGGTTTCGAAACAGTTCATGGAAAATAGTATTGCTTATTTGCGATGCAGGGACCCTGATCTTTGTGCTATTCCCGAGCACAAAGAAAGTCTTGAGGTATTCATCTACGACAGAACAGAACGGTTCACTGGAGTTACCCGTGCTAATGCGATTACAAAATGGGTCAAGAACTTCTGTATCAAGGATGAATACCCTCGGTTACATACTATCATTTGTTGTGAGGTTGAATTCAGGATTCGCCGAGTGAATGGTGCATTCTTGAAGTTATCAAGGGTCTCTAAGTTCAATCGTGATGAGTAGGCGGCTGCTAGGATACAGAGTCGGATAACACTATATATAAGATAACTATTAGCAGATAGTAGGTGAGGTTGTCCTGTATATAAAGTAGATTTTCGCAGCCAAATTTTTCGAAAATTACCTGCCTATCGAATCATACGAAGGAGTACATCCAGCCTAAGCAGAATAAGTAGTGTCCGTAGAACAACGAGTAAGATAAAAAGCAGCAGGTTTTTTGCGTATGAATTCACTCTTTTTAACTACTGAGATGTTCACAAGTAAAAGAAAGAAAACTGCTGATTGTGATCTTCTCCAATTGGGAGATTTTCCTCCAGAAATTCATGTTCAAATTGTCAAGTACCTTCGGCAAGCTGACGTCATAAGCTACTGTCAGTTGGAGAAGAAAATCAGACCTATCGGACAGAGTCGACTATGCAAAAGAATTCTCGTTTACGACAATGACTGCCCCTATTTTAGTTTTCTTAAATATAGGCCCAGAATTCAATATAATTATCAAGTCACGTTCGTTAACATAGATGTCTTCATCAACCGTTTTGAGGATATCCGACGGTTTCATTACAAAATCCAGGAGATCCATTTTTGGGCCTATATATCTTTAAGCTCGGGTAAAGATCTAAAGGCGAGAATCCCAGATACTCACCTCCATTTTTACGGTACTTTATCTTACATTCAAATCCGATATCTTGCACCAAGCGCTATGATGATGAGCATTAAACAGCTTGAAATTTCAATAAAGTTTATGAGTGGAGAGATCCCTTCAAACGTGAAGGACTTGACTATTCATGTGATGGACTGCTCACCAGATCGGGCGCAGATGCTATTGAAAAATTGGAGCCTGATTTATCCCAAGTTACAACGACTTCTGGTTCAACTTCACGAGCTTCATTATGATCCCAATAAGCTTTTCACAAAAGAAGTTCTTGGATTAAAGCCAAATGAGCAGCTTGACCTTGAAGAACTTGAGGTCAGATTTCCCGAAATCAAAGACAGCGTTCTCGACTTGGGGGCATTCAATGCAGACGCAATACGGGAGTTAGTATTGCATGAACCATTCACATTAAGGCCCAATCAGCTTCTTCACTCACCATATGTTAACGTCAACCATTTCTGCGTGGTTTCAAAACTATTCATGGAAAATAGTATTACTTATTTGCGATGCAGAGACCCTGATCTTTGCGCTGTTCCCAAGCACAAAAAGAGTCTTGAGGTTTTCATCTACTGCGAAACAGAACCGTTCACTGGAAGGCCTGTGGCTCGTGCTACTGCAATTAGAAAATGGGTTAAGAACTTCTGTATCACGGATGAATATCCTCGGTTACATACTATCGTCTGTTGTGGAATCGAATTTAGGATTCGCCGAGTGAATGGGGTGTTTCTAAAGTTATCAAAGGTCTCTAAATTTAATCGTGATGAATAGGTTGGTGGTTACGTATTCCAACTGGGGTGAAATTGCACAAGTCATATCTAGAGCTATAGTAGATCTCATTTCGCTTTGCAATAAGTTTGCAGGAGCTCACTATGTAGCAATGTGGTCAATAAAACAAACACTAAGACCTTGAAATAGTATGAGCAGTTTCACATTAACTGAATGATATGCTTCGTAAATAACACTGTTATACACTATCTTTGTTCGTCAAGTGACCTGAACTAGACGATACTTAGTGATAATCATATACCAACACGAAAGAGAAATAAAACATCAGGGGTTTGCCACCGCGGTGTGGTTTGTAAATCTTTTAGAATGTTTAACCCATATTGTTTAGAAATTGAGCGGCGCACATATCTGAGATTATGTTGGTGGCTCTCCCCACTCGCAATAGAAAAACTGGTGATGTTTTAGTGAAGCACCAGCGACTTTATAACCAATTTCCGCAGCTTTACTTATAGATAGGAGAAAAACGGACATTCAATTTCAGTAAGCGGGGTTCATCTATTACGAAGGCAATTGTAAGCAAGAACAAAATGCAAGGTTCGTAATCTGGAGCCTTAAGACTAAAAGGAATGGAACTTTTACCGAGATTATAGGGGGTTTTCAATTGGAGGGGGTTTAATTTTGTTGAGTAAAAGGGCGTGGGTTCTCTACTCCAAAAGAGTTAAAAGGGGAAGTTTCGCTTCATCAATCAGTTCCTCTTCTCAAGTAGTATAGACGTTGAATTCCACTTTTGTTTCTCGTGATAAAAGCTCACCCCACAAACTTCCTTCAACATGTCTACAACCGCCTTTATATCTGGTGCCAATGGGTATCTTGCCCAACATATTATCAAGTTATTGATCGAGAAAGACCATTTAGTCATTGGATCTGTAAGATCCGAAGAAAAGGGTCAACACTTGAAAAGTCTTTTCAAAACAGGATTCGAATACATTGTGGTATCCGATTTTGTCAAGGAAGGCGCTTTTGATGAAGCCTTCCAAAAGTATCCTCAAATCTCCCTTTTCTACCACACTGCTTCTCCAGCTATAGAAACAAACACTGATATTGAGGAATTGTTATTGAAACCAGCTATTGAAGGTACCAAGAATGCTTTGAAGTCTGCCAGCAAATACGGCAAAAATCTCAAAAGATTTATATTCACATCTTCTGGTTTGGCTAATGGTTTTTCGTTCACCCCTCAGCCGGATAAGCTCATTAACGAAGAGAGTTGGACTGAGATTACGTACGAGCAGGCACTTAGTAATGCCATGCTCGGTTACATTGGCTCAAAAACTTTCGCGGAGAAGAGTGCCTGGGAATATGTCAAGAATGAGAACCCTCACTATGAGTTGGTTGTAGTTACACCAGTTATGGTGTTCGGTCCTCAGGCATTTGAATCTGAGGGAGGTAAGGTAAGTGGCAGTGTGAGCTACCTTACACCATTTCTTGATCTTAAGTCAACAGATCCCTTGCCAGAGATCATCTCATTTGCGTTCATTGATGTTAGAGATATTGCCAAAGCTCAATTGATTGCGGGTACCAGTAAAAAAGCAGTGAATCAAAGACTACTTGTTGCTAATGGTCCTTATAATGCTCAGGCTGTCGCAAATGTCTTGCGTAAGAACTTCCCAGAATTACACGATACAATTCCCGAGGGTAATCCCTCCAATACCGAGAAGTCATTGAAGACTGTCATCAACGGGATCTTGGACAATTCCAAAACTCGGCAGATTTTGGATTTGGAATTTATCAGTTTTGAAAAAACTATTGTGGATACCTTTACCCAAATCTTGGCCAATAGAAAAAAATAATGGCCCCAATTTTCTTTCGATTAACTGCCGTGATTCCGCAGTATATAGTTTTATAAATAGCTGCAAATTGTTTTCTGAATATACGGCCAGAAAAAGTACATTATCGGGATGATTCGGATCAAGAGGCTTGTACGATCGATGGTTGCAAAGCCTGGGGCAGGTCATACTTGTATAATAACGCATGCAGTCTTAAAGTTGAATAAAATGCAGGAGTGTAACTAATTTTAGTTTGCAGCAACTGAGCCAAATTCTCTTCGATAACCCAATGCGGAACGTCAATGCGAGTCATTCACCACAAAATCATAAGTTGTATAGAATGAAACTGTTACTTGATATTGTATATTAATGCAAAAGTTGCCTGTAATTCGAACTTAATTTTGGACTGCAATTGTATCAACAAGAGCTTATCTAGTACACCAGCTGGAACTATATTGTAAGCGCGTCGCTAATTTAATTTATTCAACTGCTCAAAACAGCTTATAACTTCAACCGACAGAATCTCTTATTTGCAATGGGAGAAATCATGGATTCAATGCTGGTATACACATACTTTTTGGGAGAGCAAGTTGCCAATGTATCCATATCCTCAATTGGTACGACTCCCGACAGAACATGTGTTCGGTCTCCCATTAAAAGAGAACCCAGTGACAGTGCTGTTGAAACCTTATCCTTCAGAGAAGAAAAAGCAGACAAGCTGGCGACAGCCAAGTCTGACAGAAGTCAGCGACTTTTGAGAATGAGACAGTCTCAAAAGCAACTACGGGAACGTCGCAACAACAAGATCAAGCTTCTTGAACAAGAAGTCGAAGATTTGAGGAACGAGGTGAGAACACTCAAAGAAATCTCAAGATTCAACGGCTCAATATTGGATAGAAGTCCGCGATATCCTTCTTCAGCATTCTATCCCCCTGACTACTTGTTATTCCCGTCGATTATGAAAGAGCTTGATCCCGAAAGTATCTTCACAGCCACTCCTCCAGAATTGATTCAAAAGATCTATAGTGGTAATAGCCGCAACTTGCTTATTGACATATTTGAGAAGAGTCTCGAACTATTTCATGGTCGGAACTCACTTCACGACGGCGACTTGCTTGAATTGTTCCTCACCAAGTCAGTTTTTCGTTACACTCCTACGCCTGAAGACCGCAATAACTTCGTGAGGCAATTCGAAATTTTTTCTGCAACTCGTATGTTGCCTGTTCATTGGATTGCATCCTCAAGAAATTTGCCCGATGGAATAATTTCGATATTCTGTATCTTACAGTATTTGGTTTGGTATACTGATATTCTGACAATTAGCAATGAAGTATTCACGTCGTTTGTGGCCAGATATTTATTTGCTACACATTGGGGACCTGCAATTTACGTCACAGACCTCACGAGGTGTATTACTGCAGCTATTGATCCCAACTACGACTCTGTATACTTGAATTGCCTGTTGAAGAGCCAGATCAGTAGAATGATGTGCTCGGATCTGTTGTATTCCTTGGCCGAATAAAGAAATGCCGTTTACAACTGATTCAAAAAGGTTAGTCCTGCAGTTTCGGGCCAAGTAGGAGTTTGTATTAAAGTTCAATAATTCGGGAGCAGATATTTTAGTTTTAGGATATATGGCATTATATGGTATTTATTAACTTATGAACGTAGCACAGCATACAAGTAGTGATTCAATGATGAATTGTTTGATAGAAAGTCACTTGTGTCCGAATTTCATATACTCTTGTTGAATGAAGCTAATGAAGCATAAACTACCAATAATAAATCCTAATCTGGTCCTTAGATAATCTGTCAATAAGATGCACTACAAGAAGGGTTCTCCGGACTTAAGCTTCCTGTCCGACTAAAATTTACGAGAATTACCAACCAATATCAATGGGACGAAGATAATATGGATTAAAATGCTGGCAAATCGACAAACAATCCCATACTTTGCTGATAATTTCAAGAATTAGTATCAAGAAACTCGGAGTTGACAAATGCTGACACTTGTGAACCACTTAAAGGGGATTAATATCTTGTACAGCCTCAAATGATTGTAACTACCAACGATGGCAAAAATGTAGCATCAACCACCAATGCACAACTAGCACAAGTGGTTCGAAAACGATGGAGTCTCTCGAAAAAAGGGGAAGTTTAACTTTGTTTGTTTCTCTTTACATTATCACCCTAAAACGCTACCTCGTAATAGTTACTGGAGTCAATGGGTACTCAAAAGATCGTGAGATATTTGATTGAACAAGGTTACTTTGTTATTGGATCTGTCAAAACTGAAAAGAAGGAAACACTTGAAGTTGCTTTCACCCAAGGATTTGATTATGTCGTCATTCCTGACCTTGTTGAACAAGATGCTTTTGAAGAATTTTGCATTGATACCCCAAAGTGGAACACTTCTCCCACTCAGCATCTCCAGATATCTTCATTGATTCTAAAATTGAAACGTTGCTCTTGAAACCAGCTGTTGACCGAACTATCAATGCTTTGAGTTCAGTGTAAAATTGGTAAAAACGTGAAGAAATTCGTTTACACCTCCTCTGCAGCTACTATTGGATTATTATCTGGTTGCTGATAAGGTTAGTAATGAAGATGCTTGGACTGATATTAGCTGGAACTAGGTGCTTACTGGCTGTTACTTGGGGTACGTTGGATCCAAGGTATTTGCAGAAAAGGATGCATGCAATCACGTCAAGCACGAGAAACCCCATTTTCATCTTGTCACTGTCAACCTAATGGTTGTGTTCGAACCATTGCCCAATGAATCTGAAAAGCCTCTGAAAAGCCTACCAATACCTTTAACATTCATGCTGGTTTCCTTGACTTGAAACTTACCGATGAATTTGCCAGAAGTTCCTGAAAACCAACCTTCATTGATGTTAAAGACACCGTAAGAGCTCACTATCTTGCAGCTAGCAAGAAAGGTGCTTCTAGACTGAGGTTATTCTTGACCAATGGCCTTTTACCAAACAATCTCTCACGGATGAACATCTCTCACGGATGATTCATCGCAGTCTACCTGAATTAGCTAATGTTGTGCCTGTTGGAGACCCTTCAACAACTGAAAAAGAGCTCAAGGAATATTCATCAGTACCGTTGACAACTCCAAAATGAGAGAAACATTTGGCTTTGAATTCATAGATTTTGATACCCCTATTAGGGATACATATGCTCAACTTTTGGCTACGAGTAAGAAGTCATAAGTCTATGCTCTCGAACTCTTTTGCTACCAAAACTTTTGCTACCAAAAGTTGCACTGGCTGCCTCACGTAGCTTATTTTATTCTAATAGTATGACCCTCTGAGATATCTTTAACAAAATCCAAGACCATCTACAATAAAACACACGGGATACCGCTATCGTGCGTAGTATATCAGTACGTACATGTCTATCTATCAATTGCCTATAATAGACCAGAAACTACTATTATACGGCAACGAAAGATACCGTCCCAGCACGTCATATCGTAAAGCCAAGAATAATTCGGAGTATTTCGTTGTGTGGGGCTTAGTTTATGCTTAGATCCAACAGATTAGGGTATCAACTTCAGTTAGGCCCCTAATTCTAAAGGCAAATAAATCTGCAAATTTCAAAAATTGCCGTACCACCGTGAAACAATTCGAAGCTTGTATTCGTCAATTCTTTCCCGCAGATCGGTAGAAGCAACAACTCGGATCCTCCTGGCTCAGCTGTTTGTCCCTAATCCGTATGGCCGGTAGCGCTTTGTAAACCAGACAAATAATAAGACTAATATGCAGCGTTCAATTGTTCAAACGGGTGAAAGATGAGGAGTTAGATGGAAAAACTCCGTGCCGATCCGCGTCAATCATAGTGCCCCGACCTTAGAGTACGGGGAAGGGGTGTATAAGAAAGCCACTAGCCCAGGGATTCCAACGTCGCTAATCCTATCGATACTAGGAGAAATGTTTTGCATTGGTCTTTGTGAGCTTTCGGAACCTTTGGGTGCAAATACCGCGAAAGGAATAGTAGTACGTGGAGGAAGCAAAATTCGAAGGCAATCTATTAGTGACCAGCACTAACTACATGGGTAGAGGGTCCAAAATACCCGCTACACACTAATGCACCTCGACCTTTCAGTGAAGATCAATTTTCTCATTCGATGGTCGCGTTGAAAAAGGGTCAAATACTACAAATACGTTAGTTTGATACTACCAACTTTATTAAGGTGGAGAGTATAGGAGTATAGGAGAGTATTTTGCTTCAGATACTGCTATTTTTAGAAGAAGAAGCGTTAAAGTTTGCTGATGAACTAATAAGTAAGCACTGGAATAGTCATCGCACTTTCGATGATCAAGGTTCTGAGATTATGGTCTGATGATTAGTTTTCACTTTGAATCGTTCGACTGGTAATTAGTTTCCTTTTTGGTCAGTTGCTTTTAAGGAAGATTATTCTGTAGAGTAATGTAGTTATATGATTTCACAATACTATTGGTATATTTAAATTTCACTCAAATTAGCTACGAAATATAAAAATTATATGTTCCGAAATGCAAAGATCGACACTAAATGTAGAATCATTATTCATCCGAAGAGGGGTCTCTTTGCAAAGATAATCTTCCGATACCAAGAGATTCTCCTCCTAAAATACATGACAAAAGTATTTTAACTGCACAGAAATCCATGCAATATGGATCAGATCTTCGACGGTTCGCACCACTTGTAACACTCCGGTTCGGATATGCTTCCACCCCCACTTTTGAAAAAAAATAACCCCCTACCTGCCGCAACAAAAAGCAAACTCTCGACTCACGTTATATGTTCATATCGCCGTTCTGGCTAGTTGGTTGTTGCAAATATAAGGTGCATTTTGTGTTCCACGGAAACGATGCGGGCTAGCCGCACATGAGTATGGTGTAGTCCGGTTAAGTGCGGGCACACGCCGTATACTTTAAGCGGTGATTCACCTACCGGCTGCGCTTACGAATTACTTAGTGGAACACAAAAGTATAAGTACGAACAGGGACCCCTTTCGAACTTGAGATGAAAAGCTCAAACTTAGCTTAGCTCCATTTGGAATTAACCTTAGCTTCTACTATATACACCACTAGAGCTTAGGCCATCAGTTTCTGTGAAATTATAGCTGGCTATCAATCACATAAACTTTGTCTTGCAGACTTTGATTGGTGAACCTTAAAATTAATAAGCAGTGCTCCCCCAATTATCATTTATCGCAACCAAACCTCAGATGCTTGAACTCATGGATGAAGACCTCATGTCCATGAAGGATAATACACACTATATACAACATGACGTATCACATCGCTCCACTCCGGCCACGTCGGTTTCCTCCGCTAGTAGTAATACAACCAACCCCAAGAAAAACTCCATCAGTGGCAACAACTCCCCAGGGTCTTCTGACACCCAAGACGACGAAGTCATGTACAATGGAAGAAAAATACCCCGGTCCCAAAGATTGAAGCAGATGAGAGAATCGCAGAAGTTGCTCCGGGAGCAACGGAAGAATAGGATCCTGAATCTCGAACGTCAAAACCAGGATCTACGGGATGAGGTGGATAAGCTCAAGCAGATGTCGAAATTTAACGGGTCATTTTTCGACTACAATACACGTTACCATCATTCGACATTTTATCCTCCCACCTTCCATCCAGACTTGTCATCCAAGTTTGTCGAGCTCGACTGTGCAGCATATTTCTTGAATACGCCTGCTGACAAGATCCACAAGCTCTACCTGGGGGACGGAAAAAATGTTTTGTTCTACATCATTGAAAAGTCACTTGATTTGTTGGAGAGGAGTAAAAATGGGTGTGTTGATGCTGAAGCCATGTTAAAGAGTACCGTCTTCAGGTATACCCCTAGCGTGGAAAGCAGAGATGTTTACGTGAGGAATATGCGAAATATTTTGACTACGAAGCTCTTGCCAGAACACTGGCTCAATGGGTCCAAGTTCATGCCTGATGGAGTGATCTCAGTGTTTTGCATTCTCAATTACTTGATCCTGTATGCTGATATCTTGATGATGAGTATGGACGTCTTTTCTACTTTTGTTTCCACGTTTTTATTTGGAACACATTGGGGTCCTGCTATTTTCGTGACGGACCTTTCCAAGTGCGTTAGAGCTGCAATCGATCCTAGCTACGATTCGGCTTTCTTGTCGAACATTTTACTGGAACAGATATGTCAATTGACCAATACACCAACTTGAATGACGTGGGCTAATGGGTATGTATATAAAACAAGCAAGTATTTTCAAGTTGTGAATGTGTTATGGGATTTTTCGACAATATTGACGTGTAATAGGTTAATTAAATAATGTTGTTATGAACGAATGACTTTTATTGTAGAAGTGTGACTATTGATTGAAAACAGGAAGCATCTGGCTCAAACGACAGTTGTAATACATTTATAACAACTTACTAATTGATATTTTTGTAAATATTGCCAAATTTTACAAAAATTTGTATGTGTTGTAACACTAATATATAAAGAGTGGTTGAAAACTTTCAACTCTGAAGTGTAATGGGTAACTATGGCAGCACCCATACCGACTAAACTTCATGAATTCACCTCTTCCACCATCTTATTGAGTATTTGATTATTAACTATACGTTTCTTAACTATACAAAGCTTAACTATGTAATATTTACTATGGGCGCTGCGATGGTTGAAAAAAATTGTTCCAAAACTCATACCTTAGTGTAGAACATCACGAAACGATGAGTACCGGCCATTTCAACGAACTTTCGGCGTTGAACGAAGACCAGCTCCAACCATTGTATCACTATGGACCGGTCACGAGCTTGAAAATCTTCAAAAACTACATCTTTGCCGGTTATGGCTCGACGTTGAAGGTTTTCAAGATAAACCTTGAAACCGATAAATCTACTGTCATCTTTTCCAGACAACTCTTCAGAAGGAACAAAATCCATAGTATCAGTGTGAGTACATCAGGAAACCAGCTAGGTGTCACTGGAGGAAGATCGTTCATCATTATAAACTTAAATGATTTGATTCAGGGCCAAGAATCTATCGCCTTGACTGAAAAATCTGTCAATGAATGGATTATATGTGGAGAATTCTTGAGCGATACTCAATTCTTAATCTTGAATTCTCATAATACAATCTATACTATTGACATAACCGATGTCCAAAAATTTGAACTTTCAGACAAAGTCCATTGTGATGAAAAGTCTATTTTGTATAGTGGATCCATTAGAATCATTGAGGACGGGAAACGAGTGCTCATTGCAGCAGGGACAGTCATGAATGGAGTAATTGTATGGGACTACAATACCAGGAAAATTATCAATAACTTGACCGAACACGAAGGCTCTATTTTCGGAGTCCAAATCGATCCTACGGGTAAATACTTGATCTCATGCTCCGACGATAGATCTATAAAATTGTATGACTTCGAATCCGGAAACATCCTTGCCACCGGATGGGGTCATGGATCAAGAATCTGGAACCTTTCTTTCTTCAAAAACAAGAAGAATGGTCTCAAATTGATGAGTACCGGTGAGGACTCTACTATACGATTATGGAGATACGAACCCGATAATGAATTACTTATTCAAGAAGAATTATTGGAAAACGCCCATCTTGGAAAACATGTTTGGGCTGGAGATTTGGATGACCATCTTTTGAACTTGTGTGTTAGTGGAGGAGCAGACGGAAGAATAAGATTGTATGACTTGATTGATAGGGGAGTTGTACAAGAATACTCCTTAGATCTCATATCTAGAAGTTCTGGGATCCAATTCCATAAGAAAGAAGTTATTAAACAATATGTGGAATTACCATCTTTGGAACTACTAATTATTCTAACTTCGCATGGAAACTTAATCAGATTTGACCAGATCTCTGGTTCCTTTAGTCCCATTGAGTTGAAGCCAGAAGAAGCTTCACAATTCCAAGACTTTTGTATTATAAAGAGTTTCTCGAAACTTAATCGATTAATGATTGCGGCTCGTAATGGTGACATTTTACAACTTCAGTTTACTGAAGACAGACTTCAAGATCCCAAAAAAGAATGGATCCGTGAAATCATCATTGGCTCTAATAAACTAACCAATCTTTTGGTCGATTCTGATACGACTACTCAAGCCTATTACTCACTTACCGATTGTCCAAACCTGAAAATACCCTTCGTATTGAGAAAGTTCGTCATTCAAAATGGAGAGTTTACCTTAGACAAAACGTTAGAGCTTGCCCAACCACAACAGACCAGCTTTACTACCACTGATATGAAAATTGATCACACCAACAATTGGTTAATTCTAGGCTCAAGGTACGTTTCTTTGGCTATATACGATTTGTCTGAAACCAAAAATAATAGCCTTGAATTGAAGTCAATTTTCAAAAAGTTATCACAGGGTGATACCATTACTAGTATATCCATCTTACAAACACAAGTCAACTTCATTACTCTTTTGATTACAGTGAGAGATGGTGTTTATATGTATGTTGAAATAACCAAATCAAGTACAACTGGAGAGTTTTCTTTTGAAATTATTCACCAAAACAAATTAACAAGAGGGTTCATTGAAGGTGGGCTCGTTAAGGACAACCAATTGATAGTGTACGGGTTCAAGTCATCTTATTTCTACATTTGGAATGAAACTAAGCAAATTGAAATTGCCAACGAATTATGTGGAGGCGCTCACAGACAATGGGAATTATTCAATTACGAGAACCAGGATCACTTCAAATTTGTATACATCAACAAGTCTACTTTGTTCGTGAAACAATTCACTGGAAGATTTGCAAACACAGACTATGGTGTCATAAAATCTGGAACTCATGGAAGAGAAATCAGGGGAGTTGCCATTTCACCAAGCGGAGAACACAATGATAAGTCAAGATTGATATTAACGGCATCGGAAGATGCATCTGTCAAGTTGGGTAAAATCTATCAAAATGGTGAGATCGAAAACTTTTGGAATCTTAATAATCATATCTCAGGGTTGCAACGCATTAAATTTTTGAGCTCTGAATACGTGGGAAGTTCCGCTGCAAATGAAGAATTTTATATTTGGAAATTATCAAGATACTCTGAAACCATACCGATGATCAAAGAGTACGCCAGACTTACTCCAAGTAGCAAAAACCCAGATCTTCGTATTATGGACTTCGACTCATTTGCATTTGAAAATGGATTCATCATTACCACTATTTATTCGGATTCAAGTATTAAAGTTTGGTATTTTGACACCTTTACGAAACAGTTCAATCCAATTATAAGTGATCATTATACCACTTGTTGTCTTTTGAACGTCGATTTCCTATTTCTCAATAATAAGATCCTACTCCAGATAGGAGCAACTGATGGTCATCTCTCGATCTGGGATATTACGGAAAAGATTTCAACAAAGTTAGAGGAAACACAAACTTTAGGTAAGATGATCATCAAACAACAACTACACCAGAATGGTATTAAAGCAATACTAGCATTACAAAATCTGGAATCTTACACTATCATCACTGGAGGAGACGACAATGCGTTAATTCTTTCCAAGTTGAAGTTTGACTCTGAAGTATTGATGCTCGAAAGTCATAGTTTCGTTGAAAATGCAGCATCTTCAACTATCACATCTATTTCTAAGGGTAATTGCAACAATATATATGTGACTTCTGTTGATCAGATTCTTAGGCTATGGAGCATAGAAAACGATTTATTAACTTGCTCTTCTGCCACTTACACTACAATTGCTGATACTGGATGTAGTGATTCAGTTGAAATCAATGGAGAGAGTGTTTTGGTTGTTGGAGGAGCAGGTTTGAGTTCGTGGAAACAATTGACTTGAAAAGTTCTTATATTTGAAGCTGCGACTAATTACAAAATTGCATATATTTTAACTAGATTCGAAAACTAACTTATTAAATCCTCAGTGTATATAGTCTTGCTAGTACGTCTAAGTTCAATGTATAGTAGATTTCAAGTAGTGAAAATTTTAAGAAAGTTTCTTGAGAGTTTTTTGCAGCCATAACAAGTACACTGTACTAAGTCGAATGTACTGATTAGCCCTAAAACGTGTGATTCACGAGCAGCACTGCTACTCATTCACTTGATCTAGTAAAATTGCTTCCTATTTCAATATTATTCATCGTATATGTATATAGATATTTATGTACGGGTTCTATTAGACGACGTTAAGTCTTAAGGACTGAGCAGAGAATTGACAATCAATCCTTACAATTGCAACAATCTTAAGTTGAAAACAGTATCTTCAATGACTTGTTCTTCATCAATGATGAGCTTCTCGGAATCAGCACTGAACTCTTGCAAAGGTTTCTTTGTGCATTTAAGTATAATTTCTTCGTTATCTTCAATTACACTCTTGAAGTTAATAGTATCTTTAGTCAATTTGTATTCAACATTGACGTCATCAGTGGTGTTCAATCCAGCTTTCTTACGAAGCCTTTGGATACGATTGATCAATTCTCTGGCTAAACCTTCATTCTTGAACTCATCATACAAGTTGACATCCAAGATAATCAAGACATCTTGTTGAGCTCTGGCTTCTTGACCATGAGCAGCCTTATCAGCTGGTAATCCACGTTGCACTTGTAAATCCTCAGTAACCAAGTCAATGCCATCAACAGTAATCTTTCCGGAAGCTGCGAATTCTTGCACTTCATGAGTGGTGACATTTGGTAAAGCAGCCTTGACCTTCTTGGCATCACCCTTCAATTTCTTCCCTAAAATAGGCCAGTCGGCAACGACGGTGTATTCGACACCATATTTGGCTTCATCTGATGTAATGACGATATTTCTAACATTCAATTCATCAGCAATGTAACCCTTCAATGATTCAACATCTCTCAAGTAAGTCTTATCAGAATGTAAGATAACTAATTCTTTCAATGGTGTTTTCAACGAAATAGTCTTCTTCTCTCTAATGTTTCTACCCAAATCGATAACCTTTTGCATTCTGGAGACAGCAACTTCAATTTCGCTATCGAATAACTCCTCTCTAACACTTGGGTAAGATAAGAAATGAACAGATCTGGTATCCTTAATTGCTGGGTTAACGGAAAATTCCTCCAACACTTCTGTAGCGTAGTAAGGTTTTATCTTTTGGTAGATACCATCGGCCAAGAATGGAGTGAAAGGAGCCATGGATCTGGACAAAGTAAGCAAAGCTTCGACCAAAGTGTTGAGACCTCTCTTGGTATCTTCAATATCGTCACCAGAGTATCCCTTGATACGACGACGGTTGAAACGAATGTACCAATTGGTCAAGCCGTCAATGAAAGCCAACAATCTAGGAACAACGGTGTACAATCTATAAGCAGCCATTTCCTCATGGATAAACTTGATCAATGATTGGATGGAAGCTAACAACCATCTGTCCATAACGTTGTCAGAAATCAACTTAGGATCGTATTGAAATTCAACACCATTAGCCTTCTTGAAAATGTCAGCAGCATCCTTGAAAAACTTATAGGAGTTGTACCATGGCAATAACACACTGGAAACAACATCCTTGACACCTTCTTCTTTGAATTTCAACGTTTCAGCTCTCAACACTGGAGAATTGATCAAGTATAATCTCAAAGCATCAGCACCGTATTCTTTCAATACGATACCAGGATCTGGATAGTTCTTCAAACGCTTAGACATTTTCTTACCATCGGCAGCTAACACGATACCACTGACGATAACATTTTGGTAAGGAGCAGTCTTGAATAAGTGGGTACCCAAAACAGTCAAAGTGTAGAACCAACCTCTGGTTTGATCTAAACCTTCAGAGATAAAGTTGGCTGGGAAAGCATTCTTAAATGAATCTTGATTTTCGAATGGGTAATGCTTGGAAGCAAAAGGCATGGAACCAGATTCGAACCAACAATCGAAAACTTCTTCGATTCTCTTCAATTGACCCTTACCCTTTTTGGATGGAATGGTGATGGAATCAATGCTTTCACGATGGATATCGGTGATATCATCACGACCAGACAATTCCTTCAACTCATCAATAGAACCAACACAGACCATTTCTTCGAAATCATCGGAGACCCATAATGGGATAGGAGTACCCCAGTAACGGTTTCTTGAGATATTCCAATCTCTGGCATTTGCGATCCAATTAGAAAATCTCTTGTCTTTGATGTTGGAAGGAACCCAGTTAGTTCTTTCGACATTTTCCAACATTTCTGGTACAATGTCAGTGATACGCACGAACCAAGCAGGAATAGTTCTGTACATCAAAGGAGTATCAGATCTCCAACAGAATGGATACGAATGCTTGGCTTGAGAATTCACCAAGACTCTTCCTTGTTCTGTCAACTTCTTGATAATGTGTTTATCAGCATCTTTGAAATAAAGACCTTTGAATTCTGGGATAGCATCGTTCATCTTACCAGTGTCATCAACAACAACTGGAGGAGGTCTCTTTTCACTAATGATACCTTGAGCGGTAGCAGCATTGAAATCCTCTTCACCATAAGATGGGGCTTGATGGACAACACCTGTACCGGAGTCAGCAGTAACGTAGTCAGCAGCAATAACTTTGAAAGCAACTTCTTTGTATTGATCATAGAAGTTGGTGAACAATGGGACATATTGGATACCAACCAAGTCTTTACCGGCAATCTTTTCGACTATCTTGAACTTGGCAGCAGCTGGTTTCTTGTATAAGGTTTTGAGTAAGCCTTCCAACAAAATGTAGTGCATCTGCTTCTCTTCATCGAAAATCTTGACATATTCAAACTTTGGATTCACAGCCAAGGCAATGTTAGCAGGTAAAGTCCATGGAGTGGTAGTCCAGGCGACCAAGGCGGTTTTTTCATCGCCCAAAATAGGGAAAGAAATAGTTACGGCAGGATCATTGACTTCCTTATAGTTCTGCTGGGCTTCAAAGTTAGACAATGGGGTGGTACAGGCGGTTGAGTAAGGCATAACTCTAAGACCTCTGTAGACAGCATCCTTCTTGAACAATTCCTTGAATCCCCACCATACAGATTCCATGAATTCAGGATATAACGTCTTGTAATCGTTATCCATATCAATCCATCTACCCAATCTTTTAATGGTTTTACGCCAGTCATCAGCATATCTCATCACAATGGCACGACATTCGTCGTTGTACTTGTCGATACCCATCGCATAGACATCCTCTTTGGAGGTGATACCCAATTTTTTGTCAATCTCATGTTCAATTGGTAAACCATGGGTGTCCCAACCGAATCTTCTTTCGACATGGTATCCGTTCATGGAAGCATAACGGGGAATAATATCCTTGATGGTGGAGGCCAATATGTGCCCATAATGAGGAGTACCGGTGGCAAAGGGTGGTCCGTCAAAGAATGCAAAGGGTGGGAAGTCCTTGGTCAATTCTAAAGTTCTTTGGAAAGCATCGATTTGTTCCCAATTTTCAATGGTTTTATCTTCTTCTCTAGGGAAGCTGTAAGGCTGGTTGGGTGCCTCCTGTTCAGCCATGATAGTGTAACTAGAAGGTGGAGCTAGAAAGAAAATGGATTACTAAAGGGCTGTCTGATATAAATATGGTTTGGTGACTAAAAAATTTCAGAATCTCGTTGAAAAAATCGGACTCATTTTCTTACGTAAGCATAGTATATGACTGAATGTTACAATATGACTACCTGGTAGAGGATTTTGGTTATAGATAAGGAGAGTTGAGTCATATATGATAAGTCACCAAAGTTTCTGGAAGCTGCTTACGAAATGTATACAGCTCCCTAATGTGGCTGCCATGGGCTCAGGGTCCAGTCTCACAACCTTTCCCTTGTCCTTGCGACCTTTACCTCTGACTAACAGTTCATCAAGCTCAACTATTTCACAACCAATATCGTTCCCATCTACAGAAAATGTTCCGCTTAAAAAGGTAGCCATTGCAATTTCAGGCGGTGTGGACTCTATGTGTCTTGCTTACTTACTAGCTGAGTATAAGCGGGTTCATGATCCCGATTTACAAATATTGGGGATCACCATTGACCATAGGTACAGAGCTGGATCTCATGAAGAAGCACACCAAGTTGGCAAGATTGTTGAAAAATGGGGTATAAGTCACTTAGTCCAGCCCTTGAGCTACGACAATGAAGTAAGCACCATCACCAATTTCGAAGAGGTGGCGCGGACTAAAAGGTACGAAGCGTTCAACAGAATCTGTAGACATCATGGTATTGAGAGTATATTTGTGGGCCACAATCAAGATGATCAAGTTGAGACGTTTCTCCATCGATTGGTACGAAACTCGTCTCTTTTTGGACTAGTGGGTCTTAGAGACCGATCAATGCTCCCCATACCAAGAACTGATCCATTCTCAAGCTCGATCATGGTGTTAAGACCTTTGCTAACCTATAGTAAGGCAGAAATTATCAACACTTGTATCGAAAATAAAATTCCCTGGTTTGAAGACTCAACTAATGATGATATCTATCTCACGCGAAGAAATTTACTCAGACACATAATGCGCCAAGAGACTGGTTTCAAAAATCAAATAATAGACTCTGTTCGTGAGGTGACCCAACTTACTGATGTAATCAGACTGAAAGCACAGAATTTACAAACTTTCATGGAGGGTAACAATTGGATTGAGAGAAATGCCGGCAATGGATCACTCCATTTAAAACTTCCGAAGAAAGTGTTCATTAGCGATAATATACTAGTAACAAGCCAACTTTTGTCACGTCTTCTTCTGTCCATTTCTTCAGTGAAGCACTATTATTGGTCATACGCAAAGATAGAGCGACAATTGGTACCAAGAATAGAAGAATTCATCAGTGACTCGAATGACGGCTCGATTCTAAAGATGACCTACTTGAATCTTGCTTTTACCGTTGTGAACTCCTCTCCCTCTACTGTATCAATTACGATACAGAGACAACCAATTTTGAGGTATGAAAGGGATTCGGTTCAAATAAACCTTACCCCTCTCTCGTGGAACCAGTGGCTCCTCTTTGATAATCGGTTTTGGATCCACATCATACCATCTAGTACCGATGACGTCAAAAACCACAATTTTGCAATCGTTTCTTATACTCATAAGCATCATAAAAAATTATTGCACCCAACACTTGCCGACCAAATTTCATCCCACGACCAAATGGAAACTGTGCCTGCAATTATCCGGGATGATACTATTATATCATTCCCTTCTTATGATATTCACGCCAACCCTTGTACCATAGAAACCAAGTGTCATATCAGACATTTGTAGTATATACCAGTAATAATAACATCTTGGATACCAGCCATATCTACTTCGGTTTATGTGCAGGATCCAACTCTCAAACTTTCCATATGAACAAACAGTAGGACAAACACTCAACTAGAATAACTTCACCACCAAGCAACGCCAATCACGTCAAACCAACACCAGCTGCAACGCGACGTGCCTCGTATATGCAACATGCCCTCGACCTCACATCTCGAAGCTACAAGCAACCTCGGGACCCCAAGATTGGCTGGGGGAGGCTCTCATCACACACCAAGAACATCGAAGTCCAAGCCCTCGAAAGCATTGAACTTGCTGACACAACCGTTCAAAATCGGATACCAGAGGGTGAATATTGATGTAAATCTATCAGAAAACAAGATTGAGGGAGTCACCGAATTGACCGTCGTTCCCTCGACAAACCATTTGAAAAGTATCAAGTTGGACTGTAGAAGTATGACCATCAAAGATATCTACATCAACAATTCCCGAACAACAAACTATATCTACAAGGACTTGTTGTATATCAATGATGACAAGTTTTTTGAATCGTCCCTCAACAATATGTCAGTCAATCTTTTCGATCCATACTCAAAGGACTTGGATATTCATCAACACCATCTTATAAGGCAGAAATTGAATTATGTTTTTGGAGAACTGAATTATGACCCAAGAGAACTGTTGGAGTTTCAAAATGGGAACACAGAGGAGCTTACCATCATCTTACCGGACAACCTCCGGTTGGAATTGACTGATTTGGCGAGCTCCACTAATACTCCCGGTAGTAACGCAGCAACCGCAACGCCATTACATTCAAAGTCAAAAAACACCTCCAGCGATACTTTCACACCAATCCACATTAAAATAGAGTATGAGACAGTTAATTGCAAAAACGGAGTAAATTTCATCACCCCAAAAGACCAAGAGAAGAAAAGTTGGCACGCATATACAACAAATTCAGTGCTCAATGTATCGACTTCATCCTGGGTTCCATGCATAGATAATTTATGGGACAGATGTACGTGGTCTATTGAAGTGAATATACCCAGAACGATTAAGGATATCGGAAACCCCCGAATTATAGGGTCGAAGGAAGCAATGAGAAACAATAAATCCATCTTGAAAAGAAAAACACGGTCCCAACATGTTGATGAATCAGAGATGGATGTTGATGAAGACGAAGAGGATGATGATGATGATGACGATGAAGATTCAGAGAACTATGATCTTATCGTTTGTTCTGGAGATTTTAATAATGTAAAAGAAACACCACACCCTATCGATTTATCCAAGAAAGTGGTTTCGTGGTCCATTTTCAACCCTGTTTGTGCCCATCATGTTGGGTGGGCTCTAGGATGCTTCGAAAGCTTAACATTATCCAGCTCTGTTACAGGCCATGCTGAGGACGAGGAAGAAGAGGATGATGACACAATAAGGGAGCCAACTGGCTTCGAAGAGCTAGACAAAGACTCAGCAAAATCACCGGTAACAATATACTGCTTTCCTGATCAGGTTGAGTTGGCCCGAAACACGTGTATTTTCGCCAACAATGCAATTGACTTCTACCTGAAAGAGTTTGGATCATACCCATTTAGTTCATATGCCATTGTCTTCGTTGCTAACAATTCATCCGAATGCAATAGTTTTGCTGGTCTTTCCATTGTGAATGATAAATTGTTATATCCATCAGATATTATCGAACCTATATTCTCTTCAACAGAGTTGATTCTTGAGTCAATGGCTTCCCAGTGGGCAGGGATCAATATTGTTCCTCAAACATTCAGCGACATATGGTGTACTATTGGAATATCCAGGTTCATGACTTTCCAGTATATCAAACGTTTAATGGGTACCAACGAATATAGATTCAAAATCAAGCGAACGATTGATCTTATCGTTGAGGAAGATATTGGGAAAAAACCATTAGCATTACAATATTTCCGCTTTCCAATATCAAGCGATGATTTATCTTTCATCCGCCTTAAGGCACCAATTGTTCTTTTCATTTTGGATCGCCGAATGACGAAGACTGATAAGTCATTTGGTCTTTCCCGAGTATTACCGAAATTATTTCTACAAGCAATGTCTGGTGATCTTCAAAACTCAACATTATCAACGCCCCATTTTCAATACGTTTGTGAAAAAGTTAATAGAAACAAGTTGGAGAGTTTTTTCAAACAATGGATCTATGGGTCAGGCGTGCCAATATTCAACATTGTCCAAAAATTTAACAAGAAAAGAGGTGTGATCGAAATGATAATCAGACAAACACAACAGCAAGATACGAAGAAATTACGTCCGCATCCTAAAAACTTCATCAATGATTCAATTGCATATCTCGAGGACGAACCGTCATACCCTGTTCAACCTGTATTTCTAGGTCCTATGACCATTAGAGTTCACGAAGCAGATGGTACACCTTATGAACATATAGTGGACTTGAAGGAAGGTCAGACGAAGTTAGATATACAATACAATTCAAAGTTCAAAAGACTCAAAAAGGTTAAAGAAGAGATGGGAGAAGTTGTGAACACATTCAGTAAATTGGGTGATGTTTTGCAATCTCCTGAAGAAATCGAAGAGTGGGGTTTGGCAGAGTGGGTCAGGCACGAAGAAGATATTCTCAATGAGCCATTTGAGTGGATTAGAGTGGATGTTGACTTTGAATGGATAGCAAAGTTTCACGTTAAACAAGCCGATTATATGTACGGAGCTCAATTGCAGTATGATAGAGATGTTGAAGCTCAATACGAAGCAGTCAAGTACTTTGGTGGGTTTGAAAAACCAGCTAAAACACACTGCAGTGCCTTAACCAGGACTGTTCTTGATAATAGGTACTACTACGGCGTGAGAATAGCTGCTGCGAAAGCACTTGCTCGTGTCTCTACTAGTAGCAATAATTTTGTGGGAGTCAAATACTTAATCAAAGCTTACAAGCAGCTATTCTGTTTTGCTGGAAGTTCAATTCCGTTGAGTAATGATTTCAATGACTTCGGTAATTTTTTCATCCAGAAAGAGATTCCAAGACTTTTGAGTAACGTGAGAGATGACCAAGGTGAAGTACCATTGGTGATAAAGGATTTGATATTAAATCTTATTAAGTTCAACGAAAATTCTAACAACAACTTCCAAGATTGTTTCTATTTGTCACATTTGTTGGTTTCATTAACTAATTGTGCTGTCAATGCAAATACACCTCTCACTGCGAAAGATCCTAGTGCTGTGTCGAAGAATTTGCGAGAATTAGACTCTAGCAATATTGAATTCTTGGATAACGTAATCAAAGAGATCAACAGGCTACAAAAACTTGACGAATGGGTACCATCGTACCAAAGCATTATATCGAGAACATGCATCAATCAAAAAATCAAATTGGCCACACATGGTCTCTTACAAGTCTCTTTTGAAGATCTTCTCTACTATACTTTGGACAAGTATCTGCACGAAATCAGAGTAGAGGCTTTTAGAGGGTTGTTCATTTTAGGAGGCTTGAAAAACCAATCTATTTTAAACTATTTCTTGAAAACGGTTCTCATTGAAACAGCCGTTCCATACTTTCGATCCAAATTAATCGCCGCACTCGTCGATTCCATTTGTGTCGCAGCAATTGAAGGTACTCCGTCAACCTTGGATGATGCTGAGTTCAAAACATTCGAGAAATTATCGGATACCAATGCGAAGATAGCTAACAATCTGACTAATATGGTAATTATTGAAGATGGATCCAATAACGAAATGGATACAAAGAGAGATGTATTTGCTAGAGCTACATTAAATGGTGCTATTGAATTGTTAAGAAGAGATTATGCTATTGGGAAAGGTTTACAAAATATCCTCTGGGAATTAGTCCATTCCTCTCAATTGAGTATAACTGAAAGAAGAGATATTTTCAGCGCTTGTCAAGTCTTGTACAAAGAAATTGATAGGTTCCAGATAAGGATTTCTGTACCTAGTGTTCCTCTTAAGGAATTGAAGAAAAAAATTGTATTGAAAAATTTGGGTGACGGAAAATTGGTTCTTAAAAGAGAAGGTAGATTTAAAATTCAATTGCCAAATCGCAAATTACCAAACGCTATAAGCATCACCAATAACCCAAAGATTCTTGAAACCTCAAAAATTATTTCAACTCCACCTCCGAGTGGAAGAACTGCTCTTAAATCCAATGTTACGTTGCCACCAGCTCCAGAACCAGTACCATCTGTTGCTAATTCTGAACCGAAATTGAAATTGTCTTTTGGCTTGAGAGGTCCTTCAAAAGACAATGCAGCTCATAAGAAACCTGCGGCCACGCAAGCCCCAGCACCAAAACCAAAAGCCAAACCACAGAGCATTGTCTCACTTAATCATAATAAGAATCGTGTGACAATAAAATTCAGGAAACACTCTTTGAAGAGATTTGTGAGGCCTTCCGCTCCCGTTCCAGTCAAAGTCGGTCGAAGCTCGGTACTTGTGGATGGATCCAATATCACATTCAGTTTTAAAGGTGCATACAAATCGAAGCTTAGAGACTTGGTTCCGAAACCAAGAATATCCGCGCCTCGTTACGTGAGGATTTTAACGAAGAGGAAGATTCTTCTTTTATCAGCCACTCCTTTTCCTGATACACCGGCGAAAGAAGCATCGGCTAATTTAGAGCCACATAGTATTGGGTCGACCAATAGCGAACACATAAAGGATGAAAAAGCACTGATGAATGGTGGTGCCAGAAGCGGTAACGATGTATCCGAAATTAGAAGACCAACCGGTACGTCAAATCCTGCCTTCAAACTCAAGCTTTCCACCAAAGTCAAAGAAGAATTCCCGGTAAGATCCAAAAGCCCTGTTCCCGAAGCCAACCTAATAGCTCCTATTACTAGCAAAAGCCCTACACCTGACAACATTCCGAACAGGCCCAAATCCAAAACAAGAAGCCCTCTGATTGAACCCGAAATCAAATCAGAAAAATCGCTGACGCCATTTTCGAAGTCAGGAAGTCCATTCACGGGCTCTCCATCTACTTCAAACATTAAAAAGAAGAAAACCAAGATCTATATTCATTCGGGTGATAATAGTAAGGGTACCAGCCCTTCAGATGGCAATAATTCAACATCTCCAAAGGAGGTCCAGCCCGAAGTCGAAAAACCCAAACAAACACTCAAATTTAAACTCAATCTTAAACGATAATTAAACGACATAACGATAGATTACATAACCTGTATTATAACAATATTCACTAAAGTATTTACTGCAAGTGTAGGAAGAATGTCATCCATCATTGGAGAGAACAGAAAGAGATTATTTGAAGTCGTCGCTATATCTTTTAACATTTGAAAGCAGTATCTTCTTGCCTTCCTCAAATGATAAATTAGCTCTTCTTAATAATTCCCTTTGTTTATATTTCGATGCTTATACATCACGTGCGCCATATTTATATCACGTGCGAAAACTATCAACATAATTCCATTTTGGCATAACAAGACGAATAAGCCAGGACCCCTAACTTATCCCATAACAGCCTGTTTCCAATTGCTCACTTCCGCCTGTCGACGGAAAAATCGATACTACCGTGTTTCTGCCGGAACCATATTTTCAACTACTGGCAACATGTCCTTCAATAACCCATTAGCATACAATCTTTCCAAGTCCAAGGCTACCCCAACGACATCAACTACTAACACCAATACAACCTCAATTCCCCCATCAACTGCGTCTACGCTTAACAAATCTCAGTCTGGACCTGTCTCTTTATCTTCAGCATCTCCAAAGTCGCCTTTTCTCCAGAATATTATCTCTAAATCAGGCACAAATGAACCTGGAAACAGCGGAGTTGCTCCTACTATAGTCACCATCGGTGATGACTCTTCAGCAGTATTTCAACAAACTTCGAAAGCCAAATCTGTAGCTCCATCCAACAAATCCGAACTCATTGACTTATTTGAGAAATTTGACGTCAGTCCTCGCATCCCGCATGATGTAGAATCCGATCATCCTGAAGATAGCAGTGTGGAGGGCGAGAAGAATGATGATTTTCAGACAGAAGATACTGGTTCTCAGAGAGTACTTGACATGATCGAAAAGCCGAGCGCTGTCGTGAAGCCAAAAGGATTGTCTATCCAAAACATTAAAACTGAGCCTCAAGAGCAGCTGCCGAAAGATACCGATATCAGTCAAACTGAACAGAATGAAGATGTAATCGAACTTCAACATCATAATCATCAAGATTTGCAATACAAAAATGATGAGATACAGACACTGACATCAAATGCATCCAAAGTGGATGAACAATTAACAGAATCTCCAGCAAATGAACATTTATCCAAGGTTTCTACTGACGAGAATACAGAAGTCTTCAATCAAAAAGAACAAGAATCCCAAAGCAAAGACCTTTCGGATTTGACTGGGGGTACTAGCTATGAAAACTCATCAGTGGAAGACTATGAAATAAAGAAAGATTTTGGACCAACTGAGCTTACCAATTTACACGAAGGTACATCGCAAGCACTGCAAACCAGTAATATACAAACAACCGCTTCGGTAGAACAAAACAATGAACAACTTCAACAATCGCATAAGCCATTTGATTTTCAAAACTTTTTAAGTCAGTTGAAGAAAAAAAGTGCAGACCCGATTGTCCGGTACATTAGATCATTTTTGGTCTCGTTTTCAAGACAAGGACATACATTTACGTCAGAACAACGTATCAAGATTATTATTGAGTTTAAGGTTTTCATGAGTGAAAAATTCTCGATTTATGAACCGTTTGCATCTATGGACGAAATTGATTTGGAGAATTCTCGTGAAGGTTTGGAGAAACTCATTATGAACCGAGTCTATGAACATTGTTTTCCTCCAGAAGCTCAAAAACAGACTTTGAATAACCAATTGCCCGCAACATTTCTACAAGACATTCACGATGATGAGAAATTGGCCGTACAACTTGAAAAGTTCAGTTGGGTCAATGGATCACATTTGGATATTGATTTGGACAATATATGTAAACTGAAAAAGGGGAATTTAAACTTTATTGACTTTGCGGTTACAGAATTGACCAAAATCAACAATTATAGGGCTCCAAGAGATAAGATCATATGCATTTTAAATGCGTGCAAAATTATTTTCAGTTTCTTGAAAGTTAGCAATCAAGAAACTAATGCAGATTCGTTTGTTCCATTGCTTATTCTAATATTACTTAAAGCAAAGACAGATTTTTTAATAAGTAACTTACACTATATTGAGAATTTCAGAGGCGAGGAATGGTTATTACACGGAGAAACTAGTTACTATTTATCAACCTTACAAGGAGCTATCAATTTCATTCAGAATCTCACGATCAATGAGTTAACCATCGAAGAAGCTGAGTACAACGCACATATGGAAGCCTGGGATGCTCAAGAGCATCAAAGAGTGAACTTAGTACAACCCCAACCACAACATCCAGGTCTGTTACCAATTCCGGGTGAAAATGCGTCGGACCAACCAAATCATAACCAAAACTTGTCGCCTTCCAATGTTTTATTAACCAGCGCGGGGCTCTTTACTAAGTCTATTTCCAATTTCCTTTCACCATCACCGAATGATTCCCCTAGGGAGGTAACACCACAACAACAACCTCCCCCACCAACTCTACCAATACAACAAGTGTCGCAGGATCCACCCCACCTGGAGCCTACACAAAGAGAACATGAGCAGATCAAGGAAACTTACCGCAATATGAAGGAGATCTTCCCCACCCTTGATAAATCAATCCTCAAGGATATAGTATTCATGAATAAAGGTAACACTGACGAGTGTATTGATGCATGTTTACAATTGGTAAATGATGTTTAACAAGACAGTTCAATTCTAGTGAATAGATATAATATAGACTAATGATTCAACGTGTCGTAGTAATAGTATTTATGAGAGATTTCTTCATCGGATATGTATGTGCATAATAGATGGGTGCAAAATTGAGTTTTGCCTATAGTAAGAACCGGATTGAGTTACCTATTTGGTGATGAGTTGCATTCAAAACAATTAACAAGCAGGCGCAATATCCGATTAGTCACCTAGATGAGTTAGGCCCAAGTGGGGTTTGATCCGCTATATCCATACAATCGAATATGTTCATAACTCGCGGTGGTCTTGCAAAAATTATATTGCAAAATTCTTATGTTATCAGTCAGGATATCTTTTCCGAATTGGGTAATTGATACCACTGAGACCAGATACCAATTAGTAGCAACGGAACCGACGACTGAACTCGACCGATTGGGCAAAGAAACACGATGATACGAGGACTTTCAAGGTATAAAAGATTGATGGGATCCCTCCGTACTATGATATGCTGTCTTTATCACTGTTCTCAGTACAAACTTTAATCGCTAATTTAAGTCACAAAATGCCTATGTTATATAAACCATCTGCTGAAGGTAAGCAAGTCAAGCCTCCACAAATCCCATCCCCAGGAAACAACTCATTCTTGGGAGATATCTTCACGTCTGAAGCTCCAAAGGAAGAACAAATTTCATGTGGTTTCTACAGACAAGAGAAGGGTGAACCATTGGTTTACCACTATGACTACGATGAAATGAAAATAATTCTTGAAGTTGAAGGTGAATACACCATTGCCGACGAAACTGGATACAAGGTCAATGCTGCTCCAGGTGATGTTTTTTACTTCAAGAAGGGAACAACCATTACCTTTGAAACCACCGGTTACGGATACGCATTCTTCACTGGTTTAAGACCAAACGGTACTGCTTAAATTGTCCAACTGGCGCGATAGTATATGAAAATATAATGTGAAAAAGCTGGGCAGTGATAGAAAATATACAAAGAAATATCATAGAAATACCGTATTCTTTAGTAGTAAGCAATCCGCCGAAGAAAGTAGCTCTTTAAATTAAAGATTTCTTAATGGTCCCCGATTATTCTACTCTCTACTATATTATTTGCACCCATTTTCTCAACCACGTGATCGAACATTCGAGAATGTGGATCATTCGTGACACCCCAAACCGAAGGATAACCATCAGGATTTATTTCTCCAACACATTCACAATCACCGCTCATACTTCACAAGATGCCCATTGATTACTCCAAGTGGGATAAAATTGAACTCTCTGATGATTCAGATATCGAAGTCCACCCCAACGTGGACAAAAACTCATTCATCAAATGGAAACAAAGAGACATTCATGAAAAGCGTCAGCAACGTAATATCGAGATTAAGTCCATTTTAGTACAGTTAACGATGTACGTTAAGCTCAATGCCCGTGTTGATTTTCTTTTGGCCAACTTGACTCCAGCGGAATTGTTGGACACTGCCCGGGTTTTGTCCAGATTGGATGAAAAATTTGACAAAACAGAAAAGTTTGACTATGAAAAGTTGATCCTGGAAAAGGGAGATACATTGAGAAAGGGATTAAAAGATTTGAAGTTTGACGAGGAAGAAATCCAAAATACTCCTCCATACAATGAAATGATCGAAGATTTGTTCATACAAATAAAGGAAGATCATGAAGATGCCAGAACCGATGGAACGAGATTGGCCGAATTAATCAAGGAACATAGAAACAAAATCGATGACGTTTTATCCAAGCTGACCATCAAATTGGATGATTTATTATACCAAAAGTCTCTATTGATCAGTAGTGATGATATACATACCGGTTTTGACAGATCATTCTTAAATAAGGATCAAGATGAAGATGAAGATGAAATTAAAGAATCTGCCCCAAAGAAGGTGGAAAAAAAAACTGTTACTACCACAGAAACTCTCAATACTCCTCAACCTGAATCTCAGGAGGTGGTCAAAGGCAAATCTTCCTCCACCCCTTCTGCCAAATCATCCGATACCGTCGATTATGATGATTTGACTTTATTCCCTGATACTGCTACTTTTTCAAAGATTCCAAGCACTGATATCGCCGAAAGTGCATCGTTTTTATTAAAGCATACCAAAATTTGTACAGAGCTTCAAAAGGATGCTTTGATCATGACCGCATTTGATTCACAATTGGATGGAAATCCAAAGCTTACAAGACAAATTGTCCATCAATCTTTATTGTTACAGTATATTGCACAGTTAGCCGGTCCAGGCGCTTCAAAGGATCAAATTATCAAAGCCATCAAACTTTTCTGTTCTAAGATAAATGACAAGAATTCTCCTGCTAATGTCGGTTTTATACAGGATGTGGATAATACCTTCAACCATATTAAGACTAGGTGTGAGGTTCTTGCTAGTGAGCAAAGAGCTGGAGCCCAAGGAGAAGAGGAGGCAGTGATACAGTTGAAAGCCCTCGATGAGGGTACTGAATTGATCGTCAATATCCCAGCTGAAGGCTCCTCCGAATACGAGATTTTCACAACCAAATTGTCCAAAGAATTTCAAGATGCAGTCAGAACCCAATCAATTGATGAAGTCAATAAAGTATTCGCTGAATTGAAGGTTGAGGATGCAGAACAGGTTTTGGAAATTTTCAATGAGTGTGGGGTTATTGGAATTAATGGATACTTGGAAGATGAATCAGAGTTCCAGGAATTACAAAAACAGTATAACGAAAACTTGGACAACCATGGTAACAAAATCGAGTCTATTGAAGAAAAAGTGGATGACGAACAAGTATTCAATACTGTAGATGAAGTAGATTAGACATGCGATTCCAATCACATGATATATTAGTGTATTTAAACTATGTAGAATGTTATATACTGTTGAAATCATTTTCGACTTAATCTTGCCAAAGTCTCCATTAAAGTCTGAGTATTACCCAGTGTATGCTGTTGTTGCGTTTGCTGTTGGTATGACGTTGACAGATTAGATTGAAGCTGTGAAAGAAGTGCGTTCACTTGATTATTTGGTGATCCGCCAGTACCAGATACTGGAGCATTATAAGGTTGCGACAAGTTCCCAAAGTTTGATTGGGATTGTTGTGGTTGCTGATTTTGTTGAAAGCCAAAATTTGGTAGTGGCGGTTGTTGCTGTTGTTGTAACGCACTCAAAACCGATTGCATTGATGATGGATCTAATCCCTGAATAGCCTTCACTAATTCTGTTTGTGGGTTTTGTTGCTGTGTTTGAGGTTGCTGCTGTTGATACTGTTGCTGTGGAGATTGTTGTTGGAACTGTTGTGGGAAATTTTGTTGATCATACCTATTATAACTTTGAGGAAGATGATCATAGCCTGGACCATTGTCGGCAATCCCACGACTAGTATTGGTATATGGACCTGGTTTGTTATAAGCTTGATGGCCGTTTGGTTCGTATCCGTTTCCATGTCCATGTCCATGTCCATGTCCATGTCCACTTCCATGTCCGTATCCACGTCCATTTCCTTGAGCTTGTCCATAATTTTGCACCTGGCTATAATTATTACCCTGGCTATGATTTTGCACCTGTCTGTATCGATGTTGATCTCCCCATTCTTCTGACAAGTGCTGATTTCTGCCCCCTTGTCTATCTCTTCCCCTATCTCTTCTATCTTTTTCCCTATCTCTAGGTCTCTCTCCTGCGTGGGGATGAACTTGGCCATGAAATCCTGCATTTCTATGATTGGTTATTGGATTTATAACCCGCTCCTCGAATGAAGGCCCGTTATAAGTGGGTAAGTTAGCACCATATTTTTGTTTCTTCGACTTTGAAAGAATTTCTGCTGCAATTTCAGGATCAATGTCCGCATATTCATCGAATTTGATTCCTCCGTCAGAAGCACTTTCGAAAGTCTGGATATCTACCTTCAGGTCTTTGACTATACAAATACCTAAAACTCCCGAATATGCTGCCTCGCTTATCACATCATTAAGGTCTCTGTGAGTAATATCTTCGGTTTGAATTGTAATTTGGGACAATGCAAATGACTTTTTGACTCTTCTAATGAAGAATACCGATGATTTTCCAGTAGTATACACTTGACAGTCTGGTATTGACTTGAGTCTTTTTGATTGACCTCCATCTGGCGACCTTTCTCTACCTCTAGAGAATGAAGTTTCACTCAGTTGATCATATCCCGACCGTTTAGATTTTTGACGTTTCGATGCATCTAACCTCAATATCTTATTATGCAAAGGTACGTTGGATTCACCTCTAATACAATCGAAGCATGCTTCCGCAGTCCTAAACTGGGCAAAACCGTAACCAGCTTTGATTGCAATTTGGACCACTTCACCATACTTGCTGAAAATACGAAACAAGTCCTCTTTAGTGATAGTGTTAGCAGGTAGATTTCCGACGAAAAGTCTCAGTCTATCAGGAAATTCATCCCAACTTTGTAAATTTGTGTAGTACGATTCTTGTTTAACGAACTCATCGTATTCTTCCTGCTCTTGTGGTGACATTGGTAGAGTGATATTGGGTCGACGGCAGAATTGGTTCACAGGTAAAAGGGGGATTGGGTCTTTCACATTTTTAAAGGGCTTATTAAACGAATACACTTGGTCATAATTTATAGCGCTATTCGATAAGCTTGGAGAATTCTTTGAAGTTGTTTGATTTTTGTTTAATTGATCCATGATCAACTTCATTTGCTCGCTTTGTGATAAATTGATGAATCCTGGATCTTTCACAAGCTCACTTTTCATTATCGATTCATAAGCTTCTTTTAGGTTCAGTAAGGGATTAAAGGCTTCTGCAGTGATTGCATTGGTATTAGAGGGTGATGGTGTGATGTTTGCGTTTACTGGGGGTTTGGGAGGTAATCCAACGGGATTTTTGAAGAGACTTGAAGCTTTCTTAGGATCGGGGTTAATGTTGGGTACAGCAGGAAGCTTGACTTCTGGCAAGGCTACCTCGGGGTCATAATCATCTTCTTCATCTTGTTCTTGTTCGTGATTTTCTAAATCTTTTTTTAAATCACTAGGAGGCGACTTCACAACTTGAATGTTGGGTTTCGCTGGGATTGAAGGGATCTTAGAGATATCTAGACGTACTGTGGAAGATGAAGGCAATGATACGGGTTCGGAGTCTTGCAAGGACACTTCGGGGTCATATTCATCTTCTTCTTCGCGAGATTCGCTCGATTGGATGGGTCTGGCTGACAAATCGTCATCTGACAGAGAATATGGTGATTTAGTTATTGACTCATCTTTAACTTCACCAATCTGGGAAGATTTTGGGGCATTTTCGGACTCTGATGAAGCTTCAGAGCCGTTCGTGGGTTCTGCTTGAGGTGTTAACTCTCTTTCGGGATCTGAAACTTGACCAGCTACACTAGAAGTTTTTGAAGGCAACGATTCTTGGTCTTCATCATTATGAGCCAGTTTATCGTTTAAGGTTTGATCTGACTGAGAAGATTGTGGTGTCTGGGTTTGTGGTTCGGTCGGAGTAGAGGATTCGACCGATCGGTTACTTGTATCGTCTTGATGGTGTACGAGGGACACGGGGGTGACTTCCATTCTTGGAGTAAAAAGAGGGTGATGGTTGGATGGTAATTGATTTTAGATATGGTGATGTTAAAAGTGCGGGTAAGTGATTTACTGTGCAGGATTACTTTTTGGCTGTAGTGCTAAGTAAAAACGGATCCCATAGATGGGAACATCAAAAAGAAGGACGAGTTGCCGAAAGTTTTCTGCTTTTTAATTGAAAATGTCTCTTCGTCTCTCATAGTTCATATTTGTAAACAAATGGTTATATATCTCCTACTCCCTCTTTGATCCCTCTTCTCCACCCCACCTCACTATCTGATTTGCACCCTTAGGTACTAGTTCTAGGTGTCTCGCGCTCAGCCGAATCAGGAAATACAATCACAAATCATATCAAACCTGAGCCTTCCTAACATCACGATCCAGACCGATAAAACATCACTGCTTCACTTCTTCCCATCTTGTTCTTCACATACCAGAGACAGACACATCAAAACTTCCCCCATTTCTTCTAGAACTCTCTTCTAGAATCTTCCAGAACACCCAGAGTATCCAGCAATCACCATGGCTCTCTTCCAGAACTTCAACACCCATTCATTGAGAACCACTCGAGGGTTCAAGTTGAAACAATCATCCCCCATTTCCAGCCCCCAGCCGATATCCAGCTCTGCATTTCCCTCCACCCCCTCATATCAACTGTCCGACGACGCCAGCCAGCCGTACCAAACCATACACCTTAATAATGGAAACGGGGGCCAGGCTGTGTCCACACATAAAGATATTCGAAGCTATGCTGAACAGACCTTAGGCTCTGATAACGCCTTGATCCAGGCCGTCAAGCTCCCTCAAGATGAAGATATCAACGAATGGTTGGCCATCCATGTGGTGGACTTTTACAACCAGATCAACATGTTATATGGTGCCATCACTGAGTTTTGTTCTCCCACCACATGTCCTAGAATGATTGCCACAGAAGAATACGAGTATTTATGGCAAGATACCTCCAGTAACTCCAGCAATGGTGCTATCTCTCTGCCAAAGAGACCGGTATCATTACCAGCATGTGAATACATTGAAAACTTGATGAATTGGGTCCAAGGCTTCTTTGATAATGATAACATTTTCCCCTCCAAGATTGGTGCTCCTTTCCCACAACAATTTCCTACTTTGGTCAAGACCATTTTTAAGAGATTATTCAGAATATATGCCCACATTTACTGCCATCATTTTCATGAAATCAGTGAGTTGGGTTTACAGAGCCATTTGAATACTTCTTTGAAACACTACGTATTGTTTGCTAGTGAATTCCAATTGATCAGCCAAAAGGATTACGGTCCTTTGGAAGATTTGGTCGAAACTATGCTTAAAAAGTAGATATCTAAATGTTTCAATTCTTGGGTGAGATAGTTCATAGGGGCTTGCTATTTCAGTTTGTATCATCGTTTTTGTTATATATCCATTAATGCATCTATTTTGTAATTGACAAATACCACACTTTTACCTATCTACAACAACTCGATATCTGCCATCAAACAAAGATGATCTGAGGGAAATTGACCTACTCTTGGTTGGCCAGATGGTTCTGGTCCCATGTCCTCTGGCAACGGAAGCTTCAAGAGTCCATTAAGTTTAATACCTTGCTCATCCTGAATCTGTTGCAAACTATCAACGTTATTTGAGAAGTCGTCATCTTTGGACCATTTAGAAATTACAAGAATGTAATCTAAGAGACCTCTCCAAGTATGGGCCCAATTTGAAAACAACGGCTCATTTCTTTCATTATCTTTACCGGAATTTTCGGGGTGTACATGTCTATACCCCACAGAATATAAAGAGATGGCCCTCATATCAAGTGAGTTGTGGGCATTTTCCATCTTATTGACTAGTTCTAACTGTTCTGAAGTGGCTTCAAAATTCTCAGGACATGGGTCTCTAGGTTGATCTTTACCGAACTTTTCTATATTGCCACCCTCTTCTTCTTCTGCATCTTCCTCTGGTTCCTCGCCTCCTTCCACTAACCCTCGGTTTTTGGAATATTGAAATGATAATGAACATGAGATAACTGTGCTTGCACGTCCAGAAAGAGTAACTGGTTTAGCTGTGATTGCTAAGTAAGGACTATCAAATGGTTGACTGTTCATATCTCCTGCAAAAAATTGATAGAACCCTTTGTTTCCTACTAATAATTTTTCCAAAGTCTCCGCAAATAGCTTGAATTTGTATAAAATCAAGTAAGTTTGTCTAGTTCTTTCATACGTTCCGAATGGATGCCAGAATAAATGAGTGGTCCCAATTATTACTCCATGCTTCTTTGCCAAATACGGATATTTCTCTAACACCAATGGCTGAAATTCTAGATAGCACATAAAGCCGACATTTTGAGTAATCGTTCTTGGTATTGGTAAATGATGTTCATCTTCTTCATTCGACCTCTCGTTATCATAATTGATAAAACTTTGATGTCTGCAGATAAACAAGCTCTCTCTGTAAACTATCGCAAGACCGTGATTCTTTGAATTGGAACGATAAAATTTGGTATTGTATCCCAATCGTTCGAATTCTTTCCTCCAGAAAGAATTATATTGTACAAAGTCTAATTCTTGCAAGCACATAACGTCTGCGTCGTAATGCTTCAATTCTGCCAATAGTGCCCTGGATCTATACCCCCACTTCAATGCGGCTCCGTTAGTTGGGAAGAGTTTTCGACGGATCAAGGCTTGTGCCAACACGTTATAAGTCATGATTTTTAGTCCCAACTTCTCTTCCAGCGAGTTGTTTTTGTGAGTTATTGGAAGTAGAGGTCTTTCAATAAACAATTTCTCTTCGACAGCATCTCCGCTGGAGTCCAGATCCTTTTTTCGTTCGAGTTTCTTGAGGTTTCTCAATCTTCTTTGCTCCTCTATGTATTCTGGTGTCAAAAGCGATGGATCTATAGACTTTTTAGTTGATTTTTTTGATTGTCTCTTACTCTTCTTGGACTCTATAACATCTTTGACGGCGATTTCATCATTGACTGATACCTTAGAGCCGGGTGTCTTTGCTGTTTCCGGTGTATCCACGATATTCTCTGGAACGTCAGTCATGTTGGCAAAGAGTTATTTGCAGCTTTAGTGGGAACCAAAATTCGTATAGTTTAATTTCTCGCCAAAATTAGAGTGCAGTTAAGACCAAAATTTTAACACGACAAACTTGTCTCGCAATCTTCCTCCTCCATTGACGAGCCCAGTTGCTTTTCCAGAGCGTTAATAAAACAGCTATATTCCCCTGACTGACTGCTTCTGTATCAAAGTAAACACATTGATTTTGAAATACCATTACTGGACCAAGCCTTTTTTACCGGTCCACTCATATTACCCTCCATTCAACAGTTACACGTATCATGGACTATTCCAGACTAGACACACTACAAGATCATGTATACCAATTGCTTGAGGAATTGCTCAGGTTGAGTCAAGATGAATCAGTGGATGATATGAAAATCGATCAAATCAATGTCATTAAGAAGATAAACGATGCGCTTTTAGCATATAAGGACTCTCTTGCCATCATCAAGAATAGATTCAAAACGAGTGATAAACTTCAACAGGCCAACCTCCAATTATACGAGTCAAAATTAGCAGCATTGAAGCTCAAGGTGCGAACGTTACAGTTAAGTGCCAATGACTTGAAAAACGAATTGATCCATAAGAAAAGAATCACCAAGTTTTCGTTAGAAGATTCACATAACCATACCGAACCATATGATGAGGCCAGTGCTAAAGAACAATTGTTCGCCAACAGAAGTGCTGTCAAAAAGCAAGATGGGGATGTATCTGTAAACCATCAAATCTTGTCCCATAATAAGCAAATCACTTCATCATTACAAGCAACAAGACAACTTTTGTCCACCACAGTCCTACAAAGTGAATTGAACATTGATTCTCTTGATCAGCAAACCAAAGATCTTCACAAATTGAATGACGAGTTTATCAAATTCTCTGACTTGTTGAACAAATCTAGACAAATTGTGAAATTCATTGAAAAGCAAGATAAATCAGATCGCAACCGAATTTATCTTAGTTTAGGCTTCTTTGCGCTTTGTTGTGTTTGGATTATATGGAGAAGAATATTGAGAACTCCAGTTCGCATATTCTTGTGGTCACTACTAAAAGTATTTCGTATTTTCAACTGGATATTTTTGTCAGGGCAAAAGGGCATTCAAGAAGAAATTCTGAAATCAGCATCTGTGAGTGTACTTGCAACTACCGTGGCAACAGCAATCGCATCAACAATAACTACAGCGGTTGAATCTTCAATTACCATCGACCTTGATGAGGAATTCGTCATCGACGTAGATAGTGTGACTCTGATTGTACTGGCTGCCTCAGAAATCGTTAATCTCAAAAGTGTGACGCTGTTAATCCTGACAGCCACGGAAATATTGAGGGATGAACTTTGAATTGGACTTCATCTCAGGTCGACATTAGACTACGATGAAGAAATGAAGCATGGATAGAGATCGTTACTAAAGGTTCTTCGTATTATTTAATTTTCAATAATTCATATCATCACATTATAGGAATATACACATGTCTTGTAATAACTCATGGTGATTCGACAGTAACAGAGTTACCGTTTTTCTTAGAACTTTCAATAGCAGCAGCAATTATAGCTAAGTGGTGAAAAGCCTTACGTGGTGTGACTTTAACCAACGATTTATCCTTAGCTTCGACGGCACCAGAAAAATTTTTGAATTCTTCGATAATGGTGTTGACTTCGTCAACTTCAATGACGGTCTTTCCGGACCTAGTTTGACCACTCTTTCCAGTTTCGTAGGTGATGGTTGGCTTTGGTAACTCCTTAGAGAAATCGTACACAATAGAACCATTGGTACCATAGATTGTAAATGTGGTAGACTTGTCCGTGGCACCGAAAGCAGAACCGTAAGTGAAAGTACCAATGGCACCACTTTTCAATTTAAGAGTGGAGAAAAGTATATCGTCATCACCACTCTCTTCTCTGATTTGCTTGGTCAAGGCACTTATAGACTCAACTGGACCTAAAACATCGGTCAATAAAGCAACTTGATGGACACCACCGTCACTCAAGTATCCACCAATGTGTTCTGGTTTGACTCTCCAGCTGGTGTTCATGTACTTGTTGTTGTCGTTGAACGGACCAGTGGCTCTGTATGTGAAAGAAACGACCTCACCGATCTTTGGCAAGGTTTCTAACAAAACCTTGGATCCTTGTAAGAACGACCAGTTTTCTAAAATACCAATTGGGATATCGACACCTTCACATAGTTGGACAATTTCTTTAGCTTGAGCCAAGTTAGCAGCAATTGGCTTCTCGAAGACTAATGGCTTCTTGTGTTGAACAGCCAACTTGACGGCATCCAAGTTAAATTGTACTGGCAATAAGGCATCCACAAAATCTATCTTGTCGTTCTTGAAGATATCTTCCAACGAGTCGGAGATATTGGCTTGGTCAATGTTGGCCTTTTTGGCGAATACTTCAGCCTTTGCCTTAGTTCTGTTGTAAGCAGCAACTGGAGTCAAGTTACCAATCTTTTGGATGTTTGGCAAATGTTCATCGGTTGCAAAGATGCCGGTACCAACGATGGCTAAGTTCAAGTTTTTAGAAGGCATTCTTAATTATAGTATGTGTTTTGATTATAGCGGTTGAAATCTTTGGTAGAATGGGCAGCCTCTCGGGTACTTATACGTTCAATAGATCTTGAGGTCGGATAATTACTGAAGATGAAGTTTACGTAATTCTCCGATTCCGTATATGAACAATACTAACGTTTCCACTTTAGAGTCACATGATGGCTGGAAGTACCTTCCCCACGAATCGAAGGTTGCTGAGCTTGTTTCGTGGGGGATCCTCGAATGCCACTACGCGCACCACCCAGATGCCATAAACATTGTCGGATAAATCAAACTTGGAAGGCAACAGATGTTTGGTATTGGTAGCCGATATGGAGGTTCATTTTGCGTTCTAACATCTGTCTTTTCGAAAGAGTGTGGAAGGTCCAACGTAGTGGTGTGAACTCTTGAGAAGGTCGTTGCGAAAGTTTGAGCGTCTCATCACCGCGTAAACGTTATTTTGTACACAGTATTTTTCATTAGTGGAGGCGATTTTACAGATGACGAAGCTGCTGCAATGATATATCCGACGTTTCTCGATGCCATCTTTCGTCTGTATGCCGATGCATCTAACTCCTTGAGCATATTAATAATGTTGAACTCTGCCATAATTGATCGTTGAAGTTTGAGTAGATTGATGAAGATGACCTCATTTTGGTCCACTTTGTAGATGTGCTCATTTTTGCAGTCAATCAATGGAAACAATTGGGGATCGAAAACTTCTTCGATGGTCCGGCAAAGCCACTTGTAGTTGGTACGGAAAAAGATTCTTCCGTAGTACGAGAATATCATCGGAAACTTGTACTCCACATTGAATAGCCATGAGCACATGAGGTAATTAATGCTGGTAAACAATTGTGCGATGTCTAAGGTTTGAGTGTGTGTTAAATAGCTAACTTTGAGAGATATACTGTTCAAGACATTAACGTTGACAATCTTCTTTGCTTCTTCATCGGGATTTCTCTGAAACTTGTTCATTGACAACATTTCGTTTTCGATTCTGCTAAATATCGTGCATTTCAATCCCAATATGATTTTATCTTCAATCAGAAGAGTTGGTTCGTACTCCAATGATTTCCATATTGATGCCTCCACTAATTTAGTCCCCAATCTTTCCAACAAGGTATTGTAAGCGTCTCCAGATATTACTCTCCCATTTATACTTAACTCAAAGTCCAACTAAAAATTAGTCGATGTTCTCTTTGATGTACACATTTTCTAAAATTTTCCTTTTTTTGGAAAAAACGTACGTGGAAATTCGATGCCGGAATAATAATCTGATGTTTTGATGTATACGGACTCTTAAGATCATAGGAATATTCCATCGACAAATAATCATCCTTGTACTGCAAATTCAACTTCTCCATGATACATGTGGCAGTCAATTTAGTTTCTAATAAATGGCTGAGAATTATTTGTATGCGAATTTGTGTGAGGACTTTTGATCTGGCTGAGAAGAGTAACAGTCTTGATTGATGAATAACAACACAGTCAACATAATCAACTTGGCCTACTACATTTAATATATAGCCATGGGAGCTAGCGGACTATAGAGCTTTACAAATAGAATAAGAAAAGTGGTACGAACTGATTCAGTAGACCACACGGAGCTCAGGTGTTATCTTTGACATGAGTCTCCCAAAGTTCACTATACAAGGTGGCAAGGCAATACTCAACAAGTCTATAATCATCACTCCTTCGCAATTGGCAGAGCAATTGGAGGGTCTTGTTTTCAAAAAGAAGCTTTTGGTATTCTACAAGCAATTTCATAGATTAAGAAACTTGATCGATGGAGGAGATGAGATCAGTAAGATAAAGTATGAAACTATTCTAAAGAGGAATTTCAGAAAAGTATCATTCCCTCAAAGAAGAAAGATGGTTTTAAAGGACGAGATCTCTACACCATTGACAGAAAGTGAATTGTTAGCCAGGTTAACGAAAACATTATTTTTCGTGTTCAATTCGACCGTATTAAACACCAATGAATTACAGAACAACGAAGTGCTATTTTTTGATGACATCAAGAAATCCAACACTGATAGGACCGAAAAGAAAATCCTATCGACTATTTTAGAGATGGAGTATCAAAAGCCAGATGAGATCAAGTACGATTTTAAATACAAGTGGATAGATGACCTCAACGAAGAGTTGGTGAGGTATGAGATGTTCCTTGAAGATTCCAAAACTAAAAGGGGATTCAAAAGCAAAGTACCATTGAACTATCTAGGTTTCAAGCAATATGAAACAACATTAATGAGATTAAATGAACACCATGGTCTATGCTTATGAAAACATATGTTAAGGTATTACAAGATCAAGGAAATAAAACGGTTTCAACAAAGAGGAAGAACGGACTGTTAGCTTATATTTAGCTACTACTTGGTTATCGTTTCATAAATTCTGGTAGTCCAATAGTCGTATCCAGCTCATCATATGGTCATTCTCTATTATACTGCAGATAACCAATTCGAATATCTGAACATTGGAGGGCAATTTTAAAGGTGCAATTCAAAGGGCACAACATTTCCCCCTGATCAAACTCAACACTTTAACGCAAAATGGGCTGGAATCCATTCTCTAGAGCAAACACGTCCCCTCAAGGGTCTGAGTCCTCTTTAGGTCCAAACCAAATTGAGCAGAGGTCTCATCGGTCTGTGAACTTACCTTCTTCAACACATGGATCAGACATTGCCGTGACTCTTGAACAAATCACCGATGATCATGCAGCACCATTAAAAGTGGACACAGTTGACTTACAAAAGAAACCATTGAATGAAACTGTCGCCGATTTCGTGCTTGCTAAGCCAAATAATTTGTTTATCATTGATGGTGAGAAAGATATAAATGAAAGTATCATTTGCACCACCAATGAAAGAGACGGAGGAAAGAACTGCTTAAAGCTAAAGGCCAACTCTATCGAATTGTTCAAAACGATGCAAAAATTGGAATATTTCTGCTCTTTACCAGATGACATTGATGCTACTTACTTTGAGTGTCGGAAGATCAAGTAACCCTACTGCCATTAAAATAGCCAGTGTTCAACAATTGTAAAATGTGACGAGTTATGACCTATCCATTGCTGCCTTTCATTCCATGTGGCAAGCTAAGGTGTGAAACTTGCTGAAAGTACATGCTAGTTTCTTAAATTTCAAATCGACCAAATGAAAAGTTTGCCCAAACTGTAAATAAGTTAAAATAAATAATTAAGATAGAACACTTTTATGCCCTTAGGTATTGTAAATCACTATGGTGAATTCTTACTGGTTGTTTCTAATAATGAAATGTATTAAATATGCGAGTAATGTAGATATTTATCTATATTTGTGAGGATGCCAATGGGTATAATAATGCAAAATGATGACGATGAGACATTTTATGGTGTTTTTAGTTATACCATAAAAGATTCACCACATCCACAAGTACCCTTGGAGTTTGGGTTTTTGAAAATGAATCTTGACGACAATTTATCATCCAACCAGTCCATTTCGGAACCGACAATGGAGAACAATGCCTTGGAGTCGATCAAAACTTTAACATCATCTTGCTCAATGAGTTCATCGAACTTACCAGGTGCATCAACATATTCCAAATTGTATGTTAAACCAGAACATCCTCTATTTTGGACACCAATCCTTATCAACTTAGGTTGGGGTTGATTGAGCAAACCCCGTAAATGGTCCACAGCATTTTGACTCAATGTTATCAACGCCTTCCTTGGACGTAAGGCTCTTCTTTTCTTAGGTTTGGCTTGTGTAGATTCGACAGAGTTTACTTCAGGTTTTGCATCCGTCTTTGGTTCCGGAACTGATGCAACTTTTGGATTGGTGTCTTTCGCAACCGACACCGTTGATTCAGGTTCAGTTGGGTTTGATGATGCAGATTTGGAGGATTCATTGGTACTTAATCCCTTCAAAGATCTATTGCTAAATCTTGAAGTTCTCGACCTCCTCACTGTTGCCGAAGATTGTGACTCGGTTTCCATACTAGGGAAGTTCAATGAATGCTTTGACCATTTGGAAGATGCAGAGGAGTTGGTACTCACAGATGATGCTTTACCGGTGTTACTGATAGCATAGTTCAATCCTGAGTAAAATGATGTTTTGTTAGATGAAGAGTTGGGAATCGTTTGCATAAACCTCTTGGACCCTTCCTTGGTGCTCTCGTTGGATATGAACCTCTTATTCAAGCTGGATATGTTAAGCAATAGCTGTCTTCTTGCAATCATTGTAGATGCTTGTTTCGTTCTCGTTTTGGATTGATTTAATTGGGGAAAAGTAGATCTATGAAATAATTCGTTAGTGTAGCAAATATATGTAGCAGTAGGTGATTGTAGAAAAGAGTCGCTGGAGTTACTTCAGCGTCAATTCGTTAGCAAAGTAATGTAAAATCTTTGAAGATAGTAGTTAGCCAAATGATTTGGTCTGTCATGAATATTTGTAACAAGGACTCTTCTGGTCACAGGCGCACGCCCTCCAGTCCCCAGTATCTATTGTCAATTATGACCAAGCTTATTCCAAACACGTTTGATTGGCTGGTTTTTATGTACAGGTCTCGTTCCCGAGAATCGGTTTTTGCTGGGTTCCTTTGGTCATTAGTATTACCAAACAATTGCCTAAATTGGAAGTCGCTCTTTTCACAAGCTTGTGATCACGTGCAATAGGTTCTTGGTGTCGTTATGCGTTCAAATATACTAAAGGAAGTATTTGTGGGGTCGGAGTCAGTATTGACATTGTTGTGAGCTACATATATATGGGTGGTCAACTTTATTTTGTGCTGGTAAATGCGAGGTTTAGTTCCAAGAGAAAATTGTTGGTTCATGTCGATTTATATTATACAAACAAAGACGAGGTATTGGTCTGAAGAAATATACGTCAACGATGACATTAACTAAGGTAAAGCAAAAAGTTAATGTGTATTTACTTTCAAATCGAAAAGGACTATATATCGGATCCTAATGAGTTTCTATTTGCTGAACCATTGAATCCCCAAGTCCATCTTAATTTCGATTGTAAATTTTTTATCCATTCAATATCAATAGCTCTCTTTGAGCCACCCAACATTCCGGTGGTCTCATGAGTATTTTCTGTGCTGTGGGTATCAGTATTGTTAGTGGAATTAAAACCGAACCCGAATCTCCCAAAGCTGTATTTTGAAGAAAGAATTTCTGGTTTCTGCTCTTGATAATTCTCACTTTTATAGGTGTAACCTTCCGGAATACTGTTGAGATAATTCAATCGACCGATCAAGGCCTCTGAAAACGACGTCTTGTTGTTGAGTCGTTTGTAGGTCGCAGGCTTGTGATAGAAAGATCTCTTACTGGCGATGTTTGCCATCTGTTGCTGTTTATCATACTTGTTTTGGATGTTCTGGAAAATATCCAACAACTTCAAGTCCTTGGATGTCTCTCGTTTTTGAGCAGCAGGAGATACTATATCCAAAAAGGTTGAGCTGTCTTTTACTTTTTCGTCACCTACAGGATCTTCTTTCAGTCCTGACGATGATAGTAAGATATTTGTGGAATCCAATTGTTCATTGGGATTCATTTCATTTTGATATAGTTCATTAAAAAACTCCTCGTAAGTCTCGACACATTCTCCGCAAATAAACTCATTATAAACCAGATTAACCTTATTTAAATCTTCCACTGGTTTCTGATTCTTAAGTTTTTTGAACTTTTTGTTGTTGTTGATAATCGAACTAATCTCATACAAAGGTTTCTCGCAGAGCTCACAATACTTCAAGAGATCGGTACCTGGAATCTTTCCGAAGATCTGTTCGAGATTTTCCGACTTGGAATAGTTAAGAGTTGGTCTGGGAACGTAGTCATCTGAAATAGCTCTTTTGTTTTTAAGTTTATTCGTAGAATGGGCCAAGGAGGTAGTTGAGTGTTGGTGGCTCGCTATCGTATTATGCAAGGTTTCACCGTTGAACGTTGATGTAAAGGTTGAAACATCGGATATGCTTTCAATTTCGTCATCTCCGGGTATGTCATGGAATGGCCTGTTATTAGGGTTATGCAAGGAATTATTAAATATACGTTGTTTAAACGTAGCCAAAGATCTTTTTTTGTTGATCAAAGTAGTGTGTTCGTCATTAGTATGGTCATTAAAAGTGGTGCAGGTCAAGCTAGTTGACCTTATATTATTGATACATGAGGTCGAGTTGGTGGTATTTGAAGTTTCATTGTTTGCCTGCGGTTGAGAGAGGTTGGCAGACTTTTGATGAGCCATATAATCTTCAATTAATACAATAGGGTCTTGATGATCATCCTCATCATCTGCATCATCGTCTCCAAACGTTTCGTTCTCAAACGTTTCATCTTCTTCGATATCATCTATGTCCTGGTCATGTTGGATTGGTATATTAGCAAAGGGGGCTTTCAGTTCCAAAGAATCGGTACTGGTGTTTTTTTCAGTTACATGGCCTGAGGGATGGCCGGTAAAAGAGCCTGATGTCAGACTACGACCACGAGGTTTCAAAGGTGGGGGTAAGGGTAAAGATGTCAATGTAGTGTCGTCAATGAGGTCCAATTTGGATGCATGGTGGGTTAATGTTTTGGAGAGTGACGTTCTGTTTTGCTTCGATAGCGAGGTGTATGAATCTTGTTTTTGAAGGAGTCCCGGTCTGTTGCCATAGTTAGGAGGTTGCATCATACGACTGAGGTTTAAGTTGGTGCTGGCAATTACATTGGGGTCCGGATGGTAAGGCCTGTTAACAGCGGTGCTCAGTACTGTGTTGCATTTCACACCCATAGTGAGGGGCTCTCTCACGAGTGGATCATTGAGATCGACTAGGGAGGAGGAAGACATGGTACGCACACTCATACGCAAGGTGAGTAGGACACACAGACAACGGACACTGGTACACTGGCATGAAAATTACCAGTAGGTGTTGTGGCAGATGTAGATATATATATATAAAGATCAGGCGCTGGAGCAAACTAAGTGGGCAGGAAAATGCAAAATGCGAAGTGCAAATGAAGTAAAACGTTACGGCAAAAAGTAAATGTAACAACAGTGGGTGTATGCAGGTCTCAGAGGGAAAGGGGCGTGTGCAGGAATAAGTGTTGAGACAAATGGATGTATGCAGGAGACGAGGTCTAAAGAGTGGATTGTCTGCAGGAAATGGACCAAATAAGTAAGGGCTACACTGGGATCAACAATATGACCTATGTCTCAACGGATCATGGGGGGTTACGTGGGGTTTGGAAATTAGACTGGAAGAAGCAAAATGTCGTGAAAGTGGAAGGTCAAACTTTCTGATTTCAAAAAGTGTTGCTGGTGTATTGTCCCGTAGATTACGACGGGGAATATTGAAGATATCTCCGGATAAAGAAATCCATTGTGATATCGTACAATTGGAAGGGTGATATTTTATGGTTGTGTTTTGCGAGACGATGGATTGCGCGCTGAAAAGTGGGTAGCAAAAGGGTAAGAACAAAGATATGGCGACCTACGACCGGGGAACCTGCGGCCAACCTTCAAGCAGCAGCTAGGGACAAGGCGTGCGGTAGTAGAGGACGAATCGGTGGGTATGAGACCGTCTAGTAGAGCGTGTTTTTGATTGGGCAACGAAGATTCATTGCGCCTACTGTTTGCAGGAGCAGTTGATGGGACACTGAACAGGCGAAAAGAAACCTGGCGTCTAGACCTCGAAGCCTCCTTCAACCCCTCCCTCCTCCCTCCCACCGAAAAGGACACAGGTATGGATACTATACAGTAGTGAAAAATTTCGGTATCGTACCAGAAGTCGGGCCATTAATCGTCTAGGTTGTGTAGTGTACCCAACATTCTTAAAAAAAGACTCAGTACTTGTAATTCAAACCCCTACTTTCTTCTGGACTAAACTTGAAGAATTTCATAGGCCTGCTGGCATTTTCACAATCCATAGCCTCAAGCCCTTTAGCCCAGCTTGCTTCGGTTACGGTAGCTCTCGGAACTTCTTGCTGGTCATTGCGCGCCCGACCTTTGGGCGTCTTGTTCCGTTAGGTTCCATGCTCTGGTCAGAGCCGTGGTTCCCGATCGGGTATAATTGTACCCAACGATATGTGTACTCACGTGCTGGATGTGCTCACAAGATTATAATAGTAGTCAGTTTTGTCAACAACTGTACATATTGTGGTAAACCAAGAATAGGTTGATTCTCGTGACGTAACCTTTGGAAAGAATTCTTGCCATTTGGCCAAGCGGGATAGGCTAGATCGTGGATAGCGACACGTGTACTTTAAACCGTGGACTAACACACAGGAGCGTATGAGGTAGAGCTATGCCTATTGTAACTTCACTACTAACCCAGTTGGTTCACCATTTTATCAATTTCTTCACCATATTATGTGTATTCTCTACTTTCAAAAGTACTACGAACCTCTTCTTTATATAACAACTTTCTCCACAGCATAGCCGGACAGTGCTTAAAGACAAACATTCCCCTTAGGTGTACTCTCTGGTTGCTGTGATAACATCTCTTAGGGTTCCTTTATTGGCATGTACAATTCAATGCTGAAACCCCAATGTTTTGATGTTGCCGCAAAGACGCTGGTAATAAGTGTGATTTGTGTAATTTCCCTCTCGTCTAATTGTGTGCATGCAAGTTTCAATGGGCCAGGTCGGTTGTTGCACATTATCCAATTGTATCGGTTGCAAAATAGGATTATCAGTTCTGGTAATGTTATAAATCTTGCAGTTGGGATAGGCTAATGATAACCTGATTGTCGTCTATTGTTACTACATGAAGTAAGTCTCTTTCGTTTGACATTGTATATTCGTTACCTTATGCTAACAATAATCTATACACCAATCTTCTCACGAATACGTCTAGACTCGAGTAATTCCTCATACAGAAGGTCACCGTCGTTCGTATCGTTGACCCAGTCCAGGATGTCTTTAAAGATACGCTGAGAGATTAGCTTATCCATTTCGAGCTCTTGTTGTCTGATGCGTAACATCAACGGTTCACAAACTTCAATTAACATCGAAATTCCACGAAACTCTTGCCTTCTCTTGAACTCTATCACCGGTTGCCAGTGTGTGATTTGACGATTGAATCTCAATTCCAACACAGACAAATTGGGGAAGTATGGACACGGAAAACTGGCATTTGGTCTAGTCAAGATGATTGGAATTGATTGATTCAGTATGAATGGACAATTGTTTAATGATAATCTTTGTAGACTATGACTGCAGTGGATGGCCAAATCCCATATGGTCTTATCAGTAATATGACACCCGGCCAATCCAACGGTAACCAAATGCTTGTTGTTATTGATGAGTGTAGATACACTATTGTCAGTTATGTGATTGCCCCTTTGCTTTCTACCAAAATTAATGGTATTTAACTTGGTGCAATTTTTGGCGATTTGGTAGATACCAGCATCAGATACCAATTCACAAGCTCTTATATCTAAGACTTCAAGGTTGTGACAATATTTGCTGACCATGAAAAGAAAGTCATCATCTATTACCTTAGACCCAGTGATAATCAATTTCTTCAATTTATGCCCCCCACTCATGAAAAATTCCATGGTAGGATACAATTTGGGGCACATATATATTTCCAACCATTCAAGGTCGCAGAAATCAATTCGGTCCTTGATCAGTTCAATGGCATTTTGCTTGAGCATGAATAATTTGTGTAAGACAAACATGGTGGGCTTGAACTTCAAGTGGAATTTGGAATCCGTTACTGTTCTGGCCAATTTATTGAATTGTATTTCATCACTGAAATAGAAGCTCTTACTCAATATCTCCATAGTGACTTGATGGAACAATTTGTTAACTTGTAAGCAATTGAATAGCACGCCTCCATTGACCGATGTAGGAGTTTCTTTCTCTTTCTCTGAATATGGAAGTGATTCATTCAATGCTAATTCGGCTTTCTCTTTGTTGCCATGTATTAACATTGCATGGTCAAACGACAACGGTTTTCTTCTTATTGGACTATTTTCGTGAGGAACGGTAGTATTTTGTAATGCAGCGTATTCCACGATCTTGTAGACTAATTCTGGAACATCGAATATAGAAGGAGTATTATAGTTGACTTTGACCTCTTCAGGTGGTGATAATAATGCAGTGTCGTGATTAAGTACCTGTTCGAAACAAGGATTTTTAAGAGGGGTTGGATCGTGAAAAAAGTAGCTACCAACTCCTGGTCTGGACTTTGTTGGAGTTGTGTTGGGAGTCCCGTCATCTTCAGTTAAGTCAGGCAAGGACTCCAAGTCAGAGTTGTCTGAGGTTGCGTTGGAACTGTTGGCGCTCACGAATCCAGAACTAAATGAAAATTCCAGTCCTTGAAAGCTGGAGTTCGTCAAGTAGGGCGAAGATGCTAAATTGGTAGCAACGGATGGTGGACTAATGGAGGAGGAGAATCTCAACTTTCTCTTGGTGTAGTTATAGCTTGGAGACCTCAGTAATGACTTTTTGGAGGAATGAGAATATGATGCAGATAATGAATTGGCAGAGACCTTACGCCCCGAAGACTTGGCTAAAGATATGGATTTTGCTCTTTTAAGAGGAGATGAGGTGGTCAAGGGACTTGACTCGAGACACTCATCTTCCAAAAAAGGATTGAATTCGTATATCTTGTTATCTATATTAGTTGCATAAGGTAAAGGCTCTGTATAATTATAGTTCATGATCTATCAAAGTAATGCAAGGAAGAACCACAAATGGGGGAGATGCAATATAGTATTATTACTGTTATCAAGGAGTTATTAGGGAAGAATTGAAATTGGAAAGAAACATGCAGATTTGAAGGATGTGAATGGGTAGACTTTAAGCTCAATGGTAGTTGAGGTGAGCTTAAATGGTGGATGGGGGAAAGTAAGTTCAATGACAGACAAATTCTTGTGTAAAGATAGACTAGGGTGAGTTAAAAGGATTGAATTTATGAAAGTTGAGTGGCTTTCTTGTGGTGGTGAACTTCAACTGAATGATTCCCGGGAGGTAAGGTCAATTGGTAGACACTTGTGTAGAGCCTCAGGTGCTCCTTCTGGTGGTTGAGAAAAGGGATGGATGAAGAATAAAATTTAGGTAAGGGGGCGGCGTCTATATATATATATGTACATGTCACCCAAGCTGTCGAGGATGTTTTTGGAACCCTGGCACAGCTTCTTCGCTTAGGTGCATATGTTTTAACAGCCAGTGACTTGATATTGTTTCGCAGCACCAGCTCTGCCAGGTAGTACTGGCCACACAGGCCTACTGCCGCCGTAACCAGGTGAGCAATGGTGGTTTCGTAATCCCGGCATACAAAACAATGTCGATCCAATCTGTGTTGCATGAATCCTTGTTGTATATACTCATAATGCCAGCTTCCTATGTACCGATAGAGGAAGATTGTTGCATCCAAAAAAATAACCTGGGTGATGAATGGCTGGCTGGCTACCCCAAGTAGTAGACCAAATTTAAAGATAGGCGCGCGGTCACGTGAGCAATAGGGTAAACCAGGAAATTTGCGGAAGGTGTTATGTTTTGTTCGTGTATGTGCGGGCTGGCTGCGAACCCACTTGGGGTATAGCCAGGCACTTTGGTACCTAGTAGTGCCAGGTAAATTATTATCGCAAGCAGCGTATCGAAGGGATAACTAAGGTACACGAGACTAATAGATGAGCGAAGGTTCAGTTTAGCTGGCTGGACCTGGCCATAGAACTTTTTATTACCTGAAGTTGGTTTAGACTGTCACATTGCCGCAGGAGGCACCCAAGGGTAGCTCATCATGAGAAGGCTGGAAGGGGTGGAAAGAGCACTGGAAGGTACCAGTGGTAGCCCTTTTGGTTTGTTGATACTGTGTTGTCGCTTATGTTGCTGCCTACCTAACCCTATTGTGTGGTGTCGAGTCTACGACATATAACTACGCAACGGTATGTGAGTCTACGGCATATAACTAGGCAACGGTATGTGACCAATCCTAATAATAGTACAACACTGGGCTCGATATGGCAATGAAGATACACACACAGAAGGTAGGCCACAACCACAAGAGTTGATGCTGACCTTTGTTTGTGAATCCGCTGATCATAGCCCGAAGAGTTCTCATAATTACATGAAGTAATGTACTTGCAATGTTGCCAAGTCTCTCTATTTTTGTCAATATTGTGATCATTGGAATGTTGAATACTGCTTGTGGTAGAGCATGCTTGGAATATTCCCAATTTCACACATAATGCACTTAATGCACTTAATAACGTTTGGACGACGACTAAAGTTAGGCTGTTTCGACTACACAATCTGACTAAAACTCGACAACAATCACACTAATATTTTGTTAGTCTATATATTATTTTCGCAATTCAACGAAGTCGTAAGAACGCCTTACTTTCGAACGAAAACAACCAGTATTGTTGTTCGTATTGGAATCCATGTGTTATCGCTTCCCAAAGTTCCACTAACGAACACAATTATTTTTCCCACTCCGTCCTTCTTCACTTGACTACACCACCTATAAGTTAGATTTTTTGACGACGATCATTGACCCTCGTCGCTCATCATCTGCAATGCCTTTTAGCACAAAATATCTACGCGATAAGTGTGGGACAAATTATAAAATATCTGGGTATTTTGGAACCCCATTGCTAACAATACTAGCAACTTGCAATCGCCGTAGGATCTTATCGGGATAGCTCGTAGTTTCCGTCTACGAGGGGACGTTAGATGTCCTGGCTTCCCGGTGGTAAACCGCCCTCTTTGGCAGTTATTTGCCAATACAACAACCAGCAACTGTCTGCGATCACAAATGCGTAGCTGCGAAATTTACACTAGAAATTCGGGGCATGACATTAGTGTGGAATGTTCTTTGTTAAACCTGATTGTAGTCTAAGAACAACAACCAAAGCCAGTTTTGAAGTGGAATGATGGATGGAGGCTTGGCCCAGTACCAGGTAACATGGAGAGGCCACTTGAACCCACAGGCAATTATCATCAAGAGACAAAGGTCGAGAATTGATGGTCGAGTGCTACTGCTTGCATAATTACGAAAACCCAGACCAAACACGGTCAACTAGACGAATTCGGTAATATATGATTCCACACCACACTGTTGTATTCAAATAATGAGCTGACTCTCGTTTCGTGAGGCCCCCAAGTGCATATGATAGCTCGATAATAGATTACGAATTACTAGTTTCCGTAATTGACTTTTTAGTCTATCTTTGTTGATGCAATTATACTATTCTAGCAAAATATGGTGGAGTACGCTTAGTATGAATGTAGACGAGATTAGGGTCTAAGTGAGTAACTTACCAGCTACCATGGATAGTGGTGATGGAGAAAACATTTGGTATAACAAGATGGATGATGTTCTTTTTTGATGCACAAGAACCCGAATGAACCACTCAAGGGCTTCATTGAATTAGCAGAAAATTTCGCAATCAGATTTGCAGTAAAACATTATTGTGTGGATTTGATTTTCAGTACATTACTTGAAAACATTTTTTAAAGTTATACTATATAGTTTGGGGCATATTGCAGCCATACAGTGCCCCAAAATGTGGCACCTTAAGTTAAATTGCTGGACCTTTTGGGCTGGTTGAGGTTGTCTTTAGCTGTGCTGGGAGCACGCAAAAGATGTGACGAGAAGATCTAAGAGATAGTGATTGCATATAAATTCCCACATCAAATGGGGATGATTGTATAAAAAAGCCTACAGATCAACAGGAGTTCCGTTGTCCGTATTATGAGGCCTTTAGTCAAACTTGAAGCTTGAGTAACATCCAGGCCCAAATTGACAAATATATGTTTTCTTCGATTTCGTCCGAACTTTATCATTTTTTGTGAAAATCCTAAAACTTTACAAAATACTATAAGTTAACTATTTTGGGAAGTGAATAAAAGAAAAAATGGAGATCAAAAAATTGTTGCTTGAAGGAACTTGAATTTAATCGAATGGAATAATCCCACCTCATTCCAGTCAGATTTATCCTTAGTTGCACCCACCACCTGCCTCATATCGCGTGCACTATCTATGACAAATGTACTGTACACAGTGAAAAATCACCAGAAGGTCAATCCGACTCAGCAGAATAACGATGCCCACGGCAGCGCAAGGGATGGGAGGCGCAAGCTTCTTGTTACCTATCAAGGTAAATTAATGAAACGGTACAAGTGGGCTGCTTGGACATACCCTTGAAAGTCATTAATGTACTCTGATGAGCCCTAGCGTACTATTGTGTGCGCCAGTGCACGCACCAGTATTCTACGAGACTCTTATTACTCCTTCTCAGGATCGAGCCTATTAAAGCATAGTCCATCCTAGGCTCATGATGTAATCAGCTAGGTCATGGACCTACACTCCCGAGGCATTTTGCGTAGCATTTTGCGCTCTTGTGGCATCTCTTTCCGTCACACATCACAGTTGTTCCGAGAGTGTCATCAGTTTATCCGGGTTTATAATAGCAAACCATGCGGCGCACCGCGAACCCTCCCTAATGGAGTAGTCAATCCTGTGTACCGATCACGGTTTGCGAGTGTGTGTCGTTAATCATATGTACTAGGCGGACTCGATAATAGTTGCTGAAGCTGGAGAAGTGGCTTAACAGAGTCGATGGCAGCACCAGCTTCTTTGTTACTTACTTTCCAGCGCCCCCCTCAAAAGTTCGAGATTTCAAATCCATCGGGAACCTTTTCTTTAGCATTACTACTGAAAAATCTATCCGTTCCCCCTACCTAGACAAAAGAAACGTTTCCATCACTGATACGAACCTTGGCCATTCCAACAGTGCACACTTTTAGATATACATTTCTTCTGCTTTATCTTGATACAATCACAATCCACGATACATATATTCTGCCTAGGAACCACCTAAAGTTTTTCAATCCCAAACTCTTCCAAGATCGAGGGGTAAAAAGCTTGATCAATATTGACCCTTTGGTATTCACGAATCCAATACAGAAACCTACGATAACATACAATAAATCTTTTAGACAATCACCCATAGACACCTCATAGAAAATCAAAGTCCAAACCCTTCATAATGGTCAAAAAACTGTCCACCGCGTCCAAAACTGCTTCGTTATTCGATATCAGATTAAAGCACCTTGATCATGACGTGTTGGTCCTCAAAGGAAGTGAACATGATGCTGCATCCGCGTTCTTGGCTGGAAAGATCGCGTTATCACTCAACGAACCAATGTCCATCAAAAAACTCACCTTACGATTACACTCAACTCTCCGGTTAAGTTGGACCGATACCTTTCAAACTCCAAAAGGAATATTTCCCAAGCCCAGCAGATTCGAAAAAACTGTATATGAGTTCACCTGGGACACCAAGACCATCAATCAATATCTCAGCTCATTGTCGGAACAACTGGCCAATAATCAAGCCCAACTTGGTGATTCTAGTAAACCGGTGAGTAGAACTCATTCTTCGGCATCACTAAAGAGTTTGGGAAGCTCGTTTCGCTCCAAGTCCTCGTCCAATCTTCACCAATTTTCCTCTCTTGGGCTTACCAGTTCACACTCCTTTTCTGGTGCCAATGATTCAAGTGCAAGTTTGTCTTCAAAAGGTGCTCACACCCATCTGTTGGTCCAAGGAAACTATGAGATTCCTTTCAGTGCCATTCTACCAGGTAATATGCCTGAATCTATAGAAGGTTTACCTGGTGCATCACTTACCTACAAGTTGGAAGCTACAATAGATAGAGGTAAATTTCACAATACCATGGTGGCCAAAAAATACCTTCGTGTGATCAGAACTTTGACTACTGATGCCGTCGAATTGTCAGAGACGGTTGCAGTTGATAACACTTGGCCAAAGAAAGTCGAGTATTCTCTTAACGTCCCTTCTAAAGCTATCGCCATTGGTTCTGGCACTCCCATAAGTTTCATGTTGGTGCCTTTAATGAAGGGTTTAAAATTGGGCAATATCAGAATTCAACTTGTAGAACTTTACTCATACATTGGATATGTGGGCCCACCACACAACGGAGAAAGAATCGTGGTGGAAAAATCGATTGCCAAACCTGAAGAAAATGATCCTCATTTCCAGATGGATAAATGGGAAGTTGACACCTTTCTTAGAGTGCCCGCCAGTTTATCAAAATGTACACAAGACTGTGACATTCTTCAACACGCTAAAGTGAGACACAAGTTGAAGTTTATCATCGGATTGATCAATCCAGATGGTCATGTTTCCGAATTGCGGGCTTCATTGCCTATTCAATTATTTATCTCACCTTTTGTAACAATCAGTGCTAGACATGAGGATGAGACAAGTGAAATGGCTATCATTCATGATCATGAACAAGGGAGATTTAAAGGGGAAGATTCAACACATCAGCAAGACGAAGATCTTTTATTTGCAACAGACTTACATAGTGCTAGCAATACTAGTTTGAGTCAACTTGCAGAATCAGCAGTGGACGCCGGCAACAATGAGTTAAGACGGTCCAACAACGGGTCCATGTCATCTTTCAGTGGATTGATGGCACCGCCGCTTTATGAAAAGCACATATATGACAGACTCTGGTCAGATGTATCTCCGATTGAATCACCAATGAGTTCTGGGGCTGCCACCCCTAGAAGTAATTTGTACTCAAGACCAGACTTACTGCAACAATTCTCAATGTCACCAATCGATACCAACCAATTGAGTGAAAATTTGAGACAGTTGAGTATACAAAGACAAGCACAGGAAGCTGCTGAACAGACCACCCCTGGATCTGTTCCCATTCCAGGAACTCCACTGGGAGATAGGGCAGTTTTCAATTTAGGAGAATCTGCAAGTGTCCAGGAGTCGAACTCTCAAGGTGACTATCTTACAAGAGGAAGACCAATTCTTTCACATAATCTGTCATCAAACTCCCATTCCCCAAATTATCTAATCCATAGTCATAATGGATCTTACACTAACCACAACATTCCCTTAATGACACCAGGTATACTTTCACCACCAAACCATTTATCAAGAGCTAATTCCGAGAATTTTGATACCAACAAATTGAATATGGTGCCGTCGTATACCCAGGCCATGAGATCGGAACCCGACGAGTTGTTGTCACCAGCATATGAACCACCAATGCCTGGATCAAACGTGAGTTTGTTGGAGTTGAATAGAAGACACGATGCGTCCATGCCTTCAAATGGTAGCAACAGTGTTAGTACTCCGAATAAGACCAAGTTAATTTCAAGAGGATCAAGCTCATTAAGCTTGAGGAACTTGGGACAATCCAAAACTTCTTCAAACAATTCATCACCTTCCAATTCACGAAATGTATCCTCATCTAACTTAGCTAACTTGACCAGAAGGGCATCGAGCAACAACAGTAGTAAGACGAACAGCAATAGCAATAGTGGAACGAATCTTCATGGATCTGTCCCAACCACTGGTTCCACATCACCAACTCATTCACAGACCAGCGGCTCAGCAACTTTTTCTATGACTCCGCTTTCGCTGTCACCAAACAATAACACATTCAAAGCTGCGCAAGATGTCCCCCTGCATCTTCTTACACCACAGAATCGGTCCATAATCACCCAACCTTCAAGTAGTGCATCGGATAGAAGTGCTGCCATAGGAAATACAATTGTTGGTTCTAATTCCAATTCTAGTGTGAGTTTGCACAATCAACACTTTTTGATTCCTAGAAAGGACAAAAAGTAATTGGTTAATTGCTGCCAAAAACCGAGTGTGAAATTACCTCCATTATTAGGCGTAGATACAAGAGTAAATCTTTAAAATTATATAAATATAGATAGATTTAAACAATAAAAGTAAATTTGAAATCTTGAAAGGTTTCAAGACTTCCTAAATCTATGAGATGTTAGTAACCTTTTCAATTTCTTATTTGAGACCAAATCTAAGTCACGTGATAAATCTTGCCACACCGTAACTTTATCTATAGACAACCATTAGCAACACCCAAGCAAACAGCATCAACACTGTAATTGGCACCAGCAAAAAATGTTTAGAGATCGGACCAATTTGTTCCTCTCCTACCGTCGAACAATTCCCCGGAACGACCGTCTCACGGCGGAGACTCGGTTCGATAGCTTGGCCGACGAAGAAGAACGATTAATGGAATCCAGAAGGAAACCAACAAGCCGATACAAGGACCAAATAGCCGGCGATGGGTCAATTGAAATGAAGCCGGTGATACCCTCACTCTTTGATATTGCTGGGGACCTTGACACGAATCTCCGTGTGATCAAGAAACAAGTCAATGAATTGAACACCATGTACAAGAGGTTGATTATAGTGAGCAAAGGGGAAAAGAAGGAGCTTGAAAAGAAGATAGAAGACCTCAATTATAACATATTAAAGACCTTTGAAAAATGTTATGTCCTGATCAAGAAATTCGATTATTTGGGCAAGAATTATGAGAAATTGAAGTTAGATTATACGGAGAATGACTTGGAGATCTTGAGCAATTTCAAGAAAAACTATGCCACGAAGATCCAGGATAATTCTTTGATTTTCAGGAATCTTCAGAATAATTATATCAAGTTTTTACGGGATGATGAGGATGAGATGGACACTTTGCTCAATAACTCATCATTCACATCCTCATCATCACCAATAGATAACACATTACTACTAGAGGAAGAAGGCAAATCCTCCCAAATCGAAAACTACTCCAAACAAGTATTGCAACAAACACAACAACAACAGCAAAAATCTGTAAATTCACAATATTTGAGACAAAGAGAAAAGGAAATCTCTAATTTGGCTATGGGGATTTTAGAAATTCTGACTATTTTCAAAGAAATGGAGTCACTCATCGTCGATCAAGGATCTTTATTAGACCGCATCGATTATAACTTGCAAAATACCGTGCAAGATTTGAAGCTGTCGGATAAGGAATTGATAAAAGCCCAAAGTTACCAGAAGAGGACAACTAAATGTAAAATCATTTTCTTGATGGTTTTGGTTGTGTTTGCATTATTGATATTGGTATTGGTGAAACCACATGGTAAAACCAAAATAATTGAGAGGCCGGCTGAACCTCAGAAACCAACAACCGATACAAGACCCACCATTGATAAATCAGAAGACCCACCGATTGGCCAATTGATATGAAAAAAAATTGACTCGAGAGAGTAAGTCTTATCAATAATTATGAGAACATGAATTTGAACTGGTCTATGTTGACCACTTCCCATTATCCTACATTTCAACTCGAATCTAAGAGCTCGAATTAATGTTGTCTACACGTCGCCTAAAGAGTTTATCAATGTTGTATTTAATATAAAATCAAGTGTGATTGAAAAATCAAATAATATACATCCTTTCGAATTGAATTGAATTGAAGTAACCCAGAACTGAAAGTAGCCTGAAAACGAATAAAATGAATTAGGGCAACCGGCCATCCAAATTTCAGGAGGAATTTGGTCTATAAAATTGAAACAATACTGAATGAGGAGCCAAGACATTTTTCAAGTGTCTAGGACACTTAAATGACACCATATGGACCACCTCTTCCATTAGAACCTCTCCCCATTAAGGAGGATGCATTGGTAGGCTTGTTGTTGTATCTGTTTGCGACAGGCACAAACCCTTGTTGAACTCTACGTTTTGCTGGCACTGGACCACTAATTCCAAAGTCAGGATTGTTGGCTAACACATTGTCGGAAATACTTCGCTTTGGTGGCTGAGGCTGAGGCTGTGGTTGAGGTTGGTAGCCTCCATACGTAGTATTTTGAGGAGGTCCTTGAAATTGGGGTCCTTGAGATGGTGGTTGGTAGAAATTTTGATTTTGTTGATAAGAAGGTTGAAATTGTGATACTTGCCCGTAAGTGTTGTGTGGTTGTGGGAAGGGTTGACTTTGAGGAACTGGGATGTAGTTTTGGTGTGGTGGTGGAGGCGGAGGGTGCGTTTGAGCATATTTAGGATTCACAGCTCTTTGAGATACAGATGTGAAATCCGAATCACCATCAGAGTCATTAGGATGTCCATTACTGCTGTGATTTTGATTGTTTTGTTTGTTGAGTGGAGCATTTTCATCATCATCGTCATAATCAGCCCCGTCAAAGTCATCCATCTCAGTAAAAGGTTTGTGACCTTCGACTTCTGGATGGTGTTCAAATACACTGGAATGATTAAGTGGATAAACAGGTTCGACACTGTCTCTAATATGGTTGGATGGATACACCAAGTTTGGTTGTTGTCTGCCAGAAGAAGCACCATTGTTAGGGACAGGATTGCGGAGAGTATCCACAATATTCATATTAGGCTCTGTAGGTGTGTTACCAGGAGAATCATAGTAAGACGATGGTTGATAATTTTTGCGAGGAACAGTAATATCATTAGCAGTTTGGATCGGAGAGTTATAGATAGATGAGTTACCGCTACGAGATTCTCCGTAGTGATTTTGCTGCTGAGGTAATCTCAGAGCTGCGTTTGGACCATTGCCTGGGGGATTGTAGTAACTTCTACCTTGATGAGGGGTGACCATTAAGCCTTGATGTTGGGACTGTGGCACCGAACCAGAAAGGGAAGGCTTCGAGTTATAAGGGTTTGAAGTAGCAGATCCAAAATCTTTAGAGAGCGAACTTGAAGTATCGTAGGTGTTGGAGAAATTTGTTGGAGCAGCAACGTTTGTCAAAGGAGCGGGGCCACCGAAATTGGTAGAAAACCCGTTAGAGTCTAAAGGTTTTTCAGACTCGGTTTTAATAACGTATCTGTCGAGGCTGGTGTTACTGTCTAAGTCTGCATCATCAGAGGAATCACTGTTTACCTTCAAGGAGACAAAGAGGAAAACCAAGGCAATCAAATCGGCAGCAGCAGCACCAATGAGGATCCAACCTGTCCAGTTGACATGGGGGAAGAAGACAAGCACAATGATAATGGCCACCAATGTGGTGACGATGAAGGTGATAATATTGCTCACTACTGCTAATAAAATGAGGGCCTTGGAAGTGAAATGAGTAGCGAAAATCACCACTAAAGTGATGAAATTGAAACCAAGAGCGATTGGAGCCACAATGAAGATTTTGGCGAGATTGTCTCTGGTGCTCTGGGCCAAGGTCCAATCGTTGGTGGTGTCGTTGGCAGCACTAGGAGACCAAGGGTAGGTGGCTTTAATGCATGAAGAGTCTTTAGAAAAGCAGTAGCCAAAAAGCCCATACTTGTGCGTGAGAGTGGAGGCAAGGGAGAACGAGGTGACGACTGGAGTGGAGATGGTAGCAAGAAGGAGGAACACGAAGGCAACGAGCACAAGGATCAAGGAGGCGGTATGGAAACCAGCACGAGCCATCTTGTGATAATTAGGGGACGGAATACGGGAGACTCAGTGGTGAGACACGTTAATGGTACGGGGGTGGAGGTGAGACACGGTGTGGAAGTAGCGATGTGACAGTGAGGGACTAAGCTAGAGTTAACAGTAGAAGAGAAACGAGTGTTAACGTGAACGTGAATGAAGGAGGTGGTGGTGATAAAGAAAAGTAGTCGATAATTGATTAATTTAGTGATTTGTTCTGTGTCGCAGGTTATTAACAAATGTGTCGATATTTTCTAATAGTAGATTCGCAGGTTTGCCGAATCAAACAAGGATCAAACGCTACCAAATCAGGAAAGTAGTGGACGGTGCTGGATAAATCACGTGGAGAAAGCAACAAGAACAACAAAAGAGAGTGACACAGTGGGGAGTGATGAGTACGAACAATAGAGTGACAGGGAAGAGATAGAGATAGACAGAGATAAGGTGAGCTGCTGAAATATTAGGGAGAAATATTAGGGAGGGCGACGCAGTTGAAGATTGGACCAGGATGTGAAACTGCACCACGATTGGGCAACAGGGCGTTTTATGGCTGTGGTTCTTATTAGGGCCATGCAATTGGAGCCATTCCAGAGTAAGGCCCTAGTTGAATAGAGGATTTAGGGAGGGTGACCCTTAGCTTTAAGGCGCTTGAAGGAGGGAGCCTCACAATTAGGGAGAACAAGTAGGGAGAAACGTCGAAACGTACCTCCAACTAGCGGGGATGCCACATTTTGCGAGGCGGCTAAGTCCCCTATACGGCTGGAGAAAAGGGGCACACGGCGCAGTTCTTATCACTACGACGCGAATTCCCTCCCCATAATATTATTGTGTGCACTATTTACATTATTGCGTGGCTGGCTTGTTGTACAGGAAGTACGATTTCTTCCTCACAACCGCGTCTCGTATTTGTCAAGGCGGTATTCTTAAAGGGTCCGGTACCGGTACCGACACCGGCACGATTAGAAACACCAAGCTCGTCCTTTACTGACCATTCCTTTGCTATTATCCTTTACTGACCCACCACCACCATCCGCCCGTTACTCTCCTCTCTTTTCTTCTCCCTTGTCTTTCTGCCTCCTATCCACTCTGATGGACTGCATATGGCCACTCCATCTAGTCGCGTTTTAAAGTTACATGCAAGATTGTTATTTAGACTGTACATTGGATTGCAAATTTCAGGGTACTCGTGCGGAGTTATACGAACCAGCCTAATTGCCTGATCTTTGGTACTATACCAGTGTTGTTGTCACAACAGTTTGCGGAAAATACTAGGATGTGTACTTAGGTAATGAACCTTCTATTCGCTACTACTTCTTTTCAACTCCTTTACAAATCGTACCGCCATAACGAATACCATAACGTAAAGATACGGTAGAACAGTTCTACTTACGAAGCATATCAGTCAGTTAATGTGAGCCTGCTTATACTATTTCAAGGTCTTAGTGCTTGTTTTATTGTCCACGTTGCTACATAGTCAACTCCTTCCAAACTTATTGCAGAGCGAAATGAGATCTATAGTTCTAGATATGACTTTACCTCAGATGGAAATACGTAACCACCAACCTATTCATCACGATTAAATTTGGAGACCTTTGATAACTTTACAAACACCCCATTCACTCGGCGAATCCTAAATTCGATTCGACAACAGACGATAGTATGTAACCGAGGGTATTCATCCGTGATACAGAAGTTCTCGACCCATTTTCTAATTGCAGTAGCACGAGCCTCAGGCTCTCCAGTGAACCGTTCTGTTTCGTAGTAGATGAAAACCTCAAGACTCTTTTTGTGTTCGGGAACAGCACAAAGATCAGGGTCTCTGCATCGCAAATAAGCAATACTATTTTCCATGAACTGTTTTGAAACCTCGCAAAAAAAGTTAACCTCAACATATGGCGAGTGAAGAAGCTGATTGGGCCCTAATGTGAATGATTCATATATTATTAACTCCCTTATTGCGTCTGCATTGAACGCCCCCAAGTCAAGAACACTACCAGTTTCTTCTAAGGGAACATTGACCTCAAGATCTTTAAGGTCAAGCTGCTCATTTGGCTTTAATCCAAGAACTTCTTTTGTGAAAAGATTATTGGGATCATAATCAAGCTCGTGAAGTTGAACCAGAAGTCGTTGTAAGTTGGGAAAAATCAGGCTCCAATTTCTCAATAGCATCTGCGCCCGATCCAGTGAGCAGTCCATCACATGAATAGTCAAGTCCTTCACGTTTGGAGGGATCTCTCCACTCATGAATTTTATTGGAATATCAAGCTGTTTAATGCTCATCATCATAGCGCTTGGTGCAAGATATCGGACTTGAATGTGAGAAAAGGTACCGTAAAAATGGAGGTGAGTATCTGGGAGTCTCGCCTTTAGATATTTACCCGAGCTTAAAGATATATAGGCCCAAAAATGGATCTCCTGGATTCTGTAATGAAACCGTCGGATATCCTCAAAACGGTTGATGAAGACATCTATGTTAACGAACGTGACTTGATAATTATATTGAATTCTGGGCCTATATTTTAAAAAACTAAACCAGGGGCAGTCAGTGTCGTACACGAGGATTCTTTTGCATAGTCGACTCTGTCCGATAGGTCTCAATTTCTTCTCCAACTGACAATAGCTTATGACGTCAGCTTGCCGAAGGTACTTGACAATCTGAACATGGATCTCTGGAGGAAAATCTCCCAATATATGCATTGAGTTCTTTGGCTGGATATCTGTTAACATTGTATACTAGATCTTGTAAAAAGGTTATGTCGACTCGCTTGAGGAGGGTGTCCTATTTGTAAAGTTTTTCCTCTTGGGTCCCCCATTTACTTCTGGTTTTTGCTATGCTTGATTAAGCATAAGCAGCTCAAATTTTTGGAACGATGAAAATCAAATAGGAAGTAACTGGTCTATCAAGAGAAATAGTTCAAGAGATTCTTCATAGCTTTTGTGGAAGTTTATTCAGAATTTTTAGCAAAAGTGATGTACAATTGATGGTAATGTTAAGTAGGTACAAATTGGTGCCGTGCTTGAAGAGTCGCACGATATGATTAAGGCTAACTATCAGACTTGATAGTAGCCAACATCAATGCTAATAAAAGCAATGGAATGTATTCTCAGAGAGTACATCCTTTTTTAATTCTGGCATTCCACGAATAAGTCTCTTCAATAGTTAGCCATAACTCGCTCAAAAGTACTCTTACAATAGTTTCTCAAAAATACAGTGTTTCAATATATACATCTAAAACATGTTAGACGGACTAGCACTACTTCAAAGTGAAGGAGGGTATTTGTAGGTAGCGACTAAAACTATCAGGAGAGTTTAGTATAATAGGGCATGAGCGGATACCTGAAGTGGACCCAAATAACATCTACACTTTTGTAAGTTCTTGTACATTAATGAATCCCTAAACCTAATAAAAGTTATTAAGTGCATGAAGAAGAGCTTCGATTTTACTGGAAGTTGATCTTGAGATAAATCTCAGAGTGGTATCTCTTCTTTGCTTTGACAGTAATGATCTTGTCCTCACTTGAGTCGAATTCGTCAACATAAAAGGAATTGAGAGAATAAAGACCCCAGTTAGTATCTTCTTGTGGACGGGTGCGTTGATATTTAACCGTTGCACCAGAATTCGGGGTTCTGTAATACACTGTTTCGGGGAGAATTCTAAAATTTGCAGCATTTTGAAAGTCAGGTACATTTGAAAACTCTCCCATACCTGGAAAATGACTTAAGGGTTTGTACTTTGCAGTGTTTGAAAGCTTCATATGAAGTGCAGAAGGTACATGACCTTCTTCGGCAGCTTCTTCATCAATGTTATCCTCAAGATCAAACTCAGGCTCACTATCACTTTCGTATGGGAAATCACTTTCATCGTAAATACTTTCATCGGAAAAATCTTCATAAGTTTGAAGATCAAAGAGATCAGGTTCAATGTCCTCTTCAACGTCCTCTTCAAAATCGTCTTCATTATCTTCAAAACCATCTTCAATATTTCCAAAATCATGATCAAATAAAGGTGCAAAAGATGCAATAGGTTCAATAAACTCTCCAATATTTTCATCTTCATGATCAATTTCGAGCTCAGGTTCAATAGGCTCATTATCACTTTCGTCTGAGGAAACACTTTCGCCGGAAGAGTCTTCGGCGGCATAGCCATCATCTTCAGCATCGTTGTCACCTGCAGACTCCATGGAGACTGCTGATCCAATGCCATTAGTTAAAGTAATCGTGATACCAGCAACTACTGTCATCACGCTAGTGGCTCCTCCTTGTGCTGCAATTGCACTCAGTGATCCATCCATGAATGATTCCCTGGTAACATTCCCGGCATCGTTCATGTTCGTGCTCAGGGCGGTAATGCCTTCGTTTGGGGACTCGTTAGGGTGGGAAATCTCGTTGGGATAGGAATTGTCATTCAGGTCAGTCAATGGAGTGTTGTCTTGGCTCAGTGCCATGGAGTCCTTAGGGTTTAAGGACATGTTGACTGTCAAGCACTTTTTTTTGAAGGAAGATATAATTTAATTTGTATGCTTGAATACAGAAGTTTGGACTTTTATAGGTGCAAAAAAGGTCTCGATAGCCACAAACACTATTACGCAACAATTAATCCTGCCCCAGTACACTATAACTTAGTCTAAAATAACCACATAGACGGATCGGTTGAGTACAATAACATATCTTGCTCATTATCTTTATATTGTCAACAAGTATGATAATCATTTTGTAGCTTTGCCTTTGGTGAAAGACCCAACTACCAATAAGCCTCGACCAATGTCCTTTTGTTAACAAACCACAACAGTAACTGTACCATGTATAAAGATAGAGAATACTTCGGTAAATTCAGACATGTACTTTGATTTCTACCCCATCGACCGTACTAAGTTCAATAGTGTTAATGTTTTGCAGCAAATCGAAAGTATCATATATGATTGCAAAAATACGCGTTAAAAAAAAACCTCTAACATCAGATTGCGAAAAACAGTTCAATTTGTGGTCCTTCTTGTAGCGAAGATATGAATAGCATTAGCTTTAGTCTTGTAATCAATAGTAAATGCAAAAAACCTTACTGTTTCATCTCCCCCAACCTTGAATTTTCAATCACCGTTTTCTTTTATTCGTCTCACGTAATTCTTCAATTTTACGTTTTATCGTTTACAAAGTGAATATTCTACTTACTTTAATAAAATATCCCTTGTTGATGACAAAAGCAACAATAACAGCCTTAGCAGCATAAAGTGTATCAGCTTCTTGAAGAATAACAGACTTATCACTATAGAAAACTTCATCGTGGACTTCTTATTGATAAGACAATGCATGAACTTCCAGTTGGGCGAAGCACCACCAGCAGATGTCAACCCCTTGGTTATTTGGTATCCTGCAAATTTTTCAAGTTTCTCGATCTTTTCTGATTAAGCCCTTTAAACTCGGTACCTTTGTATACCTCTGGTCCATCCAAATCATCCAATAGATCTAGATCTGCCATTGTGGCAAGGTTGTGAAAGGTACTGTTACATAAAAGGTTCTTGATACTTCCCTCACTACGCTCGAAACATTTCGTATGACCGTCTGGTGAGCTCCATTGCACCAAAAGAATGTATCGAAATCTGATCTAAAAGTATGAAATTACTACGTAGACTCTAGAGAACACCATCAATAAAAACAGACTGCTCAGGAGTCAATACCATATAAAAGAGAGTCCACACTATGACAGAACTATTGGATAATGCCCATAAGTTTTTTGGCAAGATGTTGGATGAGCCAGCTTCTCCACTCTTCAGTCAAGAAGAGCTTCAAGGGGCATCAACATCTTTAAGCTCATAGAGTTGGTGAGAATTGCTCTAGAATTAGTCAATAAAAAACTTGTCAAGTTAGTGAAGCAAAGGGACGTGTTAAAGTTCCAGGCGGTGTCCATGGCTGAAGCCACCAAAATTACGAAAATGAGTGAAGATGAAGCGATGATATATTCCTACATCAGCCAGAGAAGGTATCTGGACCACGACTTTTGAAGCCAAAACTAACAGGGAACAGCTTGTGGTCAAATTTTTGTCCCTTGTCTTCTCCCTTGTCCTTCTGCCTCCACTTGATGGACTGTATATGGCCACTCCATCTTGTTGCGTTTTGAAGCTACATGCAAGATTGTTATTTAGACTGTACATTTGGAGGGTGTTATGATTGCAAATTTCAGGGTACTCGTGCGGAGTTATACGAACACGCTTGTCGCCTGATCTCTGTGTACAGTAATAATAATATTGTTACAAGATTATGTGGGAAAATCTACTAGTGTACGAACCTTTGAATGATATCTTGTTCTCCCTTTATTCCCTATAAAAATGTGGAAGAATTCATACCTTGAACTCCTTCTTCAGTCTCTCTCAATTCTTCCCTTCGTACCATATATCGGGCACTTCCAAAAGATACCTCTCCATAGCCTCTCTGAACCGGGTTCTATATTGCTTTGGTGTGACAATCGTCGGATCCTTCCCCTTCTTGTTTCCTCCAATCAAATTGTTTCCCTTGACCCAGTTCTCGACTTTCTTGTCCCAAGTAAACGTCCGGAGCCAATCAATGATTCCTATGTACAATTTTTTCGTACTACTATCGATCCCAATGACCAATGAGTAGTCCATCACATCCATGGCCAGCAAAAAACTAGTATCATTGAATAATGACCCCCGTAATAACTTTTTCAGCTGCTCTTTGACAAACACAGGCGATTCATAGATATACTCGATCATATTCTCATCAAGCAACACTTCATTTTCTTTACCCGTTTGCTTTACATGTCGATTTCTCATGGATCCTTTTAAATCAAAAATACGGGTTGTTTTATGATTGTAAAATAAATTCTCCATAATCAAAAAGTCCATCTTGTACGCCTTCCCTGTAATCGTGTTTTTGATCTGGATTTGATAGAACCCAAAGATTTTAGCAATGGCAGTGCTCAATGTATTGAACATAGATTGCGAAATGTACTTGAAATAGAAAGGTGCAATTGACACAAACGATTCCAATTCTGACTTGGACAACTCCTTAACAATATACCTATCATCCAAAGTCTTCAAGAAATTGGATCCACTTTTTCCTCCACTGGAATTCCATTTGATACAACGACTGAGACTCTGGATAAAATTATCGTTATTACCACATGCTTTTCTAAAGGCCTCAAATTGTTCACTGTAAAAGATCTTACATGACAAAGTGGTATTACCATCGACAAATTGATACTTCAAATGGTTCGACTTGTTCTTGACCATAATTTTTTCAAGTGTCGTCAGCTCGATAGTATGCTTCTTTTTAAACTTTTTCTCGATCTTTGAAAAGTTGTTGATCTTTTTGTTATTCACCTCATTATTTTCCAAGTCAAATCCACTTGATAAATCTGTTTCTTTACCCATAGCCTCTAGTTTCTGCTTGTAATCGTTAGATGATAAACAGAAAGCAACCAATGAACTGGGCTCATCATCTCTGACAATAACATCAGAATCTGCAAATGTGTGTTCATGAGACTCTAATGGATATTCTAAAGGATCCCACAAGGTAGCAGAACGATCAGCCCAGAAATTCGTTAATGACTTCAATAAAGTCATCTTTTCTGGTTGCGGAATTTCGATTGCTTTACTTGCAGTCGTAGCAGCAGAAACGGAACCAGTTGTAGCAGACGCTAAAGTCGCTTGGTTAAATAAATCTTCTCTCTTTTTAATATCGTCATCGTTTGGCTTGATTGAAGGAACTTGCTGTGGTTTTCGTTGCGTGATACTATTCATCCTTTCCTGTTCATCATTGACATCTACAACATCTTCAATCTTATCATAAATTTCCACAAAAGGCTTACTTTCAACAATTGGCAAAGCTTTAAACTTGTTCGACTTTTTCTTCAATTCTTGTTCTCTCTGTCTCTTAAATTCCAAAGAAATTTTATCAATATTCATTTTGTTGAAAAGGTTGGCCAATTGGTAAACTTTGTTGGGTGTTTGCTGTCCAGGAGACAATGCACCCGATTCTCCTCCAGCCAACGATACCTCAGAGTTCTTTCTTGTGAAATGTCTAAGTGGTGCTGGCGGTGGTAACTTCTTAAGATCTTCTTTCAGATGACCACCGTTTCTCTCACTTTCAAGCAATTGTTCAATCCTGCTAATTCGTTCTAAGATGGATTGCTGATACAATGAGGACGGAATCATCTTGCCAATTTCCTTAGTCTTATCTTGATTGATAGATTCTACTAATGGTTCTTCCTTTGAGCTCAATGACTTAGCATCATTTTCAGCTGTTACATCAGCATCAGTGATTATCTCTTCTTCAATTTCATCAGTTTTATGAATATTTTCACTTTGGTTGTTAGTTTTCAGATCGTTTCTCTTTCCATCCAGCTTAGTGGTCTCCAGATCTTTTTGTTCCGACGTATCTTTATCCATTAGGAAGTTTCTCAAATGAAATTGAGTAATCTTGTTAATTTCATGTTCAGAAGGCAAGAAATTCTTTTCAAACTCGTTGAATTCATTATCCCAATCAACACCCATCTCTTGCAATTCTCTCAAGATGAAATTCAAGCTCAAATGGTTGGTTGGTGATGTCGAATTATAAATATCAAGTGTTTTGAATTCAATGCTGTTTGTTTGAGTGTCCAACTTCTGCTTCAACTCTTCGATTTTTTGTAAACCGTCCTCAGCTTTATCGAACGTATCAACCTTGACTCTATTCAAACGCTTAGATATACTTTGGAAAAACCTGGTAGTCTTAAGTTTAATGGTATTGAAGGAGTCGATTTTCAATCCTATTTCAACTTCTGGCATAAACTCAAGTTGCTTCTTTGGAACTACCACCTCGTAATTATCAATTGTAGAATATTCGAGTCTAATCACCAAATCATTGAATCCAAAGCATCTTATATGACTTTTGAAGAAGTCATGGTCGCAAGAATGACCTTTAGATACGACGTTTTCTCCATAGAAACACAACTCGAGGAATTTACCAATAGAGAGGTAATACGTCTCATCATTCATGGCAACTATTGGTGTAGAGTAACTGCACTCTTTACAATAACTCCACATGACACGTTGATTTTTGCCCTCATAATTCTGTTGTGATGTAATACTCTCAAACTTTTCCAAAATCAAGTCTAACTTAGCATTTCCATGAACGTATGTCTTGTAATGATTCAACATGCTTTCCCCACACTCATCACACATTTTAGTGGAATCCAGAAAGCTTTGATCCAAGAAGAGTCCCAAGCATTTATCGTTGTCAGTATAATAGTCAATGACCACTATGTTAGGACCAAGACAGGGAGTTGCATGTTTTATGGAGACGGTAGAATGCAATACATGTATGTTTTTGTGGAAGACTGGGTATAGCTGATAGGAAGAAATACTCATGCAATTAGACCATATCCTAGCTCTAGTGTGATATTCGCTTACCAAAGATTTGAGGTGATGATCACCTGCAAACCTAAGTATTTTTAACAAATCCTGATCCTTATTCGGAAGCTTATTGATATCAATATTGACTTTCAAATCTGAAATCCACGACTCATCAACCTCTGCAGCCGTCTCGGAATTTTGGATAACTTTGTTTCGCTTGAAAAAATTATGGAAATTATAATAGGAATCAATAACATTGACCAATGGAGTTGGCAAAGAGAATTTTGCCGCCGGTGATAAACTAATTCTTCTCTCATTAAAGAGCTTGACATAGTTGACCACTTCGGTCGAAGCCAATGAAAGTTCACAGCTTTTTAATTCTTCCTCTTTGTCCGCTTCAAGTTGCTCATCCTCAGTAATTTCTCGCAACTTTTCATTGTATTCAGCAGACTTCGAATTATGATCTGATTTGAGGAAGGTGATGTTATGATTATCAAAAAGACTCTTTTCGAATTTGGCATTCAAAAAACCTGGCATCAACGTTTCTGCAGCATATTTCACACTGTTTAAAAGGTCCTCATCACCTCCTCTCAATGAAATCGTAAATCCAGCAGCAATTTCATTTCCTATAAAGAAGGAGAACGTTTTGATAGTATTCTTATAAATATATTTCTTGACTTCGAATTTTTCGCAAGAGCCTAAATGTCCCTTTTTGAAGAATAAATCATTCACGGATTGGAAAATATCAGCCTTTGTATACCTGGAAATTCTTTCAATAACTTGAGGTTTGGTATTTGAAATCACAGTTACACCTGCTTCTTCTAATAAGCTTTCTGCCAATCCACAAACCGAATCACCAACCACCACAATATCTGGCTCCATAGAAACAAGCCTCGAAACCAAATTAGTAATGTATACTGACTGTTGTGAGTGAATAATTCGAAGACTGATGAATTGCTCTTTCTGCTTGAGGTATTCAATAGGGAACATTAGAAGGGCAATTTTAGGACTTGAAATAGAGAACGACATCCTTTTGGAATCGATATTCTTAGTCATAAATAGCCCATCGATCACGTTGGTATCCTCAATCTGACCTCCAAGAATCTTTTTGATTTTAATATACTGGCGAACATCTAAAGTATCAGTTAATTTGATCGCATTGATATAGTACATAACTTTCTTGAGCGTAGACATCCACCTTTCTTGATTCTCTCTGATATCACAATCTTCCAAACTTTGCTTGAGAACAAAGTCTAAAAGATCCTGGTAAACTTCGTCCTTAGATCTGGTGTGTTCTTTGCTAAGGTTCGATAACAAATCTTCGTATTCTGAGTTAGCTCCGAGTACCAGATCGTTGGGATTTTGATCGTACTCTGTACGCTCTAACTCACTATAGTCTTGAGTGTACGCAGACTTTTGACCACTTGGGGATAGATCAGTGTCATATGGGCTTCTATCGGGTTGGTATTGAATAGCTGATCTTTCGCTTGCTACCGTACCTGATTTCTTGTCTCCCGCAGACTTGGCACCTTGTATCAAAGGTAAAGTCCTTTCATCAATTGATTTTTCATTAGGATCATTGGTCAATGATCTTGTTAAAGTGGACAGACCAAATGCAGAGGATACAGAATTCAAAGGATTTGCTTGGGGGGAGGTAGGCGTCGACACTGGCGAGTACTTCAATTGATTGATTTTTAGGGTCTGACTATCCAAACTTGGTAAACGATTATTATTCTGAGTCAAAATCAGTATGTTTCTCGTAGATTTTGTCTTCCTTCTGGATCTCATTCTTTCAATCGAGGCATGTGCTCTTTCTCTTGATCTCAAACTTTCAGATTTCGGCAACTCTTCTAAAAAGGCAATCGGATAATTTTTTTGAGGTTTTTCCCCTGTGTCTGTGGACCCACCGAGTGTACTAATAGAATTTGATGATTGAAACAATTTTGTGTATGATCCTCCAGGAAATATCTTATCACTGACCATACTGGGAAATTCACCGAGTGTAGGCATGACCACACTACTACTTGTTACTGGTTTTGGAGATAGTTGACCAGTATTGAATCCTCCATGATTTAATAAAGTGTATAAGGACATCGCTTGTTCATCTTCATTTTCGCTTTCATTATCTCCATCTTGAGATTCTGAATCGTCATCACCTTCGTCATCCCGATTGTACTCATCATCTGTATCTAAAAGACGAGAGTCTTGCTTGAATGAACCCTTCGACTTCACTTTAAGGTCTTTTTCAGAGCTCGATTTGTTCCTCAATTTATTGTTGGAAACTTTCCTTCCCATGATATTTGAGTACATGGTGGAAATATTATCATAACTGTTCTTTCTCAGTAAGTCTGGGGTCGAAATATTCGCAACTCTTCGCTGTGCATAGTTCTTGTACCATGTTTTGTTAGAGGTCCCACTGCTATAGAGATTGTATGGTTCAGGTCCCCCTGTAGTAGATGTACCGTTGTAGTGATGATGGTGATTATGATGATGATGATTTGATGGCGTAGTTCCAGCACTGAAAGCTGCAGGTACAGTATTCATTGCGATATTGGAGTTACTGTATGAGCTTTTAGGTACTGGAATCTCGACAGCTTCTCCTGTTCTAGTAGTGGGAATCGCCATTTGAGGAGCTTGTCTTGGGTATACTAGTATATTGTCATTAGGAAATCTTATCGGCATACTATTGGAGTTATTAGAGCCCCCATTGTTGGTGGATGATGGGGTAATTGATGTGAAAGGCGAAACAATATGGACCCCTGAACTATTGCTGTTAGACCCATTGGCAATTGTAGAGGTACTCTCATTTGTTGGCGTAGATTCTTTATTCGTGAATCCTTTATTAGCTGCAATAACGGCTTGATCACTTAATAGGCTATCTCGCCGAGAATTAATAGATAAAGATCTTATTCTTGAAAGTGGATGATTGGGCATAAGGGTATCTTCGGAATTCATTTTCGATATACTCGAGGCTGTACTGTCAACTTCTTCTATTGCAAAGTCATTGCCAGTCTCTGAATCAGAACTAGACGAGTCGTCGCTTAGATAAACTATCACGTCACTGTAACATGGCTTACATACTCGTAACTTATCATGATACAGCCTCTCTGAAATATGCTTCTGTTGTGATTTCCTTTCTTCCTTGTGTTGGTTGTACGAAATGAATAGTGTACAAACCGAGCAAAAGATCTGGCCACAGAATCTACAATGATGCTTCCTTCTAAATGCTGTGAATGGTTTGAAACAGTTGAGACAATCAGACACGAAAGAATCATTCATCCAGTACTTTCTAGGAATCCCCCCATTTTTTAATGGGTTTTCTGAAGACCTCTTTGGTCTTCGTTTCTTTTCCTTCTCTTTTCGGAATGGTGTAGAAGATGTGACATTTACTGCTAAGTTGTTATTGATGATTGACTTAGCATTATCAAATAATACGGTGGATAAATTGGATGAAGGCTTTTTCTTCATGTGCACATGTTGATCTTTGCTTCTCAATGCGTAGAATGTGGACAACGTAGGAGAGTCACCTAGAGAGTTATTGGTATATGATCGTTTTAATTCTGCTTTAATAGGTGAATGTTTGGCCGTGGATTCGCTGTAGAGAGTAATGTCATAGCAACTTGGGTGATGATTGGACGAATTAAGCCTTTTGGTTTGTTGTTTCTGTTCTGATTGATTGTATGAAATCAACCCATGATTATGAGTCGGTGAATTGGAGGTGCTCGTATTATTAATTGTTTCCAGGTCCGAACCAGAGTCGTCAGAGAGTTCGATATCGTTAGGGAGATTATTGAAAATTGAAGATATTTTACTTTGAAGTGTTTTCCCTTTGGCAACAGTGCCTGCCTGAGCCTTCCTATTGGACAAGCTATGCGTTGAATTTTGAGTAGATTCCGTAGATGTGTCACCAGGTGCAGCCACGGCAATGACATTAACCACTGAGCTTGTTACACTTGTATTTGCGGATGCTGGAAGATTGGGTTTGTTTATCGTAGATAAGCGCAATGTTTTGTTATCTGATGTAACTCTTGGTGCATTTAAATCATCTAGAGTGACAGCTCGTTTTCCTGGTGGTCTGTGTATATGAGATTCTTCTATATGTGGTTGAGTCAGTTGTCTACCCTTGTACGCGTCTTCTTTGGCGGTGGACCGATTTTTATATGCTTCTTCGAGTTTCAACGGTACTGATTCAATTGACACGTTAGGTTTCAGGGTAATAAATGGCGGTATCACGCTCGGAGCTAGTGACTGGCGTTTGGATATATCCTCTGGGGTAGCTGAACGTGTTTCCACTTTTGGTGGAAGTGGAGATGGTGGTCTGTCTGGGGTCGATTGGTTGGAACTGAGGTTATTGGTAGTAGATGACGACGGAAGGACGTGATGGACTGGAGAGTCATCAATTTCGTCTACATCGTGCCGCGTGTCCCTATCCCTGTGTTCGCGATACTCGCCACCGGGCGCTATTTGTGAAGAAGTCCCTGCTTTTGGCGATGTGTATGAATAGTTCTGGACTAGTTGGGTAGCATTGGTAGTGACTTTACGAAGGGTGGTGGTGAACATTCGACTCAACGTCTTGGAGTTCGCCTGTTCCGGGTCCGGAATCGTGGGGAAAGAGACAAAATCTGGTGGGGTACGTGGATCATCTTCGTCTTCGCTATTGTTGGCATGGCTAGGATGTCGTTTCGACATGTTCGAAAGTTAGTCAACTCTAGTGGAGTAGTGGGGATGAGTTGGAGTTGGTGATGCCAGAGTGTCGCTCAGTGACAACGAATGCTGTTTATTGTGTACGCTAATGATAATTGAGAATGAAAAGTGACGTTTGGTTAGTTGAAAGGTGCTGGCGGTGGCAATTGATCGATGGCTGGAGTACTTGGTGGTGGTAGTCGTTAATGTTGTATTGGTACTGCACTCAGGCTACTCGGCTAATGGTAGGGAGCTGGTATAAGTGGTAGAAAGAAGAGACAGTGTCCGTGTATTGCAACAAATGAAACACGGCGGTGTCTATAGCTAGAGAGATGATTACGCTATTGCTACGTTGACGGTTGAACGTCTTTTTAGTTCGTGGTGGTTTGAGTTATTTCTTGTTGCTGATCCAGCACTACCACTATATATATTTCTGGCCTGCATATAGTGACCTCAATTGTAATTGTAGAGCCGGAATGTCTCTACCTAAAACGATGATAATTGGAGCATAAGAGCAATACGATACTACTAGCGACCAGATCTGTCTTCCCATTCCTTTTTCAACTACTCCTGACCCCCTTTTTCGGAATTTTCACCCACCTATCCTACTGACCTCGTGACCTGCATATAGCGAAATTTGATAGAAATCGTTTTATACCTGTCACTAAATGGATCTATGATCTTTTGAATTGGCTGATGGGTAGTATTGAATCAGATACTGGAAAGGGCCATTTGGCGTAATATGAAGCGTGTCTTTCCGGATATGGAACGAAGCGGGATCCCAGTCAGTAGTTGCGCTCCATACCCCAGTTCGGACCCCCCCATCAAATTACTACTTCATTCTCCACCTCTATACTATTGGATAATTATGTTGAGCCTTATTATTCCCCCCTTTCGCGATCCATATATGGTATTCCGCCTTCTACTTCTCGCTAGATCACTTTTGCTGTCTAACTTTTAGGGACAAAACCCGTCACGTGCTCTCACTATGATACTAAGTTGTGGTGCCATTCGCTCCCTGCAAAACCGTTTTTCTCCTTACGTGACTGGGCAGATCTCCCACTAATCTGCCATTCTTTTGTACTACGCCCGCGCTACTTTCTCATGCTGTCGTGGCATTCCAAAATCTACCACCCACTTTTCAATCCCAATCTTCGACGACTACTCATTAATTCTACAAGGAACCATCCCCCTCCGGACTTCCAATTGCTCATTATTAGGCGTACCCCGTCCTTCCACTGACTAACCTAGAAGCCCTCCCAATACTTCCCTCAATTCCGCCCAATTTCGTCTGTGTTGATACCATCGATTAAGCAACCAGAAGGGTACTAAAGTCAGTTGAACTATTTTCTTAAAACATCAAACAACCGGATCCATTAGCAACGCAATTCATCCGTAGAACCACCGATTCTCGCCTCGCCCTAAATATCCACATCTATACCCGCAATGTCGACCTTACAAAGACGTCGTGGAGCAGGCAATTCAAGTGCCAATGCAACTAAAGAATCGTCCAATAACGGCCGTACTTCGGGATCTTTCGATGAAGAAGAAACCAACGGTGACCACAAGATTGGATATGACTCCCGTGACATTGCTGACCGTAGTGTGTTGAAAGTACCACTTTTGACCTTGATGGAAGAAGTCTTATTGATTGGCTTAAAAGACAAAGAAGGTTACCTTTCATTCTGGAACGATAATATTTCATATGCGTTGCGTGGATGTATCTTGTTAGAATTGGCCTTCCGTAACAAGATTACCTTGGTCAACGACCCTGCGAGAAGAAGGTTCGAACTCAGTGACAGATTGGTTGAGGTCATCGATTCAGAACCCACCGGTGAAGTATTATTGGATGAAGCCTTGAAAATAATGAAGAATGATGAGTCTCATCTCTCGGTCACCAACTGGATTGACTTATTGAGTGGTGAAACCTGGAATCTCATGAAGATCAACTATCAATTGAAACAGGTCAGAGAACGTTTGGCCAAGGGATTGGTCGATAAAGGTATTTTGAGAACGGAAAGGAAGAATTTCTTCTTATTCGATATGGCAACCCATCCAGTAGCAGACAAATTGTCCAAGGAATATATCAAAAACAGAGTCCTCAACTTATTGGTACAAAGAAATGTGGATTTGGAAGCCCAAGCCAACGAGCAGTTCCCAGTGGATACCTCATTCAAATATTTGAGATCCATCGCCTTGGTATCCGGTGCTTATGCAGCCAATGTTTTAGAAAACGTATTGCTCTCTTTAAACTACGACAAACGTGATCAAGCATTTGCCAGAGCTGATGAGATACTCAACGATTTCGGTGATTTCCCATTCCGTTTATCACACCAGTCTCCATTAGGCTTAGGCTTGAACTTGGGACAAGAAGTCAGTAATGAAATCGAAAAGTGTTCCTCAAGTGAATTACAATTGGAATTAATTGCCGCTGTCTTGAGTGTGTTTGCCAGAATGGATTCCATCTTATAAGCATCTTTACTTCATATAACTCCCAAAATGTCATATCAGTCGAGTAATCTGCATGGGTCAATAAGTCCCCCGCCCTTTTATCCACGGTTTCAATCACTCTCAATCGCTCGTGTCAAGTTCCTAATTCTATAAAGACATTAATTCATCTCCTAAGTGATGATAAAGGCGTGACTATATAACTGGGTCTTCATTTATGTACCATTAGCTCTATATTTCTATTCAATTTCCCATTCAAATGCAATTACACGGATTATACATGTTAGCAGAGGAGTATACTCACATACTAGTATCTTTTTGGGTTTAGATTATCCCTAAAATAGTACTCTCAAATGGTTCCTTTCAAGAAATTACTCTTGTGATATATATCCAACTGGTTTTTAGTTTTATCCAATGAATCAACACCGCCTAATTGATCAACATAATTCAAAAGCAAAGATCTTTCATCAGACTTCGCGTCGCCACATGAATCCCACCACATTCCTCCTCCCAACCCCTTCAGTTGTGCAAATTTAGCCTTAATTTTCGCTGAGGTTTCGTTGTCGTAGACAATAAACTTTTTAGTTTTCTGATCATAGCAATATGCTGATACCTTCTTGTGATCAAAGTGTTCGGTTCCTTCCGGCAACAACTTATAATCAATGATATTTTCCCCTTCTTCTTTGACAAAATTCTCTCCAATTTGAGCATTCTTAACTCCATTGAATATCTTCCCGTATGCTGGCATTCCTAGCACCAATTTGTTGGCAGGGACGCCACCTTGCAAGTATCTAGTAACGATATCAGAAGCGTTCACCTCATTATCGCCATTCTTGCCGAATAAATTAGAATGAAACCCAGTTTTAGCGCACCATCCTTGACCAACAAAGTCGTAGCACATTAAGTTCCAGAAGGAAAGGTACTTATCCATTTCTTTGAGATTGAGTACACTTATATTTTCGTCACTACCAGGTGCTGCAAAGGTCAATGATAAATCGGGTGATAACAATTCAAGACCCTGACGAAGTTTTTGCAACATTTTCACCAACTGAGAACTTTCACGGGTATTCTTGGGATATTCCCAATCGACGTCAATGCCATCGAATCCGTATTCCTGGACAAAATGAAGTGCAGATGAAACAAATGTATTGAGTTTGTAGTCGTCAGCAGCCACTGCTTGAAAAAGATGGTCTGTGCCCCAACCGCCAATTGACATCACCACTTTTAAATGACGATGTAATTGCTTGAGTTCAGCCAACTGTTGCAAAGAGCCTTGGACCTTCTTGCTAGGATCCTTTGGGGATTGCATTGGCAACTGTAGGTCGCACCATTCGTCAGATAATTTGACAGCTCCTGTTTCTGGATCAATCAAGATAAAAGCATAGAAGATGTGGGTAACATGGGTAATGGGTATATCGATAGGAAAGTGCTTCCGCTCGTAGACTGACCAATTCGAGAAGTAGACGATTGTCTTATGGCCAGTCGATGGCGGGGAAACGAGTGGTTGTTGGGGATGAATATGCTGGCTCAATTTCTGGTGAATAGAGTGTAACATGATTGGATTCGTTAGTATTGGATCACGTTAGATGGTGGCTTTGATTTATAAGACTTTCCAGGGTTTGAGTGATTATTTAAGTCAATTGCCAATGTATAAACACAAAAGAACCTTTGATATTGTATTCTATATGTTTTTAGACCTTTTCTTTTCCCTAGTTTTCAATAACACGCTCATTACCCTCACACTAGTTCTATATATATAGTGCTTACAGCATATAAGTCACAGCCTCCTATGTATTATACTAAATGCGATGCCTTGCATTACTACCTAATTGTGTTAATAGGAACTTAAAGAGGTCTATCAAGAGGTTTTGATTAAAGTGTCAACCCAATTCATATAAATGAACTCCTTATCGCTACCAAGTAGGGTCTCATTAGGTTGCAATTACACATAGTCAAACCATAAAACTCCGTATACATCAAGTCACTCAATACTCTACACTGGAGGCTTACGATATGCCAAGTATCACGAGTATTAGCAATTGTAGGGAGCACAGATATCATATTTGGCTGTAATCATTGACCTTGTTTCCTACTGAAGTCTCCCTCCTCTTAACGTCCCCGTACTCTAATCAGAAGTCTGGTCGTGCACCCAGTCAAGACACATAGTCTCTATATCTAAGTACTCTGAAACTAGGAACTATTTGCCATCAACCGAACCAACGAAGACCGCAATATAATGACCTTAGAATTAAGTTCTGATATTCCCAAATCAATTCCTTCTGGGTCTACCGTGTACAAAGATGATTGCATGTATAGCTTCGATACACCTGAGAACAACGACTTGGGCTTAGATATTGATTTGAAGACTTACCAAGCATTTGCCAGAACTCCAACCACCAATTACACTTTACGAAACTTTGAGAAAACAGGAAACTACTTGTACTTGAATATCAACAAGACCTTGAAACCAGAGTCTGAACGCACAAATCTGTATGATGAACATGGCGAAAGAAATCCAAAGATTCAAAAGCTTGAAATTAAAGAAGAGAATGAAAATGATCTCTACGACACCACAGTTACCATCTACGATATCAGCGATGACAAGTCGTATCAATTGACAGATTTGAGTGCTCTGTTTCAAGAATTGGTTGATTCAATCTTGAAATATAACTCTGCTAATAGAGCAGACGAAATTAAGCAATGGGAACAAGAGATCCTTCCGTGTGAACATTCCATTGATCTCCAGCAATTGGCTGTAGGATCTAGTGGGGTTGACTTATCCCAGTGTACACAATGTGATCTCAAGGAGAATTTGTGGATCTGTTTGCACTGTGGAGCTTTAGGCTGTGGACGTGAACAATTTGGATCTGCTCTCAAAGGAAATTCTCATGCACTTTCCCACTACGAGACTGCTCAGCATCCAGTGGCAATTAAATTGGGCTCGTTATCTGCAGACAATGAAGATGGGTGTGATGCTTATTGCTACCAATGTAACGACGAAATCAAGGTTCCGAATTTGGCAGAAAAGCTTTTAACGTTTGGTATTGATTTGAAGACTACCGTCAAGACTGAAAAAAATTTAATCGAATTAAATATATATCAAAACTTGAACTGGGATTTCAAGTTGGATGGTGCTAACGGAGAGAAGTTGTCACCAGTTTATGGTCAAGGTTTGACCGGATTGCAGAACCTTGGAAACTCATGTTACTTAAATTCGGTACTTCAGGCCTTATTTAGTGTGCAAGAGTTTAGAAGTTACTTTCATGGTCTAGAGTATCCTGAAGGCGGAAATCCTGCTCATGATTTACTTACCCAATTATTGAAAATTTACGATGGATTGTTAAGTGGCAGGTATTCCAAGCCTGGATCACTGAAGGGAGACGACTATCAAATCGGTATCAAACCATCCGCATTCAAGACTTTAATTGGAGAAAAGCACCCAGAATTTAGTACCCAAAGGCAACAAGATGCTCATGAATTCTTATCATATTTGTTGGATAAGACTGACAAAGAGTTAGGAGTTGAGCTCACCAAATCATTGAAGTTTGTGTTGGCTGACAAGGTCGTATGTACTCAATGCTCTCATGGTAGCATCAACAACGAGTTAGTTGACAACATAACGGTTCAATTGGGTGATGAAATCTTAAGAATTGATGAAGTAACTGGTAAAAAAATATATAAGGAGGTTAATCTCATTGACTGTGTGAGAGATCTCGTGAAGCTTGAATTTATAGAAGGATACAAGTGTGAAAACTGTGAGGCCAACCCTGGGGCTGCCCTCAAATCTAGTGGATTTGTGAACTTTCCTCAAAACTTGATCATCAATGCCCAAAGAATCAAACTTGAAAATTGGGTACCTGTAAAGGTAGACACTCCAATTAATATTCCATATACTTTAGATATATCCGAGTACAAGTCTCAGGGGTTTGGATCTGGTGAGGTTGAATTGGAAAAGCCAGCGGGAAGCGAAGTTTCATCATCTGCATTCAATCCAAACCAAGATGCTCTAGATATGCTCTTAGGAATGGGATTCCCTGAACCAAGAAGTGTCAAGGCATTATATCATACAGGAAACAGCAATGCTGAGGAAGCTACAAACTGGATTTTTGCGCACATGGATGATATAGACATCGATGATCCATTTGTGGCTCCGGATCAAGGAGCTACAGAGGACTCACTGGGTCCATCACAGGATCAAATAGAAGGATTGAGTGCCATGGGATTCTCGCAGCAGCTCAGTAAAAAAGCATTGATCTTGAACAACAACGATCCTAATGCAGCGGTCGAATGGTTATTTTCCAACCCTGATGACGATGGGATCATTGAACAGAGTCCTAAAAAGACAAAGGTTAACGTTGACAAGGAAAGAGCAGAGCTTACCAAAGAATTGATAGAACACCCAAATGGTGATGGGAGATATGATTTGCAATCGGTAATTTGTCACAAGGGCACATCTCCACATACTGGTCATTATGTTGTATTTATCAAGAAGAACATAGATGGCAAGGACCAGTGGGTATTGTTCAATGATGAAAAGGTTGTTGTATGTGATGAGAACAACTTGGAGGATATGCGTAACAACGGGTACATCTACTTTTTCAATAAAGCATAAGAACATGATAGTATGGGGTTATATACATAACGGATTGTGTGCTTTCGTTAATATTTTATTGATCAGATGCCTATTCTTATCACTATACATGTACTCATTCTATAGTTTTTAGTATTATTTTCAGATTAACTTTGAGAACAATGTCTCCGATTTCGCAGCAATTCATCTTCATAATACTCCGAGAACTTGACATCGGAGAGGCTCATCTGTACACGTGGACTAGTTTGGACTAGTTAGATCAGTTTCAAGCTTTGTTACCAATTTGAGATAAGGGTTTGCCAGCCTGCGATAAGGGTCGAGTCAAAATGCGAAAGACAGAGCGAGAAAGCGGAGTTCGAGGTACAGAAAAGCAGGGAGAGCGAGGTTGCACGTGGTCGACCTCGAGTTTAGATGGTCTAGAACTACGTCAAGCAGACAAGTACCATCTATACCCCCAAAACTAAATACGTTAGGCTCATTAACTTGTTACTAGGTTGGTAAATATTTAATCCAATCAATTAGTCCAAATTAGTCACTCACGAGTGGATGTAACCTAGAATAGTTTGCGACGTAAAAAAGTTGTTGCAGGTGATGACACAAATGGTTTTTTTGCGACACAAAGTCCCCGGTGAAAAAAAATGACTAACACTTGTAGCGCCTGGAATATAAGTACACCTCAAAGTCGTCAAAGCTGAAAAAGACCACGAGCTTCTTTCTGTTTCACTACTATAAACCCATATAATACACACCAACCAATATGTTCATCACTAACGACCACGTGGGCGACAGAAGTCGTATGGAAGACTGGAGAAGTAAGTAAAGCTGCGAAAGAACCACCCATCAACCACCTAAAAATCGTACTAACATCTAGTTCGTGGTTACGATCCGTTGACACCTCCTGATTTGCTTCAACATGAGTTCCCTTTGACTCCACAATGTCAAGACATCATCTTGAAAGGTAGAGACCAAACCGTTGATATTTTGAATGGAAAAGATGACCGTTTGGTGCTTGTTATTGGACCATGTTCGATCCATGACCCAGCAGCTGCATTGGACTATGCTGAAAGATTACACAAGGCTTCGGTCAAGTACAAGGACGAGTTACACATTGTCATGAGAGCATACTTGGAAAAGCCACGTACCACTGTTGGATGGAAAGGGTTGATCAACGATCCAGAAATCGATGGTTCTTTCCAGATTAACAAGGGTTTAAGAATCGCCAGAAAATTGTTCGTTGATTTGACCTCCAAGTTACCTATCGCCGGTGAAATGTTGGATACCATCTCCCCACAATTCTTGTCTGACTTATTCTCAGTTGGTGCCATTGGTGCCAGAACCACCGAGTCTCAATTACATCGTGAATTGGCCTCAGGATTATCTTTCCCAGTTGGTTTCAAAAACGGTACTGATGGTACCTTGGGTGTCGCCATTGACGCCATGAGATCAGCCTCTCACCCACATCACTTCCTCAGTGTCACCAAACCAGGTGTCGTAGCTATTGTGGGTACTGGTGGAAATGAAGATTGTTTCGTTATTTTGAGAGGTGGTAAAAAGGGAACCAATTACGATGAAGCTTCTGTGAAAGAGACGAAAGCCAACTTGATAAAAGCCGGTGTTATGTCCGAAGACAAGAAAACTGCCCGTATCATGGTGGACTGTTCCCATGGTAACTCTAACAAGGACCACAGAAACCAACCAAAAGTTGCAGCCGAAGTTGCCAGACAGATCTCGAAGGGTGAAGATGCTATTTGTGGATTAATGATCGAGTCATTCATCAATGAAGGTAGACAAGATGTTCCTCCAGCCGAAAAGGGAGGTAAGGATGCCTTGAAGTATGGGTGTTCCATCACCGATGCGTGTATTGGATGGGACTCAACCGAAGAAGTCTTGGAAACGTTAGCCAATGCCGTCAAAGCAAGAAGAGCCTTATAATGTAAATAGTAAACATGCGACGTGACCTGGCGTGACAATGTCGAGTACTGATTATCACTATAATATGTAGACTATACGGAGTAGCTGGTAGTAGAAGCTAGGTGCAACGAAGAAATTCGCAGCTATAAAGATGCAGGAGAACCCTTTGAACTCCTATGTTATAAATGGTGGAGAGAAGTATAGAGGGAGGTGAAAGAGTAAAGTGGAGGGAACCCCAATGGGAATTTTTAACGAAGACGAATATCGTATGGTGGTATATAATCTATTAATTCTGATTTTCCCATGGTTTTCAGAGCCACTGGTAGTTATCAATTAGTAATTGGCTATAAGTTCAAGCGATGAAAAGTTGGGACAGATAATGTATGTATTTATTTACGAGCTCTACCCGTTCCCTCGATGGTCTAGACCAATTTCCTTTTAATCTTACGTTACATTACCCCTCCCTCTTCCAGCTAGCTCCCACCTTAATCCATTTCTCGGACTAGTACTGAATGATCTTGTGATACTTGAGTCGCACCAGCTTGAAGAAATAGTGGTGGTTCCAGACTGAGAGTGCGACATATTTAGCGAGATAATGGGCAGATGACTAGTATAGGACTGAGCACCCCAGACACAGGGGATAAGCAAATTCTGGCCTATAGTACACCCTTACAATAGGTAGAAAACATTTCTTTTAGGGCTTTTCTCCTGCCTCTTTTCCTCTTTTCACCTGTCGTAAATCTCGCTTCACACTAATTTTTCGCTACATCTGTCGCTCTATTGTCGCGACACAACCTGACTCGCGGTCCTGGCTTTTCTACCAGATCCAGTAACAATAATCAAGTTCCATCCTCACTAATCAGGAACCCAATTCCACTATCAAGAATCTTATATATACCTATTGTGACCCCCTTCGTCCTGCCATACCCCCCCTGGTCCCTCCAGTCTCCTTAATAGTCATGCGGTCCTTCATCAAAGCCCATAGACGGGGCGAATCCGCAAACTCAGACTTCTTGGACCTGGACCCCGTTCAAGATCAAAGGCCGTCTCTTACCACCATCAACACGCTGAAAACAACCCCCGTTCCATCCCCAATCGTGCCCAGCTCCCAATTTACTCCCCCTAATAACCTCTCCACTTCCATCAATGCATCACACATCGCAAACAGTGCCAGCAGTGCCACTCCCCCTGTGGGTAACGGTTCCAATGGTCCTCCATCAACACTTTCTTCGCCCAAGAAACTCTTGACACCCATCAAGAAGATGTTTTCTTCACTGACCCACGGAAAATCTGCAAATACCACGCCATCCTCTGGAGATAGCCTCCAAAGTATCGCCAACACCCGGGCCAAACGTAAAATAAAATCACATCGCCATACTAGAAGTCAAAGCTCGGTATCCAACATTTCGGAATACTCTCAACCTGAAACGCTGACATTGAGCAACGTTTTGGAACCCCTGGCCGTGGCCACAGCAGCTGCGGTGGCTGCTGCCCATAAATACTCTGGCAAATTAACCACATCTCCACATCTCAGTCAATCGGCCTCGTCGCCGTCTTTGGCTAACACCTATGATCACTTCAAGCCGTTTCCATCAACACAATCGCATACGTCATTATCGTCATACCAGTCATCATCTGGATCGCATCCCAGCACCATACAAACAAAATTGAAGCCTCCTATCGATTTGATGGAGCCTGCTCACTTTCCATCTAAAGAATCCAGATACGTCCCGAAGATTCATCTACCTTCAAAACCAGCTACTCCTTCTCCAAAACCAAAAGAGTCGCCTCCTTCAATTCCTACTGGGTCACCCCCAACCCTTGCATCAACGACAATCCCTAGTATGGATCTTCTAGACCTGAAAATGGAACAAAAACAGGTCAGTTTCAATCAGACATTACTCCCCTCTCCCCAATTGCCCTCAAATACATTCTCATTACAAAATAAGACCAAGGCATTATATGAGGATAGCGATAATGAGTTGGAAGAGGAATATGAAGGAGATGACTCGGATTCGTCCTCCCAATTTTCCTTTGTCACGGATAGGAACTGTGGTAGAAATACCTCAGTGAAATACTACAAGACCATAAAGACACCACAGCCCGATGAAAATGAATTCGAGCGCCTGAATACTTTTCATCAAAATGACCTTGGCTCGGATATAGACTCCGATTATGATTTCGAAAATAATGGTTTGGATGATGACTATGAAGATGGTGAGAATGACGTACAATATAATAAGTTATTCGATGACGATGAAAACCCAAACAGCTTTGAAAATTCCTATAAGATAGAAGAAGAAGATGAAAAAGAAAAAGATTTCGATATTAATGTTGATGATGACGATGATGATGAAAATGATGAAAATCAAGACAAAACATATTTGGTACTTGAAGAGCACCAACTGCTTGAACATAATGATGACAATATCTACGATGATTATGAAGAAGAAGATGCTGATGAAATACCTTATAATGCGATTGGGATTGAGCCTGAAGATGATACGTACAAGCAAGTCCCTGCAGATAATTCTGAAACTCGACTAGATCAAGATGAGGTATCTTCTTCTGATCAGTCATTGCGTCAAGTGCCTAGGCCAAATAAAGTATCCTCACAGCGCGAAATCTTGAATTCACTACCAAGTGATCGGAAAATTTTTTACAAATCCTATCATTTATCAATACAAGGAGCAGCCGATCTATTCGACGACACAGAGGTTTTAGATACTGATGCATATGATGATGATATACTCGAAAATTATTTGGACGTGAGTAATTCACCCTCAATGGAAATGTCTGCATCAAGATCAGGTTCTTCCTATCGAACTCCAGATCCATCATCATCGGATGATATTGTAGACTTATATGAAGTGAGCAGTCCTATCATTAACGGATTAACAATTGGTAATAATTTGGGTCACAGACTACCACGATTGCACAGCCTAGATTCGGCAAAAGCAAATGCAAATATTAATTTCATACACAGGTCCGCTTTAGATACTGATTTTGATTCAACTCTCGGTTTCAACGAAAATCAAAATCAAGTCTCTACTCCCCAAAGAAACGCGTTGGAATTAAGGGTTCTCAAAAGCTTTCATGGATCTATAAGTGAAGATCTAAATACTAAGGTGCTCGAGAAAACAAAGGCATTTGATGAATTCAGTAGGTGTCACCAGACACCTAAAATAGGTTTAGGGATATCAGACCCTAATCAAACTTTGACTGATACTTCTCCTTTGACTAAGACTACACAAAACCCAAGGCACTCCATTCACGAATTGATGAACATGTTGCATAACTTAGAGGTTCCCTCAGTTGAGTCTGCTTTTTCGCGGGAAGAGTCGAAAAATAAAGCCTTGAATGAAACATTATCAAATTTGGAAACTCCCAGACTTGAAGAGGCAGAGATCAAACCTAACAGACTGTCAATTTTAGGAATGATGAGCCTCTTGTCTGACTTGGAAAAAACGCAAGTGAATATCCTCGAAGAAAACAACCGAGCCGTGGAGAAAGCGCAACAAAACAGAAAATCTATTCTTGATATGATGACAACGTTATCATCGCTAGAACAAGATCCTAATACTGAGGTGGATGCTACTAGCAAGAGAAATTCAATCAACAATATGATGCAAACATTAGCTAATCTCGATCTCTCTGGTCCCAACACAAGCACAAATGAAAAAATCAAATCAGTAAGCCAAAAATATGAGGGTAAACCTCCCAGAGGGCCATTGCAAAGATTGAAACTAAGTGGAACGGAAGGTGGTAAAAGATATTCGTGGTTCAATAATGATGAGTCTGTTAATTTTAATCTGTTGAAGCCACCTCCAAGTGTATCAAACAAAGTATTTTCGACGACAAAGCCAGATCCCAGTATGTCAGAAAGCGAGAACGAGACGCTGGATAACGATGCTTATAATCGCACATTGGATCAAGATTTAATTGATGAGGTTAATCAATTACCTGAGGATTTTGATTTTGAGGATCAATCATACCCGAGTTCGAACTTGCCTGTACATCAGGATAATTTTTTCAGATCCAACTCCTATAATAAGAAGCCTATGAAGGCAGTTATGGACAACAAATATTTATCTAACAAAATCGAGACAACTAATAAAACGGTGACGTTTTATAGAAGCAACAGCACAAGTACTTCCACTGAAACTAACAGAAGCAGAAGCATTAGTAGAGCTCCATCTGTGAGGTCTATTAACTCGTTTACTTCGGTTAATGAAGAACAGGAAGAAGAGGAGGAGGATGAAAGTGGTGATCATTTTCGCCAAAAAGCAGTTGAACCTCCGCTCCCTTTCAAAATCAATCGTAGTTTGAAACAAACTCAACCATTTGCCAAGTCGATGCCCAAAATGAGCCAAGCACCCAAATCAAGTATTCTGTTCAGATGAAACTAACCTACGGTAATTGTTGTATATGAGTAATATATTTATTAATAAAGGTCATTCTAACGAGACAAGTAAGTAGAGGAGGAATTAAAACAAGTAGCTTGTGAGAAATAAATTGCTGACATTATTCAACTCTCTTACCCTTGAGTTGTAGATTGTTGTTTCATAAAACTATTGAAATCGTACTTATCACCTGTGGTGTAGTCGAAATAGTTTGAGTCCATATTGGGAATAGTATGACGCTTGCTAGTTGACGCATACGTGGGTCTAAATTCGGGTTTCTTGAGTATAATTTTTGACGTTTGCTTAGGTCTGTTCTTAGTTGTTTCTGATCTTGGAGGTTGAATTCTTCTGGAGTTATAGTTTGAACTAAGATTGGACGATACTTCAGAAATGTTGGATCTTTTTCTGTTCAATTCTTTGGCAATGTTACCAGGAACTCTAAGAGTGTTGGTAGTGTTATACCTAGCCATCAAGTCTGATCTTGGTTTCACCACCAATTGGGCCTCTGAAGCAGCATTGCTATCGAAAGAGCCGGTGTTACCATCAGATGCCCTCGATGATGTAGATGAGAAGTTGGAGGCAGTCGAGCCAGATCTAAACAACCAGGAGTCATTTCTATACTTCGAGTACAAACTCAACAAATCGTCTTCTTCTTCTTCTTCGTCCACCAATACAACTTCAACATTTTTCCCGTCCTTGGTTTTCTCTGTTACTGATTTGTATGACAAAATCGAATCGGTTCTGTTCACCATGCAAATATCGTATTTTTCCTTGGTCAAATCAATAATCACACTTCCAGTTTCAGAAGCTGAAGTCATTGAAGATGGCTTAGCAGAGTTGCTGGAGCGGTAACTCGACTTGGAAGAGTACGAAGCCTCTTCCGAATCCCTTGGACCAGTTGGTTTAGAAACCCAATGAGGATCTGCGTACTTGTTGATGTCCAAGTCCTTCATTTGTTTTATCACAGCATTCATATCCTCGGCTCGAGGACGCTGACTAGTCTTCTTATGATAAATATCTTGGTATGATGGAGTACGGTGTGTGAAATGATCATAGTCCTCGTTTGCATCTGCTTCTTTGAAATCAACTGCGTACCTAACTTGAGATGGGGGTTCTGCGATAACGATGCTCAAAGGTTCGGGTGAAAGATTTATTTTATCCAAATTCGAATTCTTATAATTTTGCGTGGCAAGCTTGGGCGTTGTCAAGTTACTCAAATCAGTAGATTTAGACCGTTTATGTTGATCGGCCTTTGGAGATACACTGCCAACAAGATCATTCACATCAAAGTTGATGTTATACATTGACCTATGACGTTGATGTCTAGCAGGAGATCTTGTAGTTTTGGCCGCTGGTTGTAATGAGACTACTGGATTCTGGATTGGCTGCGAAATGCTAATTGGATGTGCAGTCACGTTCCGTATTTGTGGTAATGGCTTTTCATTGAGGTTAGTTAAGCTCGGAGATGATTTCGCCTTTTGACGAAGGGCATACAAAGAGAACTTGGTGGATTCAATGTCTGTATCTGAATCATCATCATTGTGCATTGTCTTGAAATGTTCTTTGAAAACATTTTGGGCAGCCTTGCTTGGAATACCAATTGGTTCTAATTGAGACAGATCATCTTCAATACCGGTGATATTCGAGCTAGATGAATCAGATGCAACATCTTCAAATCTCTTACCATTATAGGCAGAGAGCGCAACGCTTGCTGAATAAGATCCAAGAAGTTCTTCGTCATCAAGGTCCGGAATTTCAATCTGACCAGTGTCTTTAGACAAGAAACTGAGTCTTGAATTTGATGACTTCATCGAATTACCAGATAAATACTTAGTTCTAGCTTCTTCACTATTGGTGACATTCTTTTCATTGTTTGGGAAGCTAAATCGTTTGCCGGCTCCATTATTGTCAAGGTCTTGATTAGATTGTTTGGCCGCTGGTGATGTTGTTGAGCAAGTAATTTCAGAATATCTGGCAGTAGAGATACTGGCCACTTCATCCGCATAATAGTCATAGTTTGTTTGTGTTTCATCATCATTATTGGAGATATACTTCTTTAAATGGGCAGGCTCCAGTAATTTGATTCCTCTCATTGTAGATCGTCTGCTCATTCTAAGGGGTTGAGTGTCTTCATCTAAAGTTGTAGTGATAATTGGCAAGTTTTGTCTGCTCAAATGCAATTCGTCTTCTTCATTTTCCTCATTTCTATCTTCATCATCATCGTCCTCCTGAGTTATTGATGCAGAGCTTATTCTATCAGTGTCAAATTTTATGGTCCGCAAGCTCTTCTCCTCTAATTCAGATACTTCAGACCCAGATTCTAATTCTGATGCTGACTCTGAGTCAGATTCTGAGTCTGAGTCTGACTCATAGCTACCAGAGCTCAGACTTAAGTTGGAATCTGAAACATCTTCACTTTCTTCGTCTTCCCACTCGTCAAGTCCTCTTGTTGATTTACCAGTTGGTGGGGGAGGAGGCAACAGCTTTGGAGATTTAAAGACCTCTTTGGTCAGGTTGGTTCTTGGTGGGGCGAACGTACTTGCTTCTTCAGCCTTTGAATGAAAGTCAATCGACGATTGTAAAGAGTCCCACGATGCAGCACTGCCATCAGAATCTTTGCTTCCGGTTGATGAAGCAGATACATCTCTGAGCGATTGAGGTTTAACCCAACCGTCTCCGAAGTTGATTTCTCTGCCATTGTCTCCAAGTCTACGCAACACAGGCACAGCAGTCTCCAGAGTCTTGAACTTTATTGGTAACCTGCTGAGACTCATTATGTCTCCAACAGAACTAAAAGAACTGATAGATGATACATGAGATTCGTCACTAAACGTTCTTTTGTGTATTCTTAGTTCGTTCTTCCTATCCATTGTAGGATCATGAAATGCCCTCAAATTGAGTTCAGTTCTAGTTTTTGGAATTGAAGGTGTGGACGGATTGCTCTTACTTGTGGGTAATCCATTAAGCTTGGAAGGATTTGGAACTATCCTCACATTTGTGAAAGCTGGTTTTCCTATAGGAATTGGAACTGGAATTGGAACCAGAGTTGGTTGTGGGTTTGTGTGTGGGGTTGGTATTGGTTTTGGAAGACGGTTTGTTAAGTTTGCAGATGGTCTTCTGGAATCTTTCTCTATCGGAGGAGGTGGTAAAGATTTCAGATCGTCTTTGCCTTTTACACTTGAGTTTCTTGAGCTGGCACCGCTGTTCGAAGCTTCTTCTATAATACTGAGTTCATCAGGTGATAAAACACTGTGAAAAGCTACTTTCAGAGATTTGTTCAGTAGAACCGGTGGTGGGGCTGGACGGCGAGAGAAGCTGATCTGTTGGTTAAGTTGCTCTTGGGTTAGTTCGTCCTCCGACAGCGATTCCAACTTCTCGTATCCCGAGCCAGTGTAAATAAGCTTTGTTCTTTTTTTATGAGGAGATTTAGATCTTACCGGGGATGAGTTTCTACTCCGAGTGGGTGATGAATGTCTCGATCTGACTGGAGACAGTGACCTTGAGCGGACTTTCTCCTGTTCTTTCTGTAATTCTTTCTGAATGTTTTTTTGACTCAACTTTGGGGGTAAGCTCAATTGGAAAGGAATGGGAATAACATATTTGCTAGTATCATTGAGAGCAGAAACATGGAGTCGTTTCGAAAGCGGAGAGTTGGACAATTGTTTCAACTGATCATACGAAACATTGGTCAGAGAGGACGAGGACGTCGCCAGGCGAAGGTCTTCTTGACTGGCGATGGGCATGTGCGGGAGCCTCATGTCAAAGAAGCTGGGTGGAAGCGAGTGCCTGTTTCGAGACGGCGACAGTGATCTCGACCTATTTTCTATGGGATGTTGAGGGACGTGGTGCAAGTCTTCAAGAGAAACCAAAGGTAGATTGGAAAACCCCATGATTAAGTAGGGGCTGGTGGTCAAGTTAATGAAAGATTTTGCCAGGGTGTCGATGCAAGGGTTCGTGATATCGAATGCTGGTGGATAATGGATTTGTAGATAGGCTTAGGAGTGATAGTCTAGACCAAGGAAAAGGACCAATAGACTGAACCTAGCTGGGGTTAGTTTCCTCAAGAAGAACGGGGCGGGGTGGGATTGATCAATGGACAATTGACGAGAACAATACCTCAGTCTCTTGTTGGGTTGCCTAAACTACTTGCAGAGGATTCTTCTCGATATAAAGAGTGTTCGCAAAGTTTGAGTGGTGTTCTTTGTTCTTTCATGTCTTGATAAATTAACATCTAACTGCTTATATGGTTTGTTGGTGTTTGTGCCCGATCGGGAAGGTTGCCAAATCTTTCCGGAGTGCACACAGTGCACACCAACAATTGGGTGATATTTTTTATTGATCGTGAAACGAAAAACAAAGGAGTGGGATGAGAAACTGCCGTATTACTTGTACTACCCTAGCCAGCTAAAAAATATGTTATTATAATAATTAGATACCTGGATAGAGATGGTAATGAACTCTAATGCTGGGAACAATCTTTCTTTTAGTACTGGATATCAGCTAGTCGAGCCGGAACTATGATTTGGCTTTATTCTACCCTTTTCCTCTATCTATCTACTTTCAGTCAGGGCCCCCTCCTCTCCACCAATCAAAACATAAACGCCAATACTTTTCGGAATGTGATTTCACGATCATCATCAAGATGCAACTATTTTTAAAGCAATTGTTTTTGGAATATGGTGTATGGGCCCTGGACAGATGACAGAGTCCCTCTTATGAGAAGGGTAAAGGGGACAGAATGTCGGAAGCACGAAATATTCGTATTGGCTAGTTATCTTGAGTAGATTATTATCATCGGTATTATTACTACTGCAATAGGTTGGCTAGTACTTCGAACTGGTCAGTCCTACACAGAAGTGTAAATATATTAGTAATACGAGATTGTGCAGTCTTTATACGAGAGTAGTTTCACCAGGACTCAGACTTCAACATGAGCACTTTGAGGGTGTAATAATTTGCAGAAGTGGTGGTGATAGTAAGTTTAGATAGTCGGTAGTACTTCTGTTATGTTATGTCTATTTCTTTGATCTATAACATATACTTCTTGCACGCTCCAATCACTACGCCCTAATTGTGGTGGTTGAACTCTCACGTGCGTGCACTATCGTGACAGTTCCAGCTTTCAATCAGTGCACCTACTCATTTTTGCAACAATTGAACCCCCGTCCAGTGTTCTTTACCACACTCCTAAATCAACACATTTTACAGGTAGCCAACGCGTTTTACATCAATCCATCAGCCAACCAATCTTTACGATCTCTGGTGCTCACTGACCCCCGCCTCCCTACTACTAATGGCCCAATCTCTTTCTTCGCCTTCCTCTCAAGGTATTGATTTTGGGAGCGGTAAATTAATTGAAACAATCAATCCCATTGCCAATCAAAGCAGCCAACCCCAAGAAAACGAAACTCCGTTGGACAGCAGTCTTCTTGCTACTTACTCTGAAGCGTACGATGGAAACCCAGGTTCGACTCCCATTGCAACAGCCTTGGATAAACTCCATTTTGAGTACCATGATGAGCAGGATTGCCAATCGATCAATGGGCTCATTCAGCATCAGTTCAAAGATGACGCCGGAAGCGGTCATTCCAAGCCATCCTATTTGACTGATGATGAACCCCTAGACATCCAATCAACCATCGCTAACCCCACCCATGGGGAAAATTCATGTCATGAGGACAACCTCAAGCATTTGGATTTGCTTAATGAAACAAAAAACTATACCTCTGCTGCAATCCCAGAAATCAAAATTGAAGTCGAATCACTTCCTGAGTATAGTGAACAGTACAATCCTGAGTACTTCTTGCCGGAGACTTCCGCTCAGGTTTCCTCGAGTTTTACTGAAGATTCACCACTCTTGAGAAATTCTGCACCTAGTATTCATGAGGGTCCGGTTGGTATGTTCTCGCCCCTGGAGAACGTAACTGTCACCTCCGTGGGTCTTGGATGTCTTCCTGGCCAGAGCAGAGAATTTTACAAGCGTAAGGGTGATAATTTTACCTTGATGGTAGCTGGATCAGCTGGGTCGGGTAAGACTACTTTTATTAATACACTTTTTGAATCACCCTTGGTTGAACACACTACAACACAATCCACCACGGACATTGAGTCTCATGTATTCAATGTCATTGAAAAGGGTTTTCAGTTAACCTTCACAGTGGTGGATACTCCCGGGTTTGCTGAAGGTATTGATAACAGATACGCATGGGCACCCTTGGCTGACTATATCGACGGCCAACTTAGACTCCGTCTTTTCCAATTGGAGCAGCCGACCAGATCAAAAGCTACTGATACCCGTATTCATTGTTGTTTGTATTTTATACTTCCCAACAACTTGACCCAATTAGATATAATCACTATGCAGCAATTGTCCAAAAGAGTTAATTTGATTCCAGTAATTGCAAAAAGTGATGCTCTTGGTAAGGAGGAATTGGATGAGTTCAAAAAGGAAGTTCGTTCTGTCATTACAAAAGAAGGTATCAAGGTATGTGACTTAGTTCCTGACTCTCAAGTTGTCAAAAAAATAGAGCAACTGGTTCCATATGCATTAATTGGTTCAAATGAGCTTCATGTTACGGTAGATGGAAGATCTGTCAGAGGTAGAAAGTACAAGTGGGGAGTTGCAGAGGTCGAAAATGAAGAGCATTGTGATTTCTTGGCCATTAGGTCCCTTTTGATCAGAGAGAACATGTTGGATTTGATTAGCTCTACCGAATCTCATTACGAGAACTACCGTACTGAATGTCTTGGTGAAAGATTCGACGATACTATCAATGGTGATGCAACCATAACTATTAGTGCGTCTAGCCAAAATGGTCTTGAGCAGTATTCAATTTATAACAAATATTCTTTCAAGATGATCAAAGAAAGTTTGAAAACAACTGATACTATGTACGATCTTTTGAACGAAAGGGCAAAAATTACCTTTGAAAATCAAAGTGAAGTCCAAGCAAAGCGGTTTAGGGATTGGAAACAAGCATTAGTTGCGGAACAAAAGGGATTAAATATCGAGATTCGTGCCTTACACGAAGTGGTTGTTGATTTGGAAAACGACATTCAGATGCTTACTTCCGATAGTAGTTTAGAATCCACAAAATCAGAAAGGGCCTCTCCTCCTATTGCATCATCAAGCATCGAAGAAATTAATTTAGATCTTTGAATTTGATAAAATTTGCAATATAATTGGAAAAATATAGAATAGCTAGAAAGATATAGAAATGATACAAATAGTAAAAATTGATAAAGAAATGTTTCAACGAACGAGAGGATCAACAAGAGTAATGAACATTCTCGAAAGAAGTTCCTTAATGAGATTGAGGTATTGTTTTATATATGTGTCTAGTATTAAAATAGTACTGACAAGATATGTAGTGCACACAGTTACACCCTTTCTCAAGCCCTAACTTAAGTCTTTTGTGTAATTTTACTCTCCCGTTTTTCCTTTTCTCATCAGCTCCCAACGATATAAAAGAGCGAATTTTTCACTCCGCATATTACTCTTTCTTTGCCATATCATCATAGATAATCAACCAAAAATGATCTTATCAACCTAACAAAAGCGTAAGTGACTTTTAACCAGGAGCAGTGGAACCTCAGATTTCCCTGTCTCTAAAAATCTCCAAATCCCAAGTACTTGGCCATCAACAGGATGAGTATTTAATTTTATAAAGTATGTTTTTTCTGGCATCTCTAATGTTAGGGCTTTTCAGCTCGATGAATAGAACTTTGACTATATCTGATTAGTTGTGAAGCCAGTATGAATGGGACGGAGAATCACAATATGTGGAGTGTGTACTAACTAGTAAGAATGGAAATGAAGTTAATGAGAATTATTGATAGATACGAATAAACGAAATGAAACGAAATGAAAAGAAAACTTGTAAACGTAGACTAATGTAGGCAGCCAAATCATTATAAGAGAACAGAGTAATTAACTACCTTGTTAATATTGGGTAGCCTTATTTCAACCTTGCCTGCTTTAACCCCTGTTGTTCAGCCTAACTACGGTCAATAGATTCTCCACGGTCACATGACCCCACCACCAATAGTTTCCTAGTGTCAAGGACCTACCTTCATCACCGTACGACCACAGTGTTGAAGTCATTACGAGCATCAAAGTCGACATTTGAAAGCGTGGACGATAAAACTAACGTCTTTTTGTCCAAACCGTGAAAATTTCCCGTCCAGTGATGTCCGTGGATCTGTTTGGGTCAAATGACAGTTTTGATGGCCGAAGTTATGATGGCAGTTCTCGAGAACACTTGGTAGATGACTTTGTTGTGGACGAATCCTCCAGGATAAACCAGAAAGACTCTTCTTTGAGAACAGTTAACTTCATGTTGGACCATTCGGCGTTTGTCCGTGGAATTGGCAACATAAAGCGGTGGTTCAATGAAGAATACGTCCAAACCAATCTTAAGCATACACCAGATGAAAAAATTGTGTTAAACATGTACATTCCGTCATACACCTTACATGAGTTTGATTTCGTCAAAAAGGGTACCTCAATGATGGCCACCAATGCCAGGGAAGCAATCAGATTCATTGATAAGATTTTTGAAAAAGAAGAACAATCCCATGGGGTAGATGGGCATTCTACAGGTCCGATCATTCATAATCTTCTTCTTGAAGGGCCCAGAGAATCTGGCCCGGAATGGGAGAAGTGCCAGAAGTATAAGGTCCATTCTCCTATAATCAAAGAGTTTCCTAACTTCAAGACCAAATTCGACTCCAATCTCCTTGGTCAAAACCCTGTGTCGTCCAATGATAGAAAAAACAGTTTTGATCAAGTGGATGATTTATCAGAAGATTTCAGTAGTTCCTTTTCGCTCAGACAAAGCCACAAGCTCAACGATATTCAGTACGAAAACTCTCCATCCTACCAGCACGCATTGGCCCACTCCGACCAGGTTGCGGTGATGCCTGCAAGATTGAGATACTTGATCCGGTCATGTATTCACAAGAGGTTCATTGAAAAAGCCAAGAGTAAAGATCCGGCCGAGGAGTGGAAATTGATTACCGAAGACTCCATTACCAAAATATGGGCACGAAGTTATGGTATCGATTGTTTGAATGTCAACGAGGCGGAAGTTCTCATGTTTCAAAATCACGACGTGAACCTGTTTAAATTGTACAATCCTCACAACAGCTTTACAATCGATGACGAATATAAACACGACAGCGACATTCTTCAAAGCACCATTGATACTACCCAGTACTCGTACACTTCCACCACGTCAAAAAGAAAGACTCGGACCAAAAGGGGTAAAGGTCAAGGATCAGAAAAGAAGAAGAATGATTTGGTGACAAGAAACATCCAGGGTGTGGTGAGGGAAGGATCTAGTGAAACTGGAGATTTCGTCAAAAAAGAACGATTTGATGCCATCAATTATGCTCCAAGAGGAAAGGGAGAATTATGGAAGCCATGAAGTGCGATACTAATAATTTATAACATTAAGGTACCCGTCTAATTCAGGATGAGCTTTTGTTTCATCTGCTGAGTTCATGAGATACAATAACTTCTACTCAATTGAGTGGTCATCAATAGTTGAATTACGAAGCTTGATACCATGGTTGGCAATCAGTTAGCGAAGTAAACACTATTGTGGTTCAACCAAAACCATAAAGCCAATGATGATAAAGCAATAATAAGCATGCAGCTTTTGATGTCTTTGACCATATATGGTGGTTAATAATGTTCGTATCTACTAGTATGTTTCATACGTCGACTTAGTGAAGACTTCGATTCCACCATACCCATTGGCTCTGAATAATCTTAGCGGTGACAATCTACTATCATACTTTATATGAGTGTTGTTGTATCGTATGGCTATGGTCATTTTACAAAACATTTTACTGCGAGAATCCAACTATAAGACATTAACTGTGGATTACTTTCTTTTCCATTAGGATTCGATATTTAGTCTCATAATCGTAGTTTATAGTGAAGAATTCACTATGGAGTATATATCAGTATTAACAGAACAATTAAGTATGACTGTGATCTTCTATCTCTTAACTATTCTATTCAGCCTTAACTATGGTGCACAGCTTCAGTGCGAGCTTACTATATAACAGAAGTAACAGTACCAACATTCACGCGCACCCCATAGTTAAAGAACGCGGCCGCGCACGACCTTTCCATAATTTTTCGCTGGACCCAAGTCCCAAAGGGAACATTCACGTTACTTTCTGGAAAACAAGGAACGAACACCATAGTGAGGTCTACCACCAACACAGTAGAGTACATCATTATCAAACGTCCACGGCTCCAACTTCCGAAACCAGCCAGTCCGCGTATCAAGCATCTTGCACCAACAACGACACGCGTAGTCCTCAGTGTTGACCCCTCGCTTTTCATAGGATCCCGTTCTAACCACCACCATGAACCGTCAATTAACACGAGAGGAAATCCAGAAGATTCTCCAGCGGTGGCATCTGCTCCGGAACCAGTTTGGTGACCAGGCGGTGAATGTGCCGGAATTTGCCCACTTGAGTAAGATCATCAAGTATCTCCAGCAGAACCAACTTCAACAACGTCAACAACAGGGAGGTAATCCACCCAATGCCAATGCCACCGGTGCAGCTCCATCGATTCAGTCACAAGGACAGGGACTCACTCCGGGGCAAGGTCCTCCACAGCAGATTCCACAACAACACCAGCAACAACAACAACACCAACAGAACGGCAATCTCAATGGTAATGGCAGTAATAACGGGAATGGACAATTCCCCATCCCTGGCCAACAACAACATGTTCTTGGAGCCAATTCAAATAATGGAACGCCTCAGGTGCAAAATGCAAACTTGTTGCAGCAAATTCCCCCCAATAACCAGGTTCCCCAAGGTTCTAGTTCCTTCCAACAAACCAACGGCATTGCTCCTCAAAGTAATCCAGGTGCCAGCCAAGAATCTGCATTCACACCTCAGCAATTCCAACTTGTCAAATCACAATTCCAAGCGTTAAAGTATCTTCTTAAGAATCCCGGTCCAGGAAATCCCCAAATTCCCCAAAATCTTATCGACTTTGTCACTACTGAAAGGTCTGCCTTCCCTAATGGTGCCTACCTCCCATCATTAGAACAAGCGCAGAATTTACAATCACAACAGAATCAAGCACAAGGTCCACAGTCCAATTCTGGTCAACAAACACCAATAATTAACAATCAGCCTCCTATAGGGTCTCAACTGGGAAAAATTCTCAACGCCAACCAATCTTCAACTGGAGGGCTTATCACCACAGATCCCTCCCTTGGATTCGACCCCAAGTCTAGTAGTGGAATCAATCTCAATAACAAGCGTATACCTACTAAAAATGGCACCCCAGTACAATCACAACAAGCAGTCAAGAAACACCTCAAGAAACCCACCAAGCCCGAGGATGGTACCCAATTAACACCAGACATACTGAGAAAATCATCAGCCCCATTGCCTGTAAGAGCAGTATTACATGAACCACAACCACCAAGAACGTTAGATAAAGTCATTCCGGGCCAATCAAAAAACAACAAGATTGTGGTGCTACCAATATCGAAAACTGATATACAAGTTGACACGTTCGAAATACCCAAAATACTCCGGGATAGCGATAAAGATATAGATTTTCATGCGTTGTACTCACCACAAAGCCGACTTCAGTGGCCAAGTTTATTGCCAGAAGGCATCAGTATGGATGATATTCTAACTAATAAGGAAGTATTCATGACACTTCAAATCGACCAAGAGATCTCCCACCTTCAAGCTAAGCTTAATGAAGTCGCTGAAGACGATAACCAAAGACAATTAATTGAGACCGAACTTGCGAAATTACAATTGATTCCTCTTCAAAAACAAATGAGAGGAAAAATCTTATCTCAAACTTGGTTCGGCAAATCCTTATTGCCTAATTCCCACCCTAATTTCCTTGCCAAATTTAACACTCTTTCACTAGAAAATGTAACAGCAACACATGACTTGTACACACATCAGTTGCACACCTTGGTTCAAGCAGAAAACCAGAAACATCAAAAAACAATCAATGAAATATTGCTGTTTAGAGACAAGAGGCAAAGTTCATTCGTCAAGCGGAGAGAAAAGCTCAACAGATTCAATACCAAGATTACAAGTTTCCACAACCAAACTGCTCGTGAAGAGCAAAAGAGAATCGAAAGAATGGCCAAGCAGCGTTTGCAAGCTTTGAAGTCTAATGATGAAGAAGCATATTTGAAATTGTTGGACCACACAAAGGATACAAGAATTACCCATTTATTGAAACAAACTAATCAGTTCTTGGATTCTTTAGCTCAGGCTGTGCAAACTCAACAGAATGAGTCACATGCTTCGAAGGCTGGTAGACCAAAGGACGGTAACCAGTTGGAAATTGAAGCAGCAAATGTCGAAGTTCCTATAAATGATGAAGAAAAAAGAGAAAAGATGGACTACTACCATGTTGCCCATCGTATTAAAGAAGAAGTCACTAAACAGCCTACCATTCTTATCGGCGGTACATTAAAAGAATACCAATTGAAAGGTTTACAATGGATGGTATCCCTTTTCAACAATCATTTGAATGGTATTTTGGCTGATGAAATGGGTTTGGGTAAGACTATTCAAACTATCTCGTTACTTACATACCTTGTTGAAGTAAAAAGAATCCCTGGGCCTTATTTGGTGATTGTTCCGTTATCCACGTTGACGAACTGGAATCTTGAATTTGAAAAGTGGGCACCCGCACTTCATAAGATTACTTATAAGGGTACTCCAAATCAACGTAAGGTAATGCAGAATGATATTAGACTCGGAAATTTTCAAGTCTTATTAACTACTTTTGAGTATATTATCAAAGATAAGGCATTATTAGCCAGGGTGAAGTGGGTTCATATGATCATAGATGAAGGTCACCGGATGAAAAATGCCAACTCTAAATTATCCGAAACATTAACTCAAAATTATCATAGTGATTACCGATTGATTTTAACTGGTACTCCCTTACAAAATAACTTACCCGAGTTATGGGCACTTTTGAACTTCGTTTTGCCAAAGATCTTCAACTCAGTAAAATCGTTTGACGAATGGTTTAATACACCATTCTCAAACACTGGGGGTCAAGATAAGATAGAACTTAGTGAAGAAGAAACTTTGTTGGTTATTAGAAGATTGCATAAAGTTTTAAGACCATTCTTGTTGAGAAGATTGAAGAAAGACGTGGAGAAGGATTTACCAAACAAGGTCGAAAAAGTCGTCAAGTGTAAAATGTCAGCTTTACAATCGAAATTGTATCAACAGATGTTGAAGCACAACATCTTGTTTGCGAGTGCATCGACAACAAGTGAAGTTCCTGTTATGATCAAAAATACCAATAACCAAATCATGCAATTGAGGAAGATTTGTAATCATCCGTTTGTATACGAGGAAGTTGAAAATTTGATTAATCCAACTGTTGAGACAAATGACCAAATTTGGAGAGTAGCTGGAAAATTTGAACTTTTAGATAAAGTGTTACCGAAGTTCAAGAAAACCGGTCACAGAGTCTTGATATTTTTTCAAATGACCCAAATTATGGATATCATGGAGGACTTTTTGAGACTCCGTGGCTTGAAATATATGCGATTAGATGGTGGAACTAAGGCAGATGATAGAACTTCATTATTGAAATTATTCAATGCCCCAAATTCTGATTATTTTTGTTTCTTATTGTCAACCAGAGCTGGTGGTTTAGGTTTGAATTTACAAACTGCTGATACTGTCATTATTTTTGATACTGATTGGAACCCGCATCAAGATTTGCAAGCTCAAGACAGAGCCCATAGAATTGGTCAAAAGAATGAAGTTAGAATCTTAAGATTGATTACAGAAGATTCGGTTGAAGAGATGATTTTGGAAAGAGCGCATGCCAAGTTAGAGATTGACGGTAAGGTTATTCAAGCCGGTAAGTTCGACAATAAGTCTACCGCTGAAGAACAAGAAGCTTTATTGAGGGCGTTAATTGAAAAGGAAGATGAGCGGAAACAAAAGGGGACAAATGTAGAGGAAGAAGACCTTGATGATGACGAGTTGAATCAAGTTATTGCCAGAAATGAAGGCGAACTAGAAATTTTCAGGAAATTGGATGAAGAAAGAGCCACTACTACCAAAGAAGCTATGTATCCTAGTAGGATATATTCCGAACCTGAATTGCCTTACGTCTATAAGCAAAACCCTGAAGATTATTTGCAAAAGGAAGAAAATCTTGACGATTATGGAAAGGGAAATAGGGAAAGAAAGGAAACTACTTATGATGATCATTTGTCCGAAGAACAATGGTTGAAGCAAATCGAGGGTGTTGTTTCAGGAGATGAAAGTGATGGAGGATCTGACTTAAAGACGAAAAACAAGCGGAAACGTAAAAAGAAGGCGCCAGCTAATGATGACTTCATTATCGATGAGGAATTGCAAGAAGGAAACCAATCTTCATCAAAGGATTCACTTAAGAATGAGGAAGATGCAGCTTATTCGAACAAAAGATCGGCTGATGAAGACGCCGATGAACAGTCAGATAATGCAGCTCCACCCCCACCGAAAAAACAAAAATCGGCCACTCCAAAACCTTCTACTTCTAAAGGCCGTACTAGAGTCCGTAAAAGCAAAAATGTCAGATCTTTGTTGAATAGAACTGCACCTGCATCTGATCCATTACTGCCCGAAGAGAGAACAGCATTGCAGAATGTTATTGAGGGAATACTTGACTTGATCATGAAGTATCAGAATGAGCACGGACGAACATTAAGTGATTTATTCGTGGTCAAACCTTCCAGAAAATTGTATCCAGACTACTACGTGTTGATCAAACATCCAATCGCTTTAGATGTTGTAAAGAAGAGATTCAATGGTAAGGTTTATACTAATATCAGAGAAGTCTTGGAAGATTTGCATTTGATGTTCACCAATGCCAAGATATATAATGAAGAAGGATCGATTGTTTATCAGGATGCAGCTGCATTGGAGCAGTTAGCTACTGATAAATTCAAGGAACTTACAACTTATTTATCTGAAGAAGAAAAAGCCAAAGCACTCGATTTTGGTGAGTTTGAGGAACTACTCAGTTTAAAGCCTTTGACTATAAGCTCTGCAATCAAACAGCCGATTGAAACCAATTTAGCCAAGGTGGACAATGGAGAAGAACTTGATGGTTCACTCCTTGACTTTGATGCAATTCCTGATGCAGACAATTAGAACCGTTACAAATAGAATAACAAGAGGCAAATTTATTATATTACAAAACTTTCACTTCACTTGATGTGTATAACTACAACTTTAGTGGGCTATTTAGGCTTATTTTCAGTACCGATTAACCAATGTATGTATTATTATTCTCAGTTATCATTAGTTATTAATCTTCCAGAGATTAATTGAGAGATGACGACTTCGTATTCTATATTTCTGAGTACCTTGGTAGTGCCTCATCTATATGAACATTATTCACATTATCATTCAATACCGAGTTGAACACCTCGATAAAGGAGAATAAGCCACCATCATTGAACCTCACCTGTCCTTCGAAGTACTGGTCTTTCGGAAACCCATCGCTTGCTATACTAGGATTGGCAGCACTGAAGAATATGAATTCCCAATAATTAGCACCAAACCAAGGAGCCTTAAGTTTATGAGACAATTGTAATACAGGAGCCAAATTCAAGTCGATCAGAAAAGTTGTGATATCCCCCTGCTGAGCTGTGATGTAAACGAAGCGTTTTGAAGTCAAATAGACATATCCATCGGCAGCATTAATGTGTATAGCGTGTCCATCTAACCCTTTCAGACTTATAGATAGGCTTTGTCTAGAGGAATGACTGAAGTACTTAAGAACTTCAATTCCATCAGGATTTGTCTCGAATGGGAGAGACAGCGGATTACCTAATAGTTCTAGATAGTTATGTTTTAGTACAACGTTATTTATTGACATAGTTCTGGTTGTAATCAATGGTAAGTGATGATTAGCTCATCAAAGATCTGAAAGGCGACTATATACTAGGAGAATTGGCACGTGACAATTTACATCATCACTACATCTTAGCAGTGGAAAGAAGAACGTACCAATAAACTTCTACGGTAACTCTTCTGCAGTATGAGTTCGTTCCGGTCGTTCAACCCTGCACTCTCCAAGATATTTCTGGGTCCGCTTCCCAAATTTCAATACAATTTCAAGCATCTTGCGAAGCAAAAACAATGTCAAGAAATCATAGATAAATTGGATCTTAAGCTGAAATATCCTGATGGAACGAAGCTCGATATAGTGGATATCTTCTCGGGGTTTGGATTATTCTCCACTATGGTCAATTATGAACTTAAACCTCGAAGCCATGTCATAGTCGAGAATACGAAAGTAAATATGGGACATTGGAAAGAACGTATTCAACATCTTGAAGAAACGACCAAGAATGAAGAAAACTTCGTGTTGTACCCTCGAGATGGGTACAAATGGGAGACGTTCGAGGATATGGTCAAAAAGGACAAGCTTATACATCCTACACATATCTCTAGAGATAAAGTGCACAATGAACTCTTGATTATTGGCAATGTTACACCCAATAAATTTGGAGAGTCATTATTGGCACAATGGATAATGTGTTGCATTTACAAAAATTGGCTACAAAAATATGGAAGAGTAAGGATGTTATGTTTTACTCCAGATATAACAGCGATGAAGTTCATGTCTGGTAGTTCCTTTTACAAGAGAAACAAATCTGCCATCAAAAGAGAATTATACACTGATAGTAAACTAATTGCGTTGACCACACCTCTGGACTTCACTGAACCAGAGGGATCAGGCTACGACTCTAGGTTAATTTTCAAAGACCAGCCAGTTCCTATCTCTGAGAAGTGTACGCTACCACTGAACAGTCAGTTAGCGTTATTGGAGATAGTTCCGAAGGACATATCAGCTGAAAAATTCGATATGTACGAGTATGTCATCAGGGCATTGTACTTCAATGCTTCTCAAAAAGTAGCTGATTCCCTCTCAAATATTGGAGCAGGTGCATTGGAAGACTTGACACCAAAGATACCAGCAACTGTGTTGAACAAAAGTGCCAAGGAGCTTAGTATTGGGGATTGGGAATTATTATTCGAGGTATACGAAGCTTGGCCATTCAAACCTTCAATAATTGATACAATGGATATTGTACAGGAAGATATTAGAAGCGTGTGATAGAGTGGATCATATTAATCCTGGTTTATGGAGTTAATGAGCTTTATAGAGTGGTTATTGGAAAACTTGTACATATATATTAATAACTAAATAACTAGCCAGTAAATCTTTTGACAGATTTAAACCGTCTAAACTTCCTCGTTGAATCTAGATGCACTTGTCCTATCTGGGATTGCTATAGCATTTCCCGTTCCAAAGATCGGAGTATTGGAAGCACTCTCACCAGTAGGCTTACCTGTAGTTGGAGACTCTAATTGAGCTGAGATTGTCGCTGCTTGGAAGTCTTGTGGGATGGGAACTGAAATTGACTCCAGGTCGCTTGGTTTGATTGGTGCAGTATAATTTCTGATGGGATACCTGGCCACTGGTTGTGTTCTTTTAACCATAAAGGAGTTCACCCTTTTCAATCCAACTGGGCGTAGGTTTGGCATTGGATCAAGACTTCTTTCGTTGTACTTCTTGTGGACATCATCAGTACTTTCTTCTTCCGCTTTAGTATCGGTCTCAGCCCCTAAAGAAGTATCCGTCTTCAATCCTTTATGGATTTCAGGTTGGCCCATATTTTTGCTTTCGGGTAAAGAGTCCTCCAGGTACTTTGAGCTTGATGTAGAGGGGACGGGGGAGGCATGAAAAGTGGCCATGAGTTCAGAATCATCATACCTCTGCAAAGTTTGTCTGAAAAAGGGCCATACAAACGGACCTATAACCACGAACGAGCAACTCTGGAGAATGTAGAAGAATATCATTGCCAAAAATGATATCAGTAGACATTTGGCACTTGCAACCATACAGAAGACTGAGTTGGTGATCGCAAGAGCGGTGAGTAGTGATAAACAGATGGCTGCGAAAACGCTCATAGTGAGGAATACCCATCTTGGTGATTTTCTCAGGGTAACAAAAAGAGCAAGACCAGAAAGAAAGGTAGCGATTGTGGAACAAAAGAAGCTAAAGTGACAGATTCTGATATAGTGGGTAAGTGCCACCACGTCATCAATAGCTCTTATCTTCAGTTGGCTTTTGCCGAAGTGGAACAATGAATGGACCATCAGGTTCAATATTTGGTTTAATCTCAACTTTACCTGCCCTTCTTTACTGATATCCAAGTTAGCCGCGTACTTATTCTTCAATGTTTGGTGGTCTACCACCTGTTTAACCAGCCTATCAGAGACAACCACTGACATGGTGGTGTAGTTGAAGATCTGGTCCTTTAACAGCAACTGCAAATGACTCCGGCTCCAAGTAATTTCTGGGGCGGTAATTATACTTACCTCTTTGATGTTAGCCAAATACACCAGTTCCTGTCTCAAGTAAGTTTCGGAGAGTAGCTCTACTAACAAGCTGTTGTTGCTTCTGAACTCGATATTTTCTTCCTTGCCAACATTGTCCAAAAAGAGTGGAACATCTACTGTTGGCAAATCAATGTGCCACATCAGTCCAATCGTCTGATTCAACAAGTTTTGTAAAATCAACCAACCAGAAATGGACACCAACGTCTTGCTAAGACTACGGTTCAATTGACCTCGGTTGCACAGGGGTGACTTTGCCAAGCTTGCTCTTGATTTCTTCCTGAGTAGTATTCTTTGTTGCATGGCTTTGGAGCTAAAGAAGATGTGGCTGATACTTTAAATTCATCCTCACAATAAACCCACTTTAAGGAACTTTTTCGCAGCCCAAAAATTTCACTACTTTAATATAATTGACCGATATGCTAAATGTATTCAAAAGAGTAGTTATATAATAACGACGAAATTAGTGAAGCATTCATCTATTTCAGTGAAACTAGTCAGTAGGAACATTAGGCAAGTTTGCGAGGAGTTGAACTAACTTCTCACTATTGAATAGACCATCATTGCCTTGTCCGAAGTAGGATGCATTTGGCAATGCAGTCAAAAGAGTGACGATTGTTTGGCCAATGAGTGATTTATTGCCCGCTTCAGATTGTCCATTCCCTATAAATCCATTGGATCCATTATTCCCGTTATTAATGTAATCGTTGGCAGTTTCGGGTAATGATGATTGCACAACACTTTTGACAATCTTGCTTCTCTTCAACGGTCTTCCCTCATCCTCATCATCGTCGCTATCGACCTCCTCCTCTTCATTCAACTCATTTCTCTTTATCAAGTTGTGTGCTCCAAGGCGATACCTGTCACTGAAAAGATCAATCGGATCCTCATCCACGAAAAGCTGTTCGTATTTATTGGCAAAACTGAATGCAACATCAAGTGAAAGATAACTTGCTGAATAAGAAATGTATTTCTTGTATAATTTTTTCAAATAAAGCTTGAGGGTTCGAATCTGTTTCATTCTAAGTTCTTTTACATGTTCAGGAAGGTCTGGCATCAAGAAAGTCTCTTCTATTGTAGCAATTTCCTTTGAAATATTTGTGTCTGAAGTTTGGATCAACTTTCTAATATTATCAACGTCATTATTATTTATCAAGTATTCCAAATATGCCAATAAAAACTTGCCATGTATACTGAAAGTTTTCATTTTGAAAGCTAAATCAAAAATTTTGAGAGCAACTTTTTTATTATCGGAATAGTGCTCAAGAAGTGCGTTCTCAACATAAAATTCAAAACCGATAGTTGGAAAACTCGAGCGGGCTTGCTTGAAAACGAGACGAGATTCTTTGATACCCTTTGCTCTTTTAGATGCTATCATGGTCTTGATGTATACCAAGGTTATAGACTTGGCAACATCATCCTGTAATTTTTTAAGTCTCAAAACTTGATCTTGTTCAACTTTAGTCAAGTATAGTATTTTCTTGACGACATTTTCATCGTCATCATCGTCATCATCGTCATCATTATTTCCGTCTTTGGGAAAGCTCTTTGATGTTTCTTCTTTTTCAGCAATTGGTGGTGTAGAATCTGATTCGACTGCAGGGGTTGCTTCTTTCGGTTTCAAATTATCAGATATACGACTTTCAATCAAGTCAATTCTTTGTGTGACAGTATTGAAATCAGTTTTAAGATGAGATACTAGGTTTAAAAGAGTGTCCTTGGCCTTTTCAAAACTATTATCCTTTTCATAAAGCTCGGCCAATTGGAAAGATAAAAGTAAACTTTTTGGATTGAAGGTTATACCTTGCACAAGTAATTCAATACTAGTATTAATATGTGCTTCCTCATTTGCTTGCAACCAGAATTTATTGAATTTGAACCATAATTCTGGAACAAATGGTAAAGAGAAATTAGACTGTCTATAAGCATATTGAATTCTTTTTTCAAGTAGTGAAGAGTCCTTTAACTCAAGATTATTTTTCTTCTCCAACTCAATCCACTTGAGATATAGTTCAACTTGTTTTTGTACACCCACGGAGTTATCGTTCCCAACAATTGAGTTTGGATTTATCTCTCGTCTCAACTTCTTTTCAGTAACATGGTGCCATTCTGTATTCCATGATCTTGCAGTCATAAATTCAGCAGATTTTTCGGAGATGAATTTGTTCGAAGTTGAAGGGTTGACTTCATTCTCCCATTTCGTATATTCTTGCCAGGATTTTTCAATACTTTCAGTTGGTATAACCAAATACTTTTTGTAAACCTTTCTGATCATATCCACTTTCTGCTGGTGTTCCCAACTAGCACTTGGAGTCCAAGACTTCAAAAATTCTAGATAATCAGCCCAAAGATCACCACTTGATATGTCTATGCCTACTTTATTTACAGCAAATTCGAATGCTTGGATAACTATCCCTCTTGCACGTTCACCTCCAGTAATGACGTCATTGACACGACGGACATACGAAACATATAAACGACAAAGCTCCACACTATCGGTGATTGAAAAAGACTCTTGAAATAAAGCCTCAACTTTTTGAAATTCTCCTCTGTTTAACTCATAATTGATATAATTGCACCATTGAGTACTCTAAAATTGTTAGTATTTGCAAAAAGGCTTAGTAAAAAATTTGGTCATTTAATTTGATTGTATTTCTCGAAGACATTAATGTTAAATTGATATTTATTAGATTTTGAGCCTCAAGTTGGTATGAATAATCCGACGCAATCGTAGATTCAGATATATATAATCCATGATCTGTCTGATTGCTATCGGGACTCCCCTTTGCTTTGGCTTCAATTAATCAGATTTTTTTGTCCCACACTTAGAAATAAGTAAAAAATACACATTTAGAATTGAAATGATTGAATCAATTAGGATAGGTTGAAGGATTCGTCGCGAAAGTAACAACTCAACTCTAGCTAAAGAGTGACACCGTGTTCGCTTCCAGAATAGCCTGCTATAACTGACCTCACCTCATCCTTTTAGCCATGACTATATACACAAATTAAATGACCGAAATCCAACATCCACAATTATTTGGTACATACATCAAATTTGAATATCCCCAAGTATTTTGTGAAAACTGCTCTGACTTGTTCTTCCTTGTCTTTATTAATGACTTGCCTGATCAACTTGTTCCACTTGAGGTAGTCCAAAGGATTGATTTCAAGGTCATCTTCAAGCTGACCGATCACATCCAAAGTCAACCTCTTCTTCTTGTCCTGCTGTATGAACACGTTATTGGACATGTTGATGTATTCGTTTGAAGCAGTGCTGGCTGGATGAAATAAGTGATGAAACCTCTACGTTTCAGTAGTTGATGGAAATTGACCCGTGTTTTTGCAGAGAGAGTGCAATCACAAATATTGCAGTATGTAGAGGGGTGTTGATGTTCGAATCTTCGATAGATAAGGTTTATGATGATTGATTGGGTAAGGAATAAGACTTACAAGTTGTCGCTCATAAGTTTGTTGAAGATGGCTGGCGGCATTGTGTGGCACACGACTGTACATATTAAATGCGACTATATCGATATCAGTACAGCTAAGAATGATTAGACTCCAGCTACTCAAATCTTAACAGCAATGTTACAATTACATGTTTGGGGAGAGCAAGGTCAGGTGTCGATAATATCTCCAGAATGTCTTGCTAGTAGCTGGTTATTGGAATTGAAAAATGTCTCGTGTGAAATTATCACCTCCTCTAATACGAATATCTCCAGTATACACAAGTTACCAGTTTTGATTAGTGACTCCAAAAAGTACCAAGGATACCAAGAGATCGCTGATTATATCAATGAGAAATATCAAGATGGTGATATTCTTTCAGCAACACAATTGAACAAAAGAGAACAGCTTGTTAATACTGGTCTTCTCAATATAAACCAACGAAAAATCGAATACATCAACCAATACAACTTATACATAAATACTCAAAATTATGAAAAGTACACGAGGAAACAATTTCAAAAATACTTTCCATTCCCTATGATGTATAATCAGCCGTTGAAGTTTTACAATAATGCCCAAGCTCAAGTAAAATCATTGGGGTTGAATACCAATAGTGTTGGATTTTTCAATTTGAGTGCGGGTAGTGATCCAGTAGTGAAAAGTACCGAAGAAGACATCGCTCAAACAGAATATATAAATGATGATACCGAGGAGAAGGAACAGGTACCGATAAGCACGTTGCATGAAAAACAATTAATTAGCAAGTCCAAAGAAAAGAGAATATTGAAGGAAAGCCAGAATACCTTGAAGTGTTTGAATTTAATCAATGAGTACTTGCAAAATTATATTAGTATATTTAATAAGAACAATAAGGAGAGTGATGCGAAATACGGATACATTTTCGACTCATCCAAGATCAGTACATCTGAATTGCTTTTATACTCATACATATACTCATTGACATTTGAAGAACTTCCAGATCCGTTCATTGCAAGCTATTTGAGCCATAAGCATCCCGAATTATTAAAATTCACAAAAAGGAGTATTGATCTGTTCAACAAGAGATTAAACTCTTCAGGTAAATTGAGAGGTCCGAAAGGCGATGAAACACCTAGTTTATGGAACGAGATTAAGTACGGTAGTGGGTATAGTGCAATCTAAGATGCACAAACTGTACATAATGTAAATAGATATTGAACCCGAGATAAAGCTACACTATACATATAACATGTCTTCAAATTCAAGGCAACTCAATTATCTACTTTGCATACTATGACAAAACCTTATGTCAACGTCGTTACTGTACAATACTATTTCGTTACCCGGACGTGCACTTTAGGTATAAAAGGACCAGTCTTCCCAATGTAAGTAGAAGCTATCAAGAGCCTCATCTCCATACATAATATCCATCAATAAACACTGCTACTTACCACTCGTAGACGTATGGAAACATACACTTGTTGAAATACACCCTGGCATTCTAAGCATAGTTTCATTTTATACCATCACCCATGTATTAAATGATGGAATTTTTTTCTTGCCAAAGATCGAACCTAGTTTGCGCTTCTTAAGTATCCAGTTTCTGCCTCCAGGGCCTGGAGTTTACTACTTAACTAGAAAACTAACAATTGTAGAAATGATACACGAAGGAGAAACTGGTGTACCATCATCGATCTCTTGTTGAAGAGATCATGTTCACCATAGTATCCCTCTTGACGATTTTATGTTCATTAATTTTCAGGTCTAAACAAGCGTGATTACCGTTCTTGCAAGCCTATTCTATACTATACTTCGTAAGAATAATTACATTAGACATGACTAAACGGTCTCGTATAATATCGACCTTTTTTTGTCACTTCACGTCATGTATTTGGGGCTAACTATAAAAATTCGGACACTCCGGACGTCGCAAAATTTTCCCAAAGGTTTTGATCTGGTATACAAAAACAAACGCGAGGTTGTACCAAAATTTTGATTCCTGACTATCATCTTTGACCCTGTATTTCATGGTTATCTATCATAACTAAACCAATACAACTCCACATCCACATCATGAAGTTAGGTCTTGTGTTGTCAACCGCATTGGTGCTTGTAGGGCATGTTCTGGCAGCTCAAGTTACTGATTTGGTACCTTCTGCCACGACTCCTCCAACTCCAACAGTCCATTTGGAAAAGCGGAAAAAGGATGTTGTGATTGCCCAAGCTTACAAAGAGCAACAAGATAAACTAAAGGGTGATGGTAAAAAGGAAAAGGATAATACACCAGTCGCCTGGATCAGAACTTTAACTGACGGTAAGAAAGATATTGTCACTCCTACAGTCATTGCTAGTGTTACGTTTGGAGCCAAACCTCCCAAGACTACCAATGGATTGGAACCATGGATTTCTTTGGATAAAAAGGGGTCCCCAAAGACTATCAAACCTCAACTCAAAGGTGGCAATACCAAAAATCCCTCTCCTACATACGGAACTTGGTTTGCTACTGCCACCACCATTACCCACGATCAGGAACTGTTGGGAGACAACTTAGATGAGGGTGAAACTTTTGAAGAAGTGGTCTATCTCGATGAAGATCCATTTGAGCACTCTCTCAATCCATTGATAAGATGTACTCCAGACAGATACTCCAAGAAGGGTTTAGCAAAGGACAAGACTACCAAACCTTTCTGTACACCTCATGATAATCAACAATTATTACTTGATAATACCTACTTCGTCACATGGTACTCCAATCACTTTGACCGTGCAGTCAATAACGTTAAGCTACACTTCTCATTCGTGAAGGAAAGTATGCATGACAAGGGAACCAAGAGATCAGAAATACCTTTCGAAATTGAGCATAAAAACTCAAATAATACCAAGAGATCCGTAGTTATCGAGAAAGGAGGATCTGTTGGAGCATCATTTTATTCCACTGAATGGATTCCTAAGTCAAAGGGCTGGTTTCCACTCACTGTAAATGAAGACTGGTTCCGTCCTCAAGATTTTTACAGAAAGGTGATGATCTCACTTCAACCAGATGATGTCGATGATGCTGACTTTGATTTAAAGACGGACTTCATCGTCATTGAAATTGCCATTGGTGCCAAGGTTAGCAAGGAGCATTTGGTGGATTTGAAGAAAGCAGACGAAAGGAAAGCTAGAATTGCAGCCGGAATTGAAGATGAAGAGGAAATCAGTGACAAATATTATATCATGATTGCAATGCCATCCATGGTATTATTCTTCGCCGTATTGATGTACTTCTTTGTGTACATTAACAAGGGAGAGACCGACTTGAGTCATTTGAAAACAAGAAAGTTCGCTAGAGCCAACACTAATAAGAAAAAGCTATTTTTCAAGAAGAAGAGCGAATATGCCGAATTGCCTCAATTCAAAAACGATGTGGAGATGACAAAACACGACTGAGAATCTTTTAGCCGTCCTAGTTATATTGGCTCCTGCTCATATTATACACTGTACATCACCATTATTTAATGCATTCTGATGATTCTATCATCAATATTATCATTCCCGTAAGCCAAGTTGATGATCACCCAGAAGAGTAACAATCCTTTAGGTATTCTAGTTGGACAAAAGTTCAGGTCTGTAATGACTACAAGGGTTGCACTTTGCTTCCAAAAAATTCTTAACAGTGTAGGTAGGCTTAGTCTATTATCTGCATTCCTTATATTTTGCGGCAAAAAATCGTCACCAGCGAGGCTTTATAATTCAACTGATAGGTAGAAGGTGTTAAGAGCTCCCTTCTCTCGTAAGTACATGTTCCTTAAAGGTAAAACTGGCCTTGTTGATTCTTGTAGCATATTTCCGTCGTTCTTTACTGGTGCTCACCTCTTTGAAATAGACACTTTCTCAATTATTGCAGTTTATACACAAATTAAAGAGGAATTTATTTGATGACATTTCAAGGCTTCAAGTATTTCACCAAAGCCAATTTATAGACAGGAAGGTCGAAGCCACTACTACTATAGAGTATCATCAGCTACTTTTGTGCCTTTTACGTACCTCGTTACTAATCCAGGGCACACCAAGTGATAATAGTCATTTTCCTGCACACGTCTTTGCTCTTCACACCATCTTGTTCTGCGATAACTACTGGGGTGCCTGATAACTTGATATTTACCTTTTGTGATCCTAGGAACAGACTAGGAAACCTTTGCTTTTGCTGTCAAACGTCTTGATATTTGTCATACCCTCCAAATATAGCTTCCCCTTACTTCTGTTCTGTGGCTTATAGCATTTTAACGGTATACACTACGCATCAGTTGACCACTATATAAGAACATCAAAGTCCCATTCAAAGTCCGCCCTGATTTAAAGACAATCATATATATCCCCTCCTCCACATCTTCAAAATCATCATGGTACTTCCTGAGATAGTCGATTCTTGGAGTCAAGGTTGGCTTCTTACTGTCACATCCTCGATACTTTGTGTTTTAGGATGCAGTGTGATTTACTTTGATGATATCTACTACTTATTGTTTCCCAGATTCATTACTTCCCGGTACGTCTTCCATCTCCAGGAGAACTACACATTCTTAAACGGATCGTTAGCATTCAGTTCTGGATGTTTATTGTTCACCTCCTTATACAAGTTGCTCCCAGCAGCCATGAAGTACCTTCGTGACTCCAATAAAGAACACAACAGCTATGGAGAAAACGCAGAAAAATGGTTGAACTTTCACCTAATTGCTTCATATATCTGCGGGATCGCGGTTTGCTTATCATTCAACGCAATACTTCACTTGTTGACTAGTGAATCGGTGGTTCATTGTAACCATTCAGGTCATGAAGGTGAAGAACTGACCCATGAGCATGTACACTCTCATAGTGATGTCCACCACGACCAAGCAGATGATATTAAAACATCTAAAACAAATTCTGATAGAGTCGTCGAGTATAGCTCTGTGGGTTCCACGGGCTCATCGTCGGATGATGAAACTCATCAACATACTCACCGCCCAGCACATTCACATACTCACGCTACGCCTGATCAGCACACAATCGAGCTTTCCCATTCTCACATCCCCTCCCATACCCCTTTTCATGAGTCTAGAGATGATGAAGCACATGATCTTGACGAGAGCACGCCTTTGATAAACAAAAACTTGGGTAAGAAGAAGTCTCTCTTGCATTACATCATTCCCGTTGAAGAAGATGCTATTGGTGAATGTAAGGGATATTCTTCGGCTGAATTATGTCTCTATAATAATGGACAAGCTAAATTACATTTCTGTGAAATTCCAGAGCTTTCTGGACATCCAGATATAGAAATGAGCTTGGGCAACCTGTCCACCAGAAGTATTGTCCCCGTCACTACAGCTGATAGCAACCCACACGACCACTTATCGAGACACAGCACCCACCACCATGATTCTCACGAAGACCATTCAGCACACACTCAAGATCACCATCACCACATAAACTCACCCATTTCCAGATTACTATTGATAGGAATACAGACTACGTTGGCAATTACACTTCACAAGTTTCCCGAAGGGTTTATTACCTTCATCACTTCGGAGACCAATCCTGAGTTAGGAGTGACCATTTTCTTAAGTTTACTCTTCCATAACTTCACAGAAGGGTTCTCGATGTGTTTACCATTGTACTACTCATTTTCATCAGGAAGTTCCAAGAAGTATGCTAAATTGAAGGCCCTCAGTATAAGTGCCATACTTGGTGGATTAGCGCAGCCATTAGGTGCGTTGCTTGGGCTTCTTTTCCTTAAGGTTAACCACGCGGGATCCTCACCCGGTGATACCCCCATAGACTTGTATAATCTTGACTTTATCTTTGGTATCACTATGGCCATTACCAGTGGATTTCTTTCTGTCATTGGATTATCAATGTACGGGTCAGCAGTTTCGTTCGGAGGCTCGCTGAATTTCGTGCTTCTTTGGTGTGTTGCTGGAATGGCGATTATCGGATTATCCAGTATTATCTCAGCACATTAAATGAAATCAACCCATAAGTTATATAAATTGATACAATCTTAATAGATATAATTTGCACCCATAAATTACAACTGTAAAATGTGTACCTACTCGCGCGTACATGTGAGCACCTTACAACGTTTTAGGCAGCGGCACGACCGCATCCAACAGCCCTTATAACCACGAACGTTTGCTCCCCTTGTTCACCACTCCTGGAACTTAACAACTTAGCTAAGTTAGAAATCGAACTAGATCCACATTCTTAGACGCATTTAGTGTGAAGACGAGTATTCTACAATACGACACCAACCTCCTGTTTCCCCCATTTGTTACAAACAAGAGAGTCATTCAAACATTTACTATAGAGATACATGCTGATTTGATCATAAGCTTTGATAACAACATTTCGAAGCCAGTACGTTCAATAACCGTATAAATCTGTCCACGTTGATTCCAGTCATATAACAATAAGCTACATACAAACATCTACCATGATGGCCCACGAAATACCTTTGCCAATACACCAAACGCAGTATAAGACGCCTCCGGAGTCTACCCTGAAGGCTAGAACTGCAAAGTCTAAAGCTGATAAGTCTTCGAATCAGGAAAATAACGGCGAAAGAAGATTACCAAATGGAGAAAAAGTGGATTTTGGAAAAGGTGCCTCCAAAACCAAGGCAGCTGCCTCTGCTTCCAAGAAGAACAAGAAGACTTCACAAACCGATGATTCAGGTGCTTCCTCTACACCATCTTCGTCATCTCTGAACAACAAGAAGAAAAATGCCAACCCCACAAAGTCATCCTCCCCAACTTTACCCAACGGAGAGAAACCTAACTTTTACCATAATGAGTCCACGAACACCTCTAAGCAAGCCAACAATAAAAAGAAGGGCGTTACTTTGAAGGAACCATCTTTACCTGATGGTGCCAAGCCCAACTTCGACGTTGGGAAACTGTCCAAAAAGAGAACCACAACCGACCAATCTTTACCGAATGGAGAGAAGCCCAACTTTTACAGTGATAAGAGTGCTTCCGGTAAGAAATCCACTTCATCTTCCAATTCCAACCCAATTCCAAAGGAGAAGAAACCACTTCTTCCAGTGGAAACGTATGCGGGATCTTCGTTCCATTCATCTCCTGCAGCCTTGAACTTGCCAAAGCCTTCTTTCAGAACATCCCCAAAGCAGAATACCAATGCAACCACGGAGGAAGCTGTCGAAAGCTCATCCCAGACGATCAGTTCAGTCAGTTCGACTTCGTCACCTTCCCAGGCAGTCCATGCTCCTCCACAATATCCGGTGACTGCTTATCCACCAGGAAGTATTGTACCACCTAACAATGGAATGGTCTACCAACAACAAGCGCCACCTCCACCACCTAACCAGTTCATTCAACCTGGTTTTGCGTACAATTATTCCCCACATGGCTACATTCAATACCAATATCCAGTTGGAGTCCCCCCACAATTTGCACACATGCAGCATCCACATGGCCCACCTGGACCACCACCAATTATTACTCACTACCAGCAACCCCCACCAGGTCCATATCCTGGACAGGGTCCTCCGAACACTTATGCTCAGCACAACTCAGCTGCCGGACAGAAAATTTCCTTTAATGACTTATTAGGTTCTAGCAAGGGTTGAAGTGCGTTTGCACTCCAGCTTATTTTTTGTATCGTTTTTGTTGTTTGTTTTACTTGTTCTCGTTTGATTTTTTTTACTAATTTTTTATGAGTACATGGTCGTACTCCGTGGGTTTTTCTATCGCCGACTTACATCGAAATTTATTTTGTGAGACACAATAATGAAAACATCATCCAAATTGATTCGACTGGTTTGATCAAATAATTGGTATCATCGCTGTCTACGTGCATGCTTTTTCTATTTTTTTGAATTATGACTGTTACGAATCATTGCTTGGCTTCAATTCATTTTTAGCCCCTAAAATGGCCAACTTCCATTTCTGCATAATCTTAAGTGCGTCAGCACCATATATTTGTCCTACATTTAGTAGGCAAGAAATGCTATTTGGCTTTCACAGAAGCTAACAATCAATTACTGATTACTATATGATTCGTTTAAAGCCGTGCAATACCTATATTCAATTTGTTATCAATATTTTATCGTGGTATTCAACATTACCAAATTCAATCCCAAATCCACATTCAAATCCAAGTACAAATTCAAATCCATTCAATGTTCAATCACTACCATGTTTGTTGCTTCTAAATAAAGCTTTTTCATACACAGTAATAACGTTAACAGAGTGGTACTTGATGATATTTATTCTTGTTGCCCCAGAAGTTGTTACAACTTCTATATTATAGTGAAAATGTTTTATTACTCAGGTTATTTCTCAAAAAAGATCATCCATCCAATTTCGTATGAGTATTTACATCAACTGCTTCCTTCGGTTTGATTCAAATGCCTAAATATAATGAACAGAAGTCCGGATTCTTTTGAATCACCAAAGTTTTTACCATCACCAGCAACCGCCAAATATGTGTGCCCGTCTGACAAGAAGACTGCTGTATTGAGATTTCCCAAATAACCACTATCCCGCTTACTCTTTTTATATGACTGTCCTTTTTTCTGACTCCATTTGATTGAGGTTTTTTTCCGCTTTGATACGCCTACTCAGGGTTCTAGGCGCACTTTTTTAACTTATTTAAATGTATGAGACCAGATATTGTCAACGTAAATTAACAGCAGCAAAATTGTGTCAAAGACTGAAGAAGTTTATTGAGATAGTTATGAATGTAGATTTTGACAAATACACTTGAATTAGTGGCATTCAAATTGGAATTGAATAATTAAACGATGTGCACTTACGCCGCGCTAAATAAAGATGTCACATTACGACTTAATACGCAATGATGCTGTCAAGTTACGAGACATACGACACATACCACAAAAAGTATTGCTATACGATGGCAACGTACGACCACAGGCACAAGTTGTTTCCTGGTGAAGCAGGCAGAAGCAACAATAGCACCAAAGTTCACGCTACAGTATATACTAAAGTTCACTAATCTGAGTCAATTTCGATGCCACAATAAAATTAGTCTGTCCATTCGAGTGCGAATCGCATTTTCAACCAAAGTGTGAATTGGACTAAGCCTTATGAAGCAAAGCCTCCATACGTCAGGTATAAACTGCCTTTATCCCCCAACATTTCCCCCCATCTTATTGGTCAGCCCACTCGCTAAAAACCCTAGAATTATCGCCAGTCTAACTCTGGTTTATGCTGTCATTTGACACGGCGTAATCGTACTAGCCGTGTTGTAACGTCTCACCAAAACTTCCCTTCTCTAACTAAATTTACCAGTGTTTTTCTTGTGTAATATTTTGATTTTCGTGCCAAACCCACGTACAGAACCTTCATCTAATTAAGGAACAGAGTTAAAAATTCAAGTACCCTTTTCTTTGTCAAGACTCTCGTACTGATACACGAAACTCTTCAATACTTCATCGCTACGTGCCGTGTTCTTCCTGTGCCTATACTTCTGTGTGTTCCCCACAGTTTTGCTTCCAAACCACTGGTTCCTTTTGTTGAGCCATTAAGCAGACTGGATTGTGCTCTACCAGAACACTTTCAACACCTTCAACTATAGCATCAACCTAGACTCTCCAGATCGTGCCTTTACCTCCACTCATAAGTGACAATAATTCTTCCATCATGAACAACAAAGAAATAAGAATCGGATCGCTCCTCGTGCTTGACACGATTTTCTTCCTTCTTGAGGCCATCGTTGGTTACTCTGTTCACTCGTTGGCATTGATCGCCGACTCGTTCCACATGTTGAACGATATCATCTCGCTTATCATCGCTCTCTGGGCCGTCAGAGTCAAGAACACCAAGCCTGCCGATGGCAAATATACCTATGGATGGCAAAGAGCCGAAATTTTGGGAGCATTGATCAACGCAGTTTTCCTTTTAGCCCTTTGTTTTACCATCATCATCGAAGCCATCCAAAGATTCTTTGAGCCTGCCGTCATTAACTCTCCTGAATTAGTCCTTGTGGTGGGTATCGCTGGTTTGATCAGCAATGGTGTAGGTTTAGTCTTATTCCATGAGCATGGTCACTCCCATGGAGGTGGCAGTGGCGGACATGGCCATGATCATTCCCATTCTGATGATTTGGAACAAGCACCTCAAAGCAATATCTATCAAAGATCTGACTCTAATTCGTCGACTGACGTCAATGATTTTCTTCCGGGCAATGTTGTTAATAGATACACTGATGAGCATACCCATAGTCATGACGACGAGAATAGTCCTTTAATCAACAAGCACCAACATTCACATGGTGATGCTGACCATGATGCTCCCAAGGAAATCAAAAAGAAAAAGTCGATGAATATGGAAGGTGTATTCTTACATGTTTTGGGTGATGCATTAGGAAATGTTGGTGTTATTGTCACTGCTTTATTTATCTGGAAGACAAACTATTCTTGGAAATACCTTACCGATCCAATTGTTTCCTTGGTTATCACTGTTATTATTTTCTCATCCGCCTTACCATTATGTCGTAAGTCATCGAAAATATTGTTGCAAGCCACTCCACCACACATTAATACCAATGCAATAATTGATTCCATCATAAGATTATCTTCAGTCAAGTCTGTTCACGACTTTCATGTCTGGAACTTAAATGAAGACATCTTGATTGCCTCGTTACATTTGGAATTAGAAAACACCGATGACCAATCCCCAACTAAGATCGACCAATCCAACTTCTTGAAGGTTGTTGGTGAGGTCAGAGAAGTCTTGCACAAATATGGTATTCATTCTGCCACTATTCAACCAGAATTTGCCAGTAATATTGAAAGGACAGTCGGCAGACAAGCAAGTACTTACGGTCAATCGAGCAAGCTAAATTGTGTTGTGGATGACTATACTAATTGTGACACCGATCAGTGTAAGTGAACCTCCCTTTTACAACTCAATCATACATCATGCAATAATAATTAAGACCATACACGTTCGTTTATGCCCTAAAGATTAATAGTAAAATAATGTTTCTCTTGTACTCCCTTAGCCATCAAAGTGGAGAGCTGATACATTTTAACTAGTTATTTTTAGAGAGTTTGCGTTTAAAAACACTAATATTTATTACTTCTATTCAAAATTATATGAAAGTTACTTAATAATACATTCTACAGTAATATAATGGAGATCTTTCGAAAACAATTGTGTAATAATTTTCCAGTAATTCTAATCAATAAATAATTTCATTCGACCTGTGTTGACAAGAATGCTCTTGTATGCGAGATAGCCAAGGGTATCAGTTGGCACTTTATAATCCACCCATCTGGCTACCAAACATGTATACCTACCATAAGGAGATACTTATTTAACTTCGAGAAGCTGGACATCAGTATGTTATTGCATGCCAAAATTAGCATTGTGCTTTCATACAAATCAGTTGTGGAGCGACACAATAGAGTTCCAAAACCTCACTTAAATTTGTATCGCGTTGACAACTATTGGACGATGATTTTGGTGTTTAGATGAGAACGGTAATAACATACAACAATTATTTTCACACTATACCCACCACTAGTATTGAACATGGGGTTTTCGAGCTGCCTTGTTGATGTATTAGTCCTTAAGGATAAGGATCAATCTCTTAAAATGAAACAGTTCAACTTGATCATGAATAAAGATATGTATTAAACCTAAATAAAACCGCATCGTCATTGTGGTTGCCACATTACTATTGCCAGAATAGTACTGAATGGTTATATGTGTGTTCTATTTGTCAAATTAGATGATTGGAACTTATATCAATAGTCCTTTCTTATTGACATCGAGAGCTAATGTACTGGAGATTAATATATGTTAATATCATCATAGAGCCAGCTATACTGTTCAACATATTGCGGACTGAAGAAAGAAGGGTATCTTCTCGTTCACATCATTAATGAAATTCTCCAAGACTTGGATCATCAAAGGACAAGAAGTCGTCATTAGCTCAAATAAATCAATCAACGCCTAGCACTTATGGAAGCACTAACGGATGCAGTAGAGGCAACCAGCCTCAACCTGTTCCCTGATGAGACTGTCGCCAATTGCTTGGATCCCGATATACTTCTTCTAAAGAATGAAAGTTTGGACTTTTTCTTTTTGAGAGCTGGCAGGTCGTAACCAAATGAATTCAACAAATTATAAGAGTCATCTTCATTTCCTGAAGAGTCAGTTTCTTCGCGTTCTTCTTCTAACTTGATTGTTGGCTTCTGTACAAGTTGAACTGCCGTCACTGTCGTGTCTGAAGAATTATCTTCATCAAACTGAGTTGCTGTTTTAGTCCGGACTAAAGAAACCTCGTCGTATGACGACAACTCGAAATCCAATTCGCTTGGAGTATATAAGGACAATCTGGAAGATTTGACAGATATCTCGCTATAGCTTGATCTGGCATTCGAATCATTTGACATGCTTTGAAATGGTTCTGGAGGAGCAGCTTCGTACGTGTACGACTTGGGTACTTGTGACATGTGTGCTATTTTCTTGTTATAAGATGGCATATCAATCATAGGAATTTTTACATGTGGATCGTTCGAAGAATAGACCAAATGGTTCAATATCTCGGAAACGAAATTGTTGAAGGATAATTGTTCTTCAAATGCCAAAATTGAGTTGTGAGTCTTGCCTGCGAGACTAGTTTCATCCAAATATTCGATGATTGATAAGATCAATGCTTCACCAAATATAGCATAGCTTTCACGATCCATGTCAAAGACTCGACTATTGACATTACCCATATAATCGAGGTAATTGTGTGGAATGGGTTTGTTAAACTCGATACAGTTAATCATGATAGTTATAAGTTGAAGCATTTGGATCACCTGGTAGTTTGTCTCAATGGCTCTAAATTGCAACGGAGCTAATTTAATCAAGTCGAAGAGTTCTAAACGGGTTGCTGTCGAGTTGTACCTTGCTTTTACCGTGCTAGTGGAATCAAGATCGAGTTGGAGGATCTTGGTACATACCTTGGATTCAAAGTTGCGTAAATTGGTGAGATTGTAGTGCAAATTTGGTAATGTTGAGGTGTTTGAAGTTGGAGGAGTTGCAGCCGTTTTCTTTCCAGCAGAAATTGGAGATGAGAACGACTTCAAGGTAGACGAGCTTGAAGTCGAGTTGTTGGAAGAACTAGACACATAAGTGTTGAGTGACTGGAAGGATGACCGCCTACTTATGGATGAGGATGCATTGGAGTTGGAGTTTGTGGGTTGGCTTAATTTCGATGTGTTTGCCGGAGCCGGTGGGGGCGTTGTGGCGATGCTGATGATTTCTAACGAGTTCCAGATCTTCTTGATATTACTGATGTCGACCTGGGAAAATTTGAATGACGGAGCAGGCACCGAAGCTGGGTGGTGGAGAAGTTCCATCATGGTCATTGAAGAATGCTAACGAAGGGAAGAATGCTAACGAAGGAATGTGGATCACGTGTATGGGGTTAGATATTACTGGAATGTAGGTTGGGGATGATGAAATATATATACATAAACGTTATGAATGTATGTGGGATCTAAAGATGTGTTCCGCAACTATACACATATATATATATACATGTAGAGATGTATATGTACATATAGAGAAAATATAATATGGATGGACGGATGGATATACCTGCAAGATCACGGCAGACAAATACGACCAGCAGGAGGGACAATTCATGTAATCGAAGGGCGACTAATTGTTGGCTATGTCAATGTTCTTTGTACAGGGTCGAATAACGTTGCAGGTTTTGCCCCCAATAAGCTGGTAAAGACTCCAATTTGAATTGGCAGTGCTACCGACAATAACCTAAAATATCGGCGGGGGGTATTAAGAGCATTGGCGCAATTGTATCGTCTAGCACAGACGTGTTAGGTGGGTCTCAAAGGAGTAAAAGTCGAGGATGTTGGTACCCAGACGCAGCACAGAAACAAAGAGTGAAAAATATTGTTCTGCAAATTAACAATACGAACACCGGCTATGGAGGTATGAACGTACGTTATTAGTTACTGGCGGGACGAAAAAGGTGATGTTTGAACATTAGCGATGAGAGTTTTGGGGCTGGAGTCGTGGAACGGTTCTGGTAGTATCATGATGATTGGATGTGAGTGTCGATATTGGTGGTTCCAACTTGCTGATTATGATGAATAAACTAAGTATGAGCCCGTTAAAAAGGGGGAACCCAGGTCTTTAGACAGGGGCATCCAAGCGGAACTAAAGGAACCAACCACTAAGACAGGCGGGATCAACTTTTGAGGAGAACTTTAGCCTAAGTTGTGGTGTGCAGTCAAGGCAATGCTCGATCCAGTACTGTGCCATCAAGAGAGTACAAAATGGCCAGGGCGATCTCCGTCGCGTGTGACTAGCCTTTAAACGAACACCAAGACTAGGTTTGATGTTACCATAACTCCAAGGTTTGGAGTCTGGACCGTGACCTCTTGGTCGCCTTGAACCCATAAAATAATCCCAATCTTGAGCTTGTGGCTCCGCAAGAAAAAGGATTGTCCTCTTGCCGATGCTTATCCCCTCAACAAGCGTCTGGTCGCACCGGACGCTAGTTATCAACACCATCGAAGAGGTTGAACAAGCCCAACAATAGTTTGACTATTTACAAGGCGAACAAAAGCGCGAGCACTAATCTTCAAGCCTTGAAGTGCTTTTGGTTCAGCCTGGTCTTCCTGTTCCATCCATCCATCCCTCCTTCCGTACTATACACACCATATAGTACCTTTTGGACAGAAATTGAGCTAGGATTGGCGAGAACAGAGCGCTGACTTGGATAATTACCGCATTAGGAAATGTAATTGCAATGAAATTTGGGGCATGATGGACTTCAAATCGTATCAATAGTTGTTGCAGTTTGATTGTTGAACTCCTCGGACACCCATACTTAACGGACTTAAACTATGAGCCACATTGATCCTTCCGACCTTCTTTTATTAAACTTTGCTAGTTTCTAGCCTTTGTTTCGCGACAACTCTGTAACAATTAGGGTTTGATTCAAACCAACAATAGTCCAACTACAAAGTAGAAATGCGCCGACGCAGCTGCAACTCATAGCTACTAATCCACAAAATAATCTGAAGAAGGACAACTCCTCGGTAATTTTTAACCTACTTTACCTTAGTCACTATTTCACCTTATCCATTTCAACTTAGCCTAACTAACAATTGGTGTTTCAATTTAGCCTGCTTGGGATTGTTTGAAGACTCTTCTTTACAATATACTCATACGTTTATGATTATTATAATTCACGTTGGTTTGCATTGTGCACAGGTATAAATACGAAAATGTTATATATGATACATAATAATGGATATGAAGATTATCACAGTCAATTTCAAGACATGGCTATTGAGAAATGGGTTTCCTTCTCTGCTTCTTTATCTCTTAATAATGTCTCAAAAGTGGATTTTCAAATAATGTATAGTAAAAGGTACCCGAAGAGAGAAGGAAATATTAGTTTCGATGCTGGTATACTATAACCAGCAATCATTTTATTTGAAAACTCAACTTTTTAACTGACACACCATTAAATTAAAGAACCATGAACTCTTTGATTTGTAGTTTCCATTTTCTCATTGACCATCTTGAAAAAGCACAGTGATTTCTTTCAAATACCCGTAAACCGAAATTAGCGATTCCAAATCTTAGTTGTAAAGAATCTCCACAATTAGCCAATAAAAATTTAAAATCCTGTAACCCAAATACTCCTTCAAACATTGTAATTCATTATCATCATTTACCTGTATCTAAGCCCAGATATCGTATGGAACTTTCTTGATAGCGTACTTGTTCTTTGTCTTTGCAGTAGCCATGGAGACTCTGGTGTCCATGGAATCTCTTCTTTTAGATCTCATGAACGAGAAACCAGAGAGGCCAGAACTTCTAGTATCAGTAGTGTTAATTGACATCAAGTCACTAACAGAGTGGTTGGTACGAGATCTTCTTGAGCTTGGAGCATAGATGGATGGAATGGATTGCTTGCGAGTAACCATAGGTGCTGAGATGGTAATAGGTTCCTTTGATGAAGGGGAAGGAGAAGAAGAGAACATAGAAGAGAGTCTTTTTCTAAAAGACTTCTTTTCCTTTGGTGTTTCAATTCCCAAGGCCTTCATTTTCAAAAGAGCATTATCATGATTGTAGCTGTGTGGGTGGTAATTCTTGACCGATGATGGTTTTCTCGTCACAGAAGCACTCTTTGCTTGCATGGTTGGTGGAGTAACGGCTCCACCGAAAGCGTTCAACATGTCGAAACAGTCTTCGTCGCTATCTCCTCCAGTACTAGCCAAGGAAGTCAAACTCATGGCTTTTCTTGTCTGTGGAGGATCTAAAGAGGTGACTGAATTCATAGCAGCTGGCATGGTAGGAGGCTTAACGAGAACGTTTTCTGGATGATTGAAACCAAGAGTTTCCATTTCCTTCTTCAACACGAAAGAACTTCTCATGAAACCATAAGAAGCTCTGTTTTGGCTTATTTGGGTAGATTTAGGACTCAATAAAAGCGAACTTGTGGATGCGCTATGGGTATTAATTAATGAAAGCTTTTGTTGTTTATCTAAAGCTGGAGAAAGTGATTGTTCAGATAATGGTTGCATTGAACTGACATCACTTGCTTGTGATGAATGTCTAGCCTGAGTGGAACCAGCCATTTGGAATTTGGACATGAGTGGGGATGGAGCAACGTCGGTACCAGAACTTATAGATGATCTGTAGTCACTGTTATGCAAAGATAAGGTAGAAGCGCCGGAGCTGGCTTCGTCAGTGGAGGATCTGTCAACACTCTCGTCAGCAGCATAATGAGAAGAAGTGTTGTCTTCACTTTCACTATCGTATTTAGAAGACTTGTCATCAAAGTCAGCTTCAACAATTGGAGCCAACCCTCTAATTCCAAAACTGCTGTAGTCGAAGGTAGACTTGGTTTTAGGAACTGGAATTGATGGTAGGTCTTTGGTTTTGTATAAAGAATCTTTTGATTCTTCAAATCCCTCCATAAAGCAGCTGTCTTGGTTATTCCTTAAGATATTTGATTCTTCTTGTTCATCAACTTCAGAAGATTCAGGAGAAGGAATCTGCACAGACTTCGTTCTTCTATGTCTTCTTCTGGGGTCAAACTTTGGTTGGGGAGAAACTGGTTCCTGTTCTTCTTGTTCATCCTCGGAAAAGTCTTCAACAACTCTTGGTTGTTGTCTCATTTGTAATTTCTTGAGCAAAGAAGGAGGTTCGCTAAAGTCGGTAGTGGTACTAGCAATAGAGATCTGATCAACAGACTCTTGTTGTGTGGAGATAGCATCATTATTGAAATCAACAACAGATCTTCTCAATGGGGACTTTAATGGAATCTCAAAGTCATCATTGATTGATGAAGCACTAGATGAGACTGGAGAACGGCCATTTCTCTTGTTCTTTCTTGGATCGAAAGGAGTAGATGGTGGTGTGTGGAAAACAGTCGAAGATAATGAGGTTGTGGAAGTATGAGTAGATGCCAACATCGAAGATAATGAAGCAGACATGTTTGAAGAAGTCGAGATTGGAGTGTGAATCTTTTGGAAGGTAGTGTTGGTTGGTATCTTGACTGAGATTGGTTCAACTTGTGGGGTATTTGTTTGTGAGTTTCTTCTGAAACCTCTGTACTTCTCGTTACTGTTCAAACTGAATTGAATCGTTTTAGATTTATCTAATTCAGTTGGCTTTGGCTTTTCAGCAACAACTGGAAGTGGAGCAGCAACTGGGGGAGTATAAGTAGCAACAGAAACTTCTGAATCGTTGTTGTTCTTTTTGATGTTTAATGGTTCAACGTTTTCAACCGATTCAGATTCACTTCTTACTTCATTGCTGAAGGTAGAACCGACATCCGATTCCGAGTCGTCAATGTTGGCCAATAAAGAGTTAGCGACAAAGATGTAAACCTTGATCCAAACGGTTTCCAAGTGAGAGTCAAACTTGCTGTTTCCCAACAATTGTTTGATGGTTTGAACAAACGCCAATCCCATAGGTTCCAAATATTCAGCAGAAGAATTGGCAAAGTCTTGGTTCTCACGAACAAACTGGTTGATGAATTCATCTAAAGTTTGAGGTTCGTCAATGTAAGAAACAACAAAGTTTAACAAGTCTCCAAATAAGGCTTGGTGAATTTCGAGAAGACCTTCTTGTGCAAAGAGAGGCTTCAAGCTTGAGTTACCAGAAATCAAGTTGGAGAACAACCGAGGTATGAATTGGTCATTTTGGTATCTGTTGTCTGTTTGTAAGGACGACCAAGATGATTTGATCTGGAAGAACTCGTCTTCCCTTAAGGTTAATTGGTCCGTCATCTTTGAAGTTAATTCGATCAAAGCTAGCTTGCAATATGGGGGTTGGTACAGTTACAATTCTGGTACCAGACAAGCCATTCTTTATATATAATGGTGTCAGAATGGGGTAGCCGTAGGGAATGAGTGCAAAATTCCCAAGTGTAGAAATCATGGTGTTCCTAAAATTGCCGTTTTGGGCATTAAGCTCTTAAACAAGTCATTAATCATGGGCACAGTATCAACGGACCTTGAAGTGCTAATTAGAGATCCTAATTAGGAAATTCGAATTATATCCCAATCGAGCAATGCGAGTCTCCCTAAAATTTGCAATAGGGAACGACCTCGCGGTTTGGTAGGGGCACGTTATGACAGACCTCCTTCTTTAGCGCGCGCACGACCTGGCTGCCCCAGTTATCACACAGTGCTCCTTTATAGTGACTGCAAAATCAGCGGGAAATCCTGAACCTGAATTTCCTGTTTAAGAAGTTGGAAATTACCCAGTATTAAACATGGGGTAACTTATAGTACACCCTGTTGGGGCAAAGATTCATCTCAAAGATTGCAGATTTCAAAGGAAGCGTCCGATAAGGAAGGTGGAGTTACGGACCGTTGGCTCATGGTGTAGCTACTCAAGCACTGAAATGCACCTAATATACCCATTTGAATATAGAATGATGGACCATACCATTTTTGCGGGAACTGTATCCCTTGCTTCACTTGAATGGTACGTTTTATATTTCCGTTCTAGGACCCGTTCTGCTGTCATTCAACCCAATTTGGAAGCTCTGGTTCTTCAAAGACCTCTAGTGGGAAATTCTTAGACTAAACGTTTTCCAAATCTACACCTAGATTGTAGGTCAGACTATTTTCAGGGCCCATCTGGGCAAACTCGTAGATAATAAGAGTGTGTAGCTGAAGACTGGAACAGTAATTTCTAACCACTAAACCCAATTTTGACGTTCTTCTGAACATAAGCGAATGCAATCCAATGTTTACTTTTGTTTGACGAAACGATACTGGGACCTGAATCTGTTTTAAATTTTGGATCTTCAAAGCGTACCTTACGTAAAAAGAAGTCACATTTTGAGGATCAACAGTTATGTTAGTTCTAATACAGATCTTTTTAAATGTCCATTCCTCTGTCTATTATTTATACAATACAAATGCCAAAACGATTGTATATAATACGAAACGAATCTTCAGGATCTAAATTATCAGAAACCTAATTTGTGTTCAATTGACGACATATTATTACTATTGTTACACTGGCCATCATATAAATGTACTAAAATTATTTCATGTCCGTACTTCTTTATTAACACCATTCCCATCTTCAACCACGGTTCTCGATCTTTATTCTTTTACTCTCCACGGGAGTAGGAGACTTGGAAAATGGTTCTTGCGTGGTGCTCTCTGCAGACTCTCCGGGATGTTGTTCATTTTGTACATGTCCGTTTTCAGGTTGCTCTTCGCCTCCAACCCAAGTCTCTGCTTTGACCAATTGCTCATTGAATACATTCGTAAGTTTTGTGATCATGTCCAAAGATTCTTTGGCAAACACAAATATCCTATCGTTTGCTTGTGCGGAAGTGGTGTTCGATAATGCAGATTGTTGGATGGTGGATGGTAATTTTAACACTATATCTCTGATGGTAGCCTTCAAGTCGTTGTTGTCATTAGCTACAGCTGTTGCATTGCTCGAAACCGGAGACAATCCGTCGGTGCTAAGAGATGATGGTTTGAAGTTGGATATCAAGTGAATGATCTTTTTCACTGTAGTGGCGATCTCAGTCTTGGTTTGTTGGGCAGCTTCACTAGGTTCGTCTAGTTGGATCTTATGGTCTTGACTGTAATCGTAGGATTGTTGTTGTAGCTGTTGTTTTTCGTCTTGTTGTTGTTGTTGTTGTTGTTGTTGTTGTTGTTGTTGCTTCTGTAGTATGTGTTCGCGTTCTTCCTTGATAGCCTTCTCCTTATCAGTGACCTTTTGTTGTAAAAAGTTGACACTGTTGTTGATGTGATCATTGGCCAAACGCAAAATGTGCAAGCAGAACTGCAATCTCTTCTTCGTTTCAACAGATACAGTCTTGAGTTCTTCACCCTCACTTGACAACCTTCTCTTTTTTGACCTATCACCAGATACTGGAGCCTTTTCAGATCTCGCTTTTACTCTGGCTTGGTGTCTGTTATTTAGATTGACTTCAATTTTGTTGACTACTGGTATGGCCGCTTTTTCGACTATTTCCGCAGCGTAGTTGAACGGAGCATAATTTCTCTTGGATGTCTCGTAGTATTTGAGCGCGTTGGTGACTATGGGATGCTTTGTTACGTGGTTGACCCCGGCAATTAACGGATGTTGATTGTTGGTAGCGGCACCGTTGGTGCTTCCATTAAGCTCACCATACGCTGGTGCTGGCGAGGATGCTGCTGTGGCGGAGCCCGGTGAGTTTGCATCGTGTGTGAGCTGTGTCAACGCTTCAGCTGCTGAAACTAGGTCCTCATCATTACTGGACTTGGTTCCGTTATTGGTAGTCTTGTGTTTCGAAGTCGGGGAGTCTTGTACAGCGTATGCTGGAGGAGGAGATGGTGATACGGAGCTGGAAGAGGCCCGAGAGGTCGTTTTGTCCGTCATGGTATGTTTCGATCTCGAGGAAGTGGGGACAAGTGGAACTGGATGTAATCTTATAGTCAGAAAGTATTAAACAATTTATCCAGCGATTACGTAATGGGGGTTCTTGCACCACAAACAAAAAGAAGGAAAAATGGGAGTCTGAAAGCGCTTTTCGCACTAGTGGGAAGATAATTTGGGATTTAAGGATAGATGTGGTGCAAAACACACAGGGTGTTGAAGCTGGGGTCCGTTGGTTCTGGTTTTAACTTGGTTGCAACCAGTTCAAGCCTCCCTATTCTGTAGGGTTTCTATCCATATATAGCAGCAGAACAAAGTGCATGTGAGATTCAAACGGTTTGAGTAAGCGCTATGCAGGCCCAAAGCCTCACAAACCTGATCGATTTCACACCAACCCCTCCGCACTGACCTTCACTTTTTTGTTGCACATGCACTCAACTTGCAGTGACAATAGAATAGTGATCGTAGATAAGACAAAGGCACTTAGTGGGAAGAATAGGCACCGTTGGATTGAGGAGAGGCTACATGCACAGAGTGTAAATCGGAAAAGCAGTGACAATTCAGTGACAGTAGCAAATTTTCAGGTTCATCGTGAACAAAATGGGGGGAGTAAAGTAAAGGAAAGTGGGGATGCGGTCACAATACCAGATATTATTCCAATAGTAGGAGTTTCCCCTGGGGTTAGAACTATTATCGTCCCAGTAGAAAGAGATTGTCATTCTCCTCCTACCCCTTTGCCCCCATTTTGCCCCCACCCCCGCCCAGTTGTCCTGGTTGTTACTCGTACTACTGTTCTGTGGACCTTTTGGGGGCTCACCAGTAATTATTTTTCGCCTGCCTCTCCAAAATCTTCCCTTACTGATTTATTTCTTGATCTTATTGTTCGATGTCATCACTACCGCTATTGTTATTCATTTACATATCCATGCCCAAGGCTTTCCCGCTAGCTAATGCACTTTGGATCTCCGCAGACCACTGGACTTTGGGAGCCATACATCTTCTCTTCCTCCCGAAGTCGCTTCAATGATACCCATCCCCGTTCTCGTAAACATACCCTTTTGAACGGACTGGTGGTAACATCACAATACCGCACAACTTGTGTTGTAGACGGGTCCACATGCAATACCCTGCACGAAACATTGGTACTTTCCCTGGTGGGACTATCAATACCAGGACTACTACTACTACTACTGCTCTGGGTAGTGTTATCAGTAGCATCACTAGTACAGGCACTAACAATACTAGGAAGTATGCTGGGGTCTGCCTCGCCCACAGCCTTTCTCGCCTTAGTCTTCTTGTCGCGTCTTCTCTTCCAACGTGTGCCATCCACTCCATCCTTATCTAGCTGGATGTATGGGAGGGCCTGGTCATCTCTGACATACCGATATCCTTGAGGAGGCACCACGGCGTATTTCATCTGAGACTTCGTGCCTTCGTCTTTTTCCATATAATTGTTATTTTTTGTTAGGTTCTCGTCCTGAAACTGTCTCCCAAGCTTGAAGCTTCGCAATAATTGATACCCGACAACACATGTAGATATTGCCAAAGCCGTGGTCAAGATCACAATAGTGACTCTGAATCCCCTCTTGGTCGGATCCAAAGCGGTGGCGATACTGTTGTACTCTATATCTGTGAACTCCAGAACGCTGATAGCAGTCGTAGCTACATCTTTATTGGTGTGCCTGTAGATTAGTAGTTGAGCATATAAACACATCTCAATTATGCTTCACATAACGAGATAACGGGTATTACAAACTTGTGGATGTTGTCATTCTCTCGTGATAAGAACTCTTCTGTTGTCTTGTTGATACCTTCCCATCTCTTGTGACAGTCATGTTGTTCTGGATGAGTAGTATTAGTGGACTGTTTTAGTTGCACACCGACATCCACCAATCTTTGCTCGTGTTGATGGCGTTTTGTTTCCTTCAAAACCCACAACGATGCCATCCAGACCGCAATCAGGAATACCATTATCAAGTAATGCTTTCTTGTGTTTGTCATTGTTGATGATTAAAAAGTGTGGAATAAGCTCAGCGTTATATTTTGCAACTTTTGATTTATAGCAGAAAAGTGAGAAATTCACAAAAATATAAAAAATGCACTTTGAGCAATTATCAACTACACTTTTAACAAATATTCTAAAAATGCATTATACAAAGAACTAATATACGAGTACTATAAACAGATAAATAAAAATATGATCAGTCCAGGACTGTGATTGAAAATGAAATGAAGTTAAGTTAAGGTTGTTTTCATGAAGCTTAATTGGTTTCTTCCTTGTTAGATTGAACGTATTCAGCAGCCTTGGATCTGACACGAGCAGCCAGTTGTTCATCACCCTTCTCTTCTTCATATGCAAGCCATTTGCTGAAGAAAAACTTGGCCTGTTTTCTTGATAACTTCTTAGCCAACACTCTCTCGAACAAATCTTGAACTCTCTTTTTGGCATCCTGCTTGATTTCTTGATCAATGTAGATGTTCCACAAATCGATTCTCTTTGAAGCATCAGAAACCAATCCTTCAAATAAGGATCTAGCTTGTTCTGGGTCACCCTTGGCGAACTCCAATTGGGCAAACTTCTTAACAGCTTCAATGTGTTCTCTCTTTGGCAAGACTTGTAAAGCTTTAGCCAATACTTCATGAGTAGCTTGATGCAATCCACGGTCCAATAATGAGGATCCGTATTGTACCCAAACACTGACGTGCTTACCGAACTTCTTGGTCATGGTCTTGTATAAGTTGTCTGCCTTATCAAAGTTTTCAGACATGTTGTAAATACCAACCAACTTTTGGTGCATGACGAGTGGTTCCATGTATTGACAAGAACGTTTGAAAATCTCTTCGACGGTTTCTTCAGAACCAAAGGTGTTTTCCAAGTTAAGTAAAGCAATCCAGATGTTCATCTTTTCTTGTTCCTCACGGTAGTTGATTGTCTTCAAGGCTCTTTCACCAATCTCACGAGCTTTGTCAACTTCACTCAATTGCAATTGGAAAGACATGTAGTTCATCCACATAACAGAGGAGTTTGGATTACCGATCAAGAGACGTTCAAAGTCAGAAACGGATTGTGGAGCTCTGGTACTCAAATCAGCAGTCTTGTCTTCAACTTGTTGACTCTTCTTCTTCTTGCTCTTCTTCTTTTCTTGAGTGAAATCCTCTTCATCAGAAGAAGATTCATCGTCTTCAGCTTGGTCCAAAATAGAAGCAGTCCAATCGAAACCATTGGTAGATAATCCAGCAAAACTTTGAGATTTAGGTTCCGTAACACCATCTTCTTCATCTTCAGAGTCGCTTGATTCGGAGGCATCTTGCATCACTTCGTCTTCATCTTCTTCCTCCTCTTCCTCTTCAGATTCATTGACAGAGACTTCTTCTTGTTCTTCATCAACTTCCATATCAGCGGCTTCGGTGAAATACGAAGCCTTCATCCCCAAAGATAACTGCTTCTTCTTCAAATCGACAGACAAAACCTTAACCTTAACACGGTCACCTTCACTGAACAATGCGGCAATGTTGGTAACGTCGTTGTCAGAGATTTCAGAGCGATGACATAAACCACTTACATTCAAAGTTCCGTCTAAACCAACAAAGACACCAAATTCAGCAACCTTTTTGATGGTTCCTTCAAAGATTTCGCCGACCTTCAAGTCTTCAAAGACCTTCGAACTCTTCAATTCACCCTTGATTTCACTTTCCTTAAGTGTCATCAAGATTCTTCCTTCACCGTTACACGCAGCGATCTTACCTCTGACTGGTTCATAAAGTCTGAAAGATCTCTTCCAGTCCTTGTTGTATGTGTCAGACAAGTCTGACACTCTGACCAAAGCATAGGTAGACCTACCTAAGGATACATAGATACCGTTATTGTTGATAGCTTTGACGTAACCACGAACAATATTCCCACGCTCAAGATCTTGGTAAGAATTGATAACTTTATCATTAGATTCATCATCCTCAGATTCCGGAGATCTCAATGAAACAGCGACCTTACCATTATTATCAATAGCAACGACTGTAGCAATGACGAAATCATTAAGGTGATGGACTTCATTCAATCTCTTGGTGTAGTTATTCAAGGCATCAGTAATGAAGGCAGAAGCAATGACACCTTCACCCATTTCAACCAAGACAAGGTTATCCAAAATTTTGAAGATTCTGGCAGGGTAGCTCTTGGAGAGTTCCAATTCATTAGTGGATCTGATAACATTTTGCCTAACTCTCAAACTGACCAAACTGTTTTCAACGTCAACATCAGCGACGACAGCCTTGAGAGCAGTACCTACTGGGTAGTGGCTTTCAAGATGCTTGAAAACTTCAAGATCATCACTAAGGTCAACGGCAGAAATTCTACCACTGATACTTGGGGAGACTGAGGTATACACGTAACCCTTGGATATATTACTCACAAAAGTCATTATTTCTTGACCTTCTTGGATATCAGCCAATGTGATACCCGAATATGGAACATCACGAGTTTCTAATTCATGAGTAAGTTGAGATAATTCCAAGGTCAAGTTACGGTTGGATTTTCTATGAGTGACAGCTAAGAATTTGTGATTCTTGACATCATGGTACCCAATAACCTTGACATTCAATATGGTTCCCTTAGGAAATTGAGTTAAAGGTTGTTTGGTTTTCTTAATCTCTTCAAAGTTATTGAAACATTGAGAGATCTCAAGTCTGCCTTGTAAGTTATCACTCAACTGAACATTCAATTGAGTACCCTTCACCGACTTAACAATACACTTAGTAAGAACACCAGGTACGTAGTCACCGAAGAATTTTTTACTCTCATCAATTGGGTTGATGACTTTCTCTTGGTTCAAGTATTCGGATTGTTCATTGTCTTCCAAAGTCAACAAAAATCTTCTGTTCACATCATCTGTACGAATAATATGACAAACGACAGATTGATTCTTACTGAAGCGTTTGGATAAGTCATCGACTGCCAAGTACTTGGCCAAAACTAAACCGGTCAATCTATTAGCAAAGGAAATAAATAATCCCATGTTGGTGACTGATTTAATATAACCAAACAATGGCTTGTCACCGTAGACTTGTATGTCTTCGTAATGTGCTGGTAAATGTCCTTGTTTAGAGGCATCAATTAATGATTTTTTGGCAGTAACAACGACAGTTCTTGATTTCTGTTCTCTTTCTAATAAAAGAACTTCCATTTTACTTCCGACAGTCAACTTTTTGTATAAGGAACGGTTTTGCTCGAAATTACCATCGGATAAATGTCCATCCAAAATCATACCCTTTAAAGAGTTTGATTCCAATTCGATATAAATGACATCATGTCTCTTCTCCACAACAATTGCAGTATCAGTGGTCTTTCCGAATTCAACCTTTTCGATCAAGTTTTGTTGTTCACTGGACAAATCACCTTGCTTTAATGTGACTCTCATTCTTTCTGAAGCTTTGTCAACCTCTAAAACTCTGACATCAACAGTTTGACCCAATTTAAGATAGTCTTGGACCTTTTCAACATAGGTTTCGGAGATTTCATCTCTGGGCAAGTATGCTTTGAGGTTTCCAAAAAAGGAGATAACTGCACCATTTGGAACGAATTTTTCAACTGTACCAAATGTCTTGAGTCCAACTTCGGCTTTTTCATAGGAGTCTAATATTTTCTCTTCGTCCATGCTTACCAAAGATTTTTTTAAAGAGATCAAAACTCTCTTTCCAGATTTGTTTAACACTCTAGCTTTGACCTTTGAGCCAGCCTTGAATTTTCTTTCTGGGTATACTAACTTAATATCAGAAATGTGATTAGATGGAACAAAACCTTCTATATCATCGGTCAATTTGACTATGATACCTCCAGTATCTGGTAACACTTTAATGATTTCGACACCGTTGACGATAGCACCAATTGGGATATCAGCTCCACTCAAGTATTTGGTATTAATAAGCTTCTTATCACAAGTCAAAGATAATAAGTTGTCCACTTGATTATATCCTAAAACTCTTGCTTGATGTTTGGAACCAACGTTGAAGTTGTATTCGTCGGTGTTAAGCTTGGAGTGGTGAATTTGACCGAATAAACTTGTTGAACCAATGTTGAAAAAGGTGTAATGAGCGTCAGCTCCGGCAACTTCAACAGACTCAAAAATATGCCCAATAGGATAAGCTTCCAAAGCCAAAGAGTCTTCTTCAGACGAAGCAAGACTTAAAATATGAGGTAAGTGTGATAAGATCAATTTTTTTACTCCAGCAATGTGAAGAATACCAATGACTCTGGCCTTGATGGTGTTACCAACGGTGAATTTCTTTTCCAATTTTTCCAAGTCAAATTCATGCAAATGTGATAAACTGATAGTACCGTCAAGTAATCCAAAGGCTCTTGCTGTCAAACCATTTTTTGTGATGGAGGAAATAATAGCATCGATTATGATACCTGGTTGGATACTATCAATGGATGAGATGGTTGTGACAGAGGACTTTTTGGAAATAGAAGGACTTGAGGCTGGTCTGACAGTGATGGTTCTAGATGCTGGTTGGCTGACTATACTAGTCAATAAAACACTACCAGGTTGTAAAAACAGTTTTTTGATATCCTTGGTGATTTCTAACTCTTTATTGGAAACGAATGCAGTATAACCTTCTTTACCAGTCAGTAAAATTATACCGTGATCTTCAATAGATTTGACCGAACATTGAATAGAATTACTCTCAACGAAATCTTCAACTTCTAACAATTCATTAACTTCTTGGGGTTCAATACTTAGTTGAATCCTCTTTTTGTTTGGATCATTGGAGTCAATGACCTTTGCTTTTAACCATTGACCCACTTGAAATAATTCATTTAATTTAGGAAAGTCTGGTTTAGACTTAAGAGTGGCAGTCTTGACTGTGGTAGACTCTTCGTCTTCCTCTTCTTCAGATTCATCATCCGATTCTGATTCTTCGATTCTTTCAATAATATTGGTGATTTCCTCACTGATGGATGTTATAGGCACAATTCCGAACAAATTGTCCCCAATGCTCAACGTTATATCCATTTTATTTATGGTGATGATCTGTCCCAAAATGGTTGTTCCTGGGAGTAAATTACGGTAGTTGAAGTGTTCAATGACCACGGTATCATCATCAGACTTGGTAACAACACCCTTCTTCTTCTTGGATTGTTTCTTTGCTTTCTTGGCAGGTTGTTCACCGGTAAAATCTCCTGCTCTCTTTGGTGCTGGAGTCTGCTCGAATAAAACATCTCTGGTGACTTCGTTGGAAACCTCCTTGACTTCCAAAGGGGTTAAGGCCGTGGCACCACCTCTCGGGAATGAGATCTCGCTGCTACTGAGCACGGATTTGGAGTCAGCCATCTTGTGTTTGTTAGTTCTCTGTCTGGAGAACAGAATTGCAATTGATTGGAAATGGATGCCAATTTTTTTCAGTGTCTCATCGTGCCTAAATTTTTTTGGTGCGCCGCAATAGGTAATCACGTGCGCGAGCGATGAGATGATGGTGATATCCGGGGGTTGGGGAAATGGGTAGTCACGTTCATAGTGGACAGGGGACAGATCCGGGATATACCCAGATTAAAATGAAGAGAGTATTTAGTCTGATAAAGAGGGATGGAACTACAATAAATAAGAAGGTAAAATTGTATTATGCTGAGATTGTATAGCAAGAACTTGATTTAAAAATGAGCCTTTGTTGTGATTCTCATCCGTGTATTGGGACTGAGTACTTCGTTAGTACGATTCATAGAACTATCTCTACCAGTCCTTTGGTTGATAAAGAACTTGACTCAAACAAATAGGCTCAACGTAGGAACATCAAATCAATTTGTCATCCAATAAATTAAATCTTACGGTTGCTAAAATTTCCTGACCGTTTTCGACTTCTCATAGTATGGTTGGCACTTGAGATCCCATACTTGCGGATCAATTTCGAATAAAACAATCCACACGCATTGCATAGTGTACGGCTGCCTCTTGGCCCTCGCCGCCACTCGGGTGTTTCTTTGGAGCCACAATGAAGACAACTGAGAGGGTTTTTCATGCTCAATTCCGTATTGAGGCCCCCTTGGACTCCAGTGGATCTCGTCAAACCAATGGACTTTTGGGCTTTAACCTGGAGAGAAATCACTTCATGATTTTCGCCGTAGACCCTTGCTGGCGGCAGGGGTACCATTCTTGTGTTTGATGGAGATTTGATTTTTGGGGGTGGAACTGAGCTTCTTGAAGTATCGATGCTTTGTAATAGCTTAGCAATGTATTCTAACGTAGCGACACGAGAGGCCAACATCTCAGTAGAATATATTGTTAACAATTTGTTAAGTTCTGTCAAACAAGTCTCTCTGTGCTCGTCGTGTACCTCTCCTTTCTGAGATAGGTTCTCGATATATTTTGCTACCCAGTCTAATGAATCAAACACTGTTGTGATTTTCCTAAGACCTTCCAGCTTGTTGCACACCGGTGAGATATCCGACTTTGATTCGTCCATAAAGTTTACACTTTTCTGTTTTTTGGAATAATCTAGTTCACGCTCTGAGGAGCGACCCGTGTCCACCACAGAAGTTTTCAATTGAAACTTCACCAAGGTCTTAGCGACCTCTTCGCCGCAATTTAAATAGCTATTCAATGTGGATGAAGTATATTGACCACCTTTCTGTTCATGTTGATATGTGTACCGATTATTCAACCAAGGAAGTGTTCGGTTGTCAGGAACATTCTGAATCAACTCGGAAATGGAGGGTAACTTCCCAGGGTTTCGTATTTCGTTTTTGTTTGTCACTACTTCATCTGGCAGAGTAGGCATAGTTGAAAGGTATTCTAAACTTTTCAAGAACGAAATCAAAAGAGATTTTGGATCTTGAAATAAGATCAAATCAGCTACTAATGTACAGCGCCACCACTATCCATCTTGGTTTGGTCTTGAAGTATCTGCGAACTCTTTATGGTAGGTATTGGGTCTAGGGTGAATATACTGAGACTCACATGAACTCACATGATTATCAGTAGTAGATACAACTTGAGAAATCCAATCAATTTTAGTTGGTTGATACCCGTTGATCTTTGTGAAACCGCAATCAACTACTTTCTTTTCTTTGGTTTAGTTTTCCTGACTGGATTCTGTTGCACTACTATTGTACCATCTCTGACATCATCTGGTTCATCCTTGAACTTTTCTTTAGTATCCAAAAAGAACATCAAATCAGTAACCTGTTCCGACAATCCTTGATTCTCTTGCTTGAGAGTCTCCGCTTGTTGTTTAAATTTTGTATTCAATCCTTGAAGATACTCCACCTTCTTCGAAAGCCCGTCATTCAATGAATTAGACAGTTTCAATTCTGCCGCAATTTTTTCTATTTTAGCATCTTTTGATGCGATCTTGCCGCGTAAGGAAGGAATAACGTCCTCTGTTAATTGTGATACTTTAGTTGACAAATCTCCAACTTTGATTTCTAATTCCGTTATGGCATGCTGATTTATGGTAGCTAACCCCGATCCCTTCCTCGATTTTGGGGCTTCTCTTTCCTGTAGCAATGTTTCGTAATATTCTCTTTGGCTAGCTAATTGACTGATCAAGAGTTGAGAGTATTCAAGTCCGACTTCATCGACTTTATCTGCTGAGTTGGGAGATTTTCCTTCCAGTGAGGACTTTTCGGGTAATTCAACTAACTTCCCATCTGACTCATTGGTGACCAATCTATGAACATAGTTATCCCCCGCATAATCCCACACTCTGGAAGTATCTATTTCCATTGCGAAGCAATGACCCGTATTAATAAAATGCTTGAGAGAGTGTTGCTCGGGCGCATACCTACTACACCCAATGTTTCCACATACTAAACAAATCCATAATCCCGAATCTGCAGAGCAGTCCATGCACAGCTCGCTGGACTCAGTAGGCCCAGTTAATGACAATGAAGTGATTGGTGCATGGGAACTCGAGGTGGAAGACGATGCTAAATGTGGTCTTCTGTGCATACTGAACAGGGACAATCTTCTGACAGATCGCCTGACTTGTTGGTTGGAAAAATTATTTGAGTAACGACAAATTGGACACGAGTCATCTCTCCATTTAGATAGACACTGGCAATGAAATGTGTGTTGGCATGGAATGGTAAGTAAGCCAGTGATTTCAGCATCCATTCGTTCCAAACAAACGGGACAACTGGGTAATTCGATGAGGGTTGGTGTCTCGTCTTCCAAGAGGTCAGAACTATTTGATAAAGCCGAATTAGGTGAAGTGAATGGATCTTTCATGAGAAAGGGGATCATTGGATCTGCCGGGTTGTTTTCAAGGTTTGCCGAATCATAGTCCAATTTGACTGATTTCACATACACCACATGACATGATTCTGATTCCATTGAGTTGAATGCTTTGCCATCGTACTGGTATTGAAACTCTGCGGCATTGATGATATCACGAAACTTGATCAATACCAAGAATCGATTAGGCTTTTCACTCTTGAGTATACGAAGATGCGATATGTATTTCATGTTATTCTCCCCTATGAATCCCAACAAGTCAGTGGCGGTAAAATAAGTAGGAACTGCAAGTATCGACACCATTGTGCCATCACATACATTTGTCCCCTCTGTTCTGACGGGAATATTGGGAGTTTTGGTGGAAGGTGTGTCATCTTCAAACTCTCTATAAAGTCTGATAATACCTTCTCCCAACAGTTGTGCCTTGATGGGCTCGATGACTTCGGTGGACATTACACTGGGGACTTCAACAGACGTGACTTCGATGTTGGAGTAGCGATAATCGTAGTTTTGGGCGTCTTGTATAGCGATTTCTGGGGTGTTTTTAGCAGGTATTTCGATGATAATATGGTAGGCGTCAGTACCTATCATGGTAAGACAGCTGAAAGTTATCAAAATCAATTACTGAACGCGTGTTAGTTGCGGGTTTAGGGACAGTAGGATACGAATTGAGATGATTTGAAGGGGAATTGAAGAAAATAAAGAGTGATTGATATATATCAAATAGTTGTAATGATCTAATTAAACCTCCTAAACAGGAAGCGGTAATTTTGCTCACGTGTGTTTTTACAGATTTATATAGCGATGGAAGCCAAAGTTTTTTGATACATAGAATGTTCATTTATCAAGCCTAAATGTACTTGTAGTCTATACACTGTATAAAGATTCTAGTCAGGATTATAATCCATATTTTATAGTGTCGAAATCAGTCAAACTGGTCAAAATTTCGCCATTTTCACCGATAATTTCGTGTTCTTTACCTTCAAACATCGGAAAACTCTCCGGATGAGGGATCCAAATCACTCTGGAGTTGGCTGCAACGCCAGACTTCACTCCCAATATAGCATCTTCGAAAATTAGACATTCATGGATGGATATTTCATCCAAACCTTGAAGAATACGGTCTTCATTAAGACTTTTTAGGCACGCGTACCAGATATCCGGTGCTGGCTTTCCTTTACCCTTGGGAATCCTTGGATCGTCTCCAGTGACTATGTGCTTGCCAAAGAGATCGAAACCATGGCTCAAATGACCGATTTTCCGGTGATAATTGATCTTAGTTGAGCTGGTACCAACAGCTATAGGAATGTTTTTATCATGTAAGTACTTGACCAATTCCAAAGCCCCAGGCAAGAACTTTGTCGTGTGCCACTTGGTCTCCTGGATATCATATGCTAACCTGGCATATTCGTCTCCATCAATGGGTAAGCCGTAAGTATCAATCACAATCTGATTTGAGATCGCAGCTGGCCTGCCCTGTAATTGAGTCTTGATATCCCAAGTCAAAGGACCTTTACCATAGAGGGCAAGAAGTTCCGAAGTAAACTCTGAGTACAAGTCTTCGGTATTGATAAGGGTACCGTCCATGTCTGGATTTGGATTTTGTTAGTATTTGTAAACTAGAATCCCAGCGAGAATCACGGTCTACTTACCGAAGAGACATGCTTTGAATTTTGGGCTAAAAGTTAGTATAGAAAGGAGATGTTTGGACTGAATGGCAGCTAGATCATTGGAATAGACCATGGGTCACAATAGCACTTACAACGCTGTCATTTTTGATGTTGTTGTAAAAAAGAGTTTTGTTTAATCGAATTTTTTGAGAAACAGAGTCAAATGACGTAACAATAGAGGTATTCACAAAATGATTATAATTAAAGCTTCAAATTAGCACTATGAAAATCAGCCAATATTCAGTTAAAATCCTACACTCTGACAATACGTACTTGTATTTCAACTATGTATAACTTAGTTAAGTACTCTAATTTACATGGTCCAAAGGTCTGTCTTGGATATCTGGGTAAGCTTATAATGGGGCATTCTTGAACAAGTAAGAAATACTCTCACCATTGTGCAATCTTCTCACAGCTTCGGCCAAAACGGCAGAAACATCGATAGTATCAAGCTTGTCACACAATTTCACCTTATCCTCGAAAGGAACGGTGTTGGTACAAACAACCCTGGTAAGTTTGGAATTGTTGATGTTTTTGATGGCATTTCCCGAAAGAATTCCGTGTGTCACAATGGCAATGACTTGCTTGGCTCCGTTGTCCAACAAAACCTCTGCAGCCTTGGCTAAGGTACCACAAGTGTCAGCCATATCATCAACAATAACACAGATTTTGTCACTGACATCTCCAACCAACACCATCTTGGATACCTCGTTGGCACGGGCTCTTTCCTTGTGGATCAATGCAAAGTTCAAGTCAAGTCTATCAGCCAAACCAGCAGCTCTCTTGGCTCCTCCGGCATCAGGAGATATAATGATGGCATCCTTGTAATTGATGGTTTCCTTGATATAACGCACCACACTTGGCTCGGCGTACAAGTTATCTACCGGCACATCAAAGAACCCCTGAATCTGACTGGCATGTAAGTCCATGGTGATCACATGGTTGCATCCAGCAGTGGTCAACATATCTGCCATCAACTTGGCAGTGATGGGGGCTCTCGACTTGTCTTTTCTGTCCTGACGAGCATAAGGGAAGTTGGGCAAGATCACCAGGATTCGGCGGGCACTGGCTGTCTTACAGGCATTGATCATGATCAAAAGTTCTATCACTCTGTCATTGACTACTTCTGAACCAATTTGGCAGATGATAAAGATATCCTCGTCACGGACGGATTCACCGATAGAAAGCTGGACCTCGCCGGTGGAATCACGTTTGATCTCAGACGGCGTAAGTTTCAATCCCAACCGTCTGGCCACGAGTTCTGCTAGGCCTCGGTGAACATCACTGGCTAAGAGTTTGATGGAGTTGGTGGACATTGAGTTAGGGTACGAGTTTTAACTCGGTCGAGAGGTTTCAAAAGTGGCAGTGGATGCAAAAAGACAGGGACCTGAAAGACGACGTCAAGTGGAGCGGTTTTATAGCACACAAACAACTTTGCGCTGGAACAGTCGATACAATCATTGATGGATTGGCCCACAGGGTGCTCTTCGAGATTTGATAAAAATTGATTTTTACAGGTTGGCGGGGCCGCGGAGCGATGGTTTGCATGTTTGCTCTGAGTAAGGCTAGCTGGAGATAAAGAAATCAGGGAGAGATATGAGGCGATTGGTCGGGGTTCCAAGGAACTAGATGGCTGAATCTTTAACCCGACGTTATGCCTGGCTTTCGTTTGGGCTCAAATTACTTTTTACAGCCAAAGGGTCCGACGCAACACTTTTTGATAGACCAAGAAGCATCTCAATCATCTGACTCTGGTCTAACCTATTTTGCATGTTATATTATTCCAGCAGATTAATTGGGTACAGTATACAGGATCCAGATAAAGGCAGCGTGGTCTGATTAGACAGACTAATCATTACTTTGTATTAATCTACCTACTTGTAGTAATTCTTGGTACCGTTACTTTTGATTTGCGATTAAATAAAAGGTATAATTTTCATGAGTTCAGCAAAGCTTGTCTTGGTTTTCAAAGAGTCAAGGGGTTTAGGATCCATTATTATGATATTCTTGCACCCATAGACAGAACATATCTACCAAATATCAGTAGAACATCAATGAAAACCTGTGAAGTCATGCTTTCATGGTGCATTATTCTGTTCTCCTCTATTTTCAAATTGAAACAAAGTTTTATATGCCTATGGTGTTACTTGAGTAAGCTGTTTTGTATGTTGGTCGATCCTGAACAAGGTGTACTTGCACACTATCTTACTCGTCCAAGTAAACGATAATGTATTATGAATACGGGTTGTCACATAGTTGCTAAAGCACCTGGACACCTAACCGGTTCTGCAGACTAGAACAAATCATCAATAAAGTCATCATTCTCCTCTTCTTCCTCTTCTTCTTCTTCATCATTCTTGGTAGTATTGGTGTCTTCTTGTTTCTCGTTTACTTCATCTCCGTCGTCTTCATCGTCGTCTTCATCAGACTCTATATGCTGCTGTGGATTTTGAATGCTCTTTGTAGGATCCAGCTTTTTCTGTAATTGTTCTTGTTCATCCAAATGCTTTGCCAAAATACGTTTCTTTTGATCCAATGAGGTTTTTAAAGAGGTGTACGTATTTTGGAACTTCATTCTCATCATTTTACTTGTTGCAGTGGCCAAATTCTTTCTGTGGTATTCAACCACATTCTCAAGTTCGGCAATTTCTTCTTCGAGCAATTTGACATGTTGTCTGCCTTCTTTCGAATCGTCATCTTCATCATCGTCGTCGTCATCTTCATCATCATCGTCGTCATCTTCTTCTTCCTCCTCTTCCTCTTCCTCACCGTCTTCCACTTCTTCGCCATCCTCTTCTTCAGCATCTGCTAACAAGGTATTTTCTGTCACACCAGTAGCATCACTGAAAAGTAACTCTGCAGCGTCCAAATCGTTATAGTCTTCGCCTGGACCTAATACCTTGTTCAATTCAGCTTCCAAATGTGATTCGATATCTTCCTCATTCATTTCTTGGTCCTCTTCTTCCTCTCCTTCTATTTCCTCTCCATCGTCAAATTGTTGCTCGCTGTCTTCTTCACCTTGGTGAATATCACTCGCTCCAATAAAACCAGGTGTGGCAGTAGGGGTAGGAACTTCTGAAGGGGTGCCGCTGACTCCCCCAAAACGAGCTTGCTTGTTCATATCGACGAGTTCGAAATGACTTTCTTCGGCCTCGTCATCAAGCTTGATCAATTCATCGACTCTAAATTCTATATCTTCCATGACTCTATGACTCGCTTTGCGAGGACGGAATCTTCGATAAACATTCTCAAAAGGACTGGTCAATCCATCCTGTAGAACCGTTCTTCTTTGCTTGATTTCATCATTTGTTGAGAGCTTGTATAATGGGTGGTTGTATAAGTATTCTTGTGGCACTTCAAAATCTGTTTCAATATTGAGTTCTGTGGGTACTATAGGATGAAGAATGAGGAGAATTTGACATATATCAAATGTTTTGAAAATGTTCTTTTTGTCTATCGTCTTGTACAACTCAGTTATGGTTGGCAAATCAAGAAGTCGGGCTGAATAAAGAGCTTTATTGACGTTAACCACAGCCTTTTCACGAGTGACCCATTTGATATTTATCCCCGACAAGTCTCCCGAATCCACCGCCAGATGAACAAAGTCTAGGTTTGCATCATTGAGAAATCGTATCACTATTCCCTGTTCAATTAAAGGGTCATCCTCGAGTTCTGGAGCCTCGGAATCGTAGCCTTCACCCGGTATTCTTGTAGGTTTGATTCTGAACCGGGGCGTTCTCGCCGGCTGTGGTGCCAATTGTATCAGGGGATTATTCGAGTATTTCGTGGTCGAACTCGAGGTTGAGCTTGAGTTTGGCACTGATCTGTGGGAACCGTGGCCTCCTAAATTGAGCTTTATCTTCTTGTGTTTTTTCTTATTTGGAGATTTCACATCTTCGTCGTTCGAATGAGGCGTTGGTCTCTTGGACAGGCTTCTCGAGGGAGGCTTGATTTTGAGTTTAGGAAGTGGTGGAGAGGCTTCTGAGACCAGTGAAGTGGGTGGATTCGATCCATTATTGGATGGTACCTTCAACTTTAGCTTGAGTGCCATAGTAACTGGTAGTTGATGTGAGGTGATGGTAGGATATAATAATACAATGCCAAGGTCGATGAATTGAGATGGTACTCTTATTCCCAGTTAGTACTGGAAAATCACCAAAGGTACACCGTAAGGAAACTGCCTAGTGGGTTGTTTCTAATGATGATTATTTGTTTGGTGGTGATTGAAATCGCACTCACTCTGAAAAATTAACTATGTACTTACTGACTGAGTCAGTGCTCTTAAAAAAAAGTTTCTGGTACGATAAGAACTATCTTCAAATTCACAAGAGCTTGCCGAATTCCCTGAAGATTGCTGTGAAATCACATTTAGATCAGGAAAACGTGTTTATACAAGTCATCAGGTCCATCTGGCTTCTTTTTTTGGGTCAAATATCTCAAGATTTCATCCTTTTGATTGGACTATTGGGTCATTGAAAACTCATTTCTTCCCCATCAATCCATTGTAACTACTATTGATATATTATAATATTCATCCTCAAGGCTTGGTTTGCTACCAAAACTCATTCAATATCACTCTGGCTATTTGAAGGAGTCTCTCAGTATATTTATTCCGCCAATTTTTATTGAAACAATTGAAGCTTCTGCTCATCAATCTTGTCACAAAAAAGTTAAGATTGCTGAATCCAAACATTGGGCCAAAACTCTACGAACAATTAATTGTTCCATTCTTTGACAATCAAGTCTGAAATTGAAACCACTCGTTTGTCTAACAAGACCTAATCTTGTACTCGTTTCACACCACCAGATTTCAGTAGTCCACGATGAACAGATCAAACTCCAGATCTCGTCGAGCGTCTTCGGTGGACAAAAGAAGGTCAAGACATGGCTCAGTCACGTCAATGGACTCGTCTGCCAGCTTCTTGGTCGAGAACAATCATGAAATGTTTTCTGGTGCTGCTTCGGAGGTCATTCCGTCATCCATCACTTCCCTTCATTACCCCCATCATTTTGGAAATTATAAGGTGAGAACAGATTCTATCTCTAGAGAAACTTCGCCATTCTTGATGCCCACTACCTCTAGGGATGTTGACCTTAGATCGGTTAATTCCACTGGCTCGGCGAACTCTCATGATACCCAAGTCAATTTCAAGTTCTTCTCACCAGATGAAATAGAAATGGCCCAAGGTGGTTCCACCTTGGAGAACCTCGAAGATCCTATTGATTATAATACCGATTGGGATTACTCAATTGATAAATATAAACAGGATGAGGAAAGACAGGGTAGGGGCTCATTCCGTGGATCCTTTGCTGGTCCTAGCTCCTTAGGCACGCATGGGTCTGGCTCCGGTTCAAAACATATCCCTATCCACCCTAGTGATACTTATGGCTCATTGAATTATGAAGTTCAAGAAAGTGAAACCACTTCGCTCAATTTCGACAATCGTCGTAGGGGGTCTGGTGCGTCTGACAATTCTAGCATATCAGAGAATGAAAGTACAACATCGAGGGATATAGATCATGAATTCAGCAAGGAATACCCTACTAGCTTGAATTATCAAAGATATTACTTAGCCGAAGAAGACTTGGTGATTGGTATTGCAGGATACACCAATTGCTGGTGGAAGAAATTAATTTACTATTTGATATGCTTGTTGACCCTTGGAATAGGGTATCTTATCTTACGTTGGTTACCTAGATATAGAGTTAACTTGATGGGAAATAGAAGTCCTTTGGGAAAATCAGACTGGTGTGTTATTGAAAATGAATTTGGTGAATTGGCCATAGTTCCTGTTTCAAGGCAAAAACTTAATGATAGATTATCCACATATTTGACCACTTCGGATGCATTGTCGAACGATGATGCCATGTCACCTCCACCAAAAGAAGTTGACCCAATTGTTCCCTTTATACAATCATTTACTTACAGGTATATCAAGTTCTTTTACAATCCTGTGGAAGATATATTTAGAACTAATTCGAACTGGTACAGTTTACAATGGTTGAACGTGAAGAATACCAAAGAAGGTGTTCCACAATCGGTTCAGGAACAGAGAATAATGACTTTTGGAGAGAACAACATTGCGATTGAGGAAAAGAGTATTTTGCAATTATTAACGGATGAAATTTTACATCCGTTCTACGTATTCCAAGTATTCTCAATCTTCTTGTGGTTGGCAGATGATTATTTCTACTACGCGTCATGTATTTTCTTTATCTCGATGATATCAATCATTAATTCCTTGATTGAAACGAAGTCCACCATCAAGAGATTGCAAGAAGTGTCTAAGTTTGTATGTGAAGTCAGAGTTTGGAGAAACGGATTTTGGAAACAAATTGACTCGAATGAACTTGTTCCAGGAGATGTTTTTGAAGTTGACCCTTCGTTGAGTACTGTTCCTTGTGATGCTTTATTGATTAACGGTGAATGTGTGATCAACGAGTCCATGTTAACAGGTGAAAGTGTCCCTGTTACGAAAAGTAGTGCCACCCAAGAGACAGTCCAATTATTACCTGAGAACATAGTTGCCCCATTACTTTCCAAGTCATTCTTATACAATGGTACTAAGATTTTAAAAATGAAGTCATCTAATGATGAACCAGTCACTGCGATGACTGTAAAAACTGGTTTCAGTACCACAAAAGGGTCTTTGGTAAGATCTATGTTGTTCCCAAAGCCCACCGGCTTTAAGTTCTATGAAGATTCTTTCAAATACATTGGATTTATGACTGTAATTGCCGCAGTTGGATTTACATATTCCACTTATAACTTCATCCAATTGGGAATTGAAAAGAAAGTTATGATCTTAAGAGCTCTTGATATCATCACTATTGTCGTTCCCCCGGCATTACCCGCAACCTTAACCATTGGTACGACATTTGCTATCAATAGGTTGAAACAATTGAATATTTTCTGTATTGCACCAACAAGAGTTAATATTGGTGGTAAATTGGATATCATGTGTTTCGACAAAACCGGAACATTAACTGAAGATGGGTTGGATATTTTGGGTATTCATTTAGCCAATAATGCTCAAGGAAGAAAGGAAGTTATCTTTGAAGACTTGGTTACATCAATGAATGATATCAAGGATGGTGATGCTAGGGATAGTCACAGCTTGAATAATGGACAATTTTTACTCGGAGGGATGTCCTCTTGTCATTCATTAAGACTTATCGATAACGAGTTGCTTGGAGATCCTTTAGACAACAAGATGTTTGAATTTACCAAGTTTGACTACAAAGAGGATTTAAATAGTGGCAAGACGCTAGTGATTGGGAAGAGAAATACATACTCCATCATAAGAGAGCTTGAGTTTGTGTCTTCATTGAGAAGAATGTCGGTTTTGGTGTCTGAAGGTAAACAAAACTTTGTCTTCTCTAAAGGTGCTCCTGAGGTAATGTTGGATATTTGCAATCCAGAAAGTCTCCCATCAGACTATGAAGAGTTGCTTCACCACTACACACACAATGGATACAGAGTCATTGCTTGCGCATATAAAAAGTTAAGAGGCAATGTCGACTTAAACAACAATCGTGAATTTTTTGAATCAGAATTGACATTCACTGGATTCATAATCTTTGAAAATAAGTTGAAGGATTCAACTACCGATACATTGAGAGAGCTTAACAGGGCAGAAATTAGGACCGTGATGTGTACTGGTGACAATATATTGACAGCTATCAGTGTCGGTAAAGAGTGTGAGTTGATCGATCCGAAGATTGGTGCAATCTACCTCCCAAATTATGCTAGAGATGAAGTCACGGGTGATTTTAGAATTGATTGGGAAGATATGACCAATCCTCTTAAAAGGCTTGACCCTGTGACTTTAAAGCCAATTGATATAAGATTAGACGAAAGTTACGTATTGGCTATTACCGGTGACTTTTTCCGTTATTTATTAACTGAAATCAAGAACCCTCGAATTATAGAGAATGTTCTTATGAAGTGTGATATATTTGCTAGAATGTCACCGGATGAAAAGCACGAATTGGTGGAACAATTGCAAAAAATAGACTACACTGTTGGATTCTGTGGCGATGGTGCTAATGATTGTGGTGCCTTAAAAGCTGCTGATGTGGGTATCTCGCTATCTGAAGCCGAAGCATCGGTTGCGGCACCATTCACGTCTAGAAAGTTCGAGATCTCTTGCGTATTAGATGTTATCCGAGAGGGCAGATCTAGTTTGGTGACCAGTTTTTCGTGTTTCAAATTCATGTCATTATATTCTGCCATTCAATTCATTACCGTTACCATTTTGTATAAGAGAGGTACTAACTTGGGAGATTTTCAGTTCTTATACATTGATATGTTCTTGATTTTGCCATTGGCAATTTTCATGTCTTGGTCCAAACCATTTGGTACATTAGTCGTCAAAAGACCGACCGCCAATTTGGTGAGTCCTAAGGTTTTGATTCCGTTGATTTGTCATATCTCTGTCATTTTGCTTTTCCAAATCTCTATTTGGATTTGGGTGCAAAATGAACCATGGTACGTCAAACCCGTTCCTGGAGGAGACGATGCTGTCAAATCTTCTGATAATACCGTTCTCTTTCTATTCACCAATTTACAATACATCTTGATATCCGTTGTGTTGAGCAGTGGTCCACCATATAGAGAGAGTATGACCAAAAATTATCCATTCATTTTGAATTTGATAGCTGCAGTCTTCTTATCTGTGGGATTGTTCCAAATTGATGAAAATTCGTGGTGGGCAGATTTAATGCAATTGACCAATCTTAGTCGCAAGTACTATTCTTTGATTGTGATCTTGGCAGTAGCTAACCTTGCAGTTATGATTCTTGGTGAAGAAAAATATTTCGGCCAGATTGCTGGCTTTTATAAGAGAATTTTCCACAGACATCGGATCGGAAAGAGCAAGAAGACTTTTAAAAATTTGAGGAGAGAATTTACTCGAATTGAGACTGTATAATTTATAACTACTTATTACATTAGAATTATTTATTACCTGTGCTTCAACTACTTGATCCTGTATTGTTGTCTATTATCAAAAATCAACTACTCGATACTGTATTGTACTCGATACTGTATTGTACTCGATACTGTTTTGTACTAGATGCTGTATTGCTGTTTATTATCAAAAGATGAATGGATTAAAAATTGCAAAAAAAAGAGAAACTTGATTCCGCCCAGGATCGAACTGGGGACGTTCTGCGTGTTAAGCAGATGCCATAACCAACTAGACCACGCAACCTTATTTCTTGCGAATTGAAGTCTCAGAATAGTTCTATAATGTTAATATCACGTGATATAGTGCACGTGATTAACCCTGAAATAAATATAACATGCCTACAGACGGTAAGTTTAGAAAGACAATTCCAATCAATTAGATTTTTATACTTTAGAGTCTCCTGATTCAATTATAAGACCTGCAGGTGATATAGATAATAATAATGTTTGTCAATACCAAAAGTAATTTCAACAATACATAGATGATTTTGTCTTTGCGTAAAGCTGATAGGAGCTACAGAGATTTAATTAGTGATTCGCAAAAAAGTGAAGAGTTCACCAAGTAATACAGTCCATTTTTACTTTTCCTTTCAATAATGATGGATATTCATGAGCATCGCATGACATTCTTTGGTAACATTTCAGGTAGCGCCAAACATGAAGAACATTTGGCTGCGAAAAGCAGGTGTAGACTTTACAGTGGTACTACTCAGGATAGGCGAAGAACCGTTTAATCATCAAAAGATTGAATGAGAATTTTGTGAAAGGTACCCAGTTCACAATATCTACCATCTATTACAACAGTAAATCTTGTTATATAAGCTTCAATACACCTATTTTCTTATACAATTGTCATCCAGTTGCAATTGAACACCATCAGGGACGCCCTCCACGATCTCATAGAGTGGACATATCATCAGCAAATACCCTGCCATTTCTAAAATGGGTAAGTTAAACAGTATAAAATATCTTAAAGAACTGCTTCATTTCCATAATTTTTGGTATAAAGACCCAATGCCTTAATAGTAAACAAGTATCTGTAAGCAGGGTATTCAATAGCACAACTATGATTGAATACACCCTCACTTCCTTGAAATTTCCATTCACCAGTTAAGGATTGCTTCTTCATCAAAAATTGAATTCCCTTTTTAATCAACTCCTTGTTGGGGTACTTGGCCAAGATCAATCCAATCAAAGCCCAGGCCGTTTGTACCGGCTGTGACTCTTCAGAATTTATGTAGGAATGTGTTTCACAAGACTTGATGGATTCAGACCATCCACCATCTGGTAATTGTTTGGATATGAGGAAATCACAACCACGTTGTACGGTAGCCGAATTAGTGTAGGTGAGATCAACAGTGCTCAATGCCTCAATTGCAAACATGGATGCGTACGTAAAGCAAACACCCCAACATCCGTACCACGAGCCATCATTCCCTTGAGCTTTGATGATATAGTCAATTCCAGCATTGATGGCCCTGGTAACTTGCTCTGCTTTATAGTTTGGATAGTATTTATGGAAAAACGTAAGCCCCAAAATACTCGAGTCAGTACATTCCACGTAAGGGTATTCAACCATTATATTGTTGAACACTTCTGCTGGGTTCAATTTTTCAAGCAATAAAGTGGCTTTTATACGCTCGTATGTTGAAAATGATCCATACTCGAAGCTGCCAAGATTTTGAAGGCCCATCAACAAATCAATAGCTTCATAGAGTCTCTCATCAGAAATTTCATCCTTCAAATGAGCAAACGCCGGATGGTTTCTCACCATTATGATTGCCTTCGTGGCTTCTGCAGTACAGTCACTCACCACATACCCTTGGTCCTTTGTACTGAATGGCCAGCCACCCTTTCTTTTATCTCTGAAGCTACCTTCCAAACATTCCAGATCAAACTGGGAACGGACCAAGAACAAGTACGACTTAGTGATCATATCTTGGTACTCAGGAATTTCTGCTAAACCAGCCATAATGAAGTATTGGACTAAAAATGCACAATCCCATACCTGAGAACCATTTGTTCCCATAATAATCATACCCTCGGGACCGTGGAACAAGCTGCTGTCGGCTCTTGCATTCAACTTTTTGAAATTTTCCGATTCTACTCCCTCTTCTGCGCATGTAGCCACAAGTGCAAAGGCGTGACTGACGGGAGCGATAGTTAAGTAGTCTGTATTTTGATACTCCTTTACTAGAATATTGTAGGAAAATTTGGATATCCGATTACGTACCCAATTGGGCCTGTATTTCTCGTAAAAGCTTAAGAAATAGTTGGCCACATCTAGTATCTTCGTATGAGGATAATAGAGATCAACACCACAAACCTTATTTCTGTTAGAGGCAAAGTCGATCGTGTCATACGATTCTCTAGGCAAATAGATTTCGGATCTCAATTCTTCGAGTAATGGGTCTAAAGTGCACGTAACTTTATTAGCTTGGATATAACCAACGGGTAAGTAGATAGCTCTGGTATGTACCCACCATCTTCCTGGATGGATTGGTAAGATATAGGGAAGAGCCCATAACTCTGCCGGTGCAGGGTTTACACCTTCCCATTTGTAAAGGTTTAATACTGCCAACCAAATTTTACCCCAATGAGGGTTCAATCTGGCACCTCCCAAACGATGTAATGTTTTTCTAGCTTTGACAAGGACAGGGTGGTCTGCAGACAATCCCAAGAGTCTAAGGGTAATGTAGGTGATGGTGGTACCGAAACAGGTGGACTTATCCTCTGTATGAAGACCCCATCCACCGTCCACTGGATGGCTATTGTTCACAAAGAAGCGAATTATCTCGGTTCGGTAGGGCTTAGGAATCTCGATCTTGGCGTAATATTGAGATACAACGTAGCCAATGGTCAAGAAAATCGGTCCTTTATACTGACAGGGGAATATTCCCGACCCTGGGTCCTGGAGAAGTTTAAAAAAATCGGCCCCTTTCTTAGCAGACTCGAAGGGTGTTGTGATTTGTGCCTTTTCAGGAACAGGATGGTTAAAGTCGCCAGTTTCAAGAAGATACTTGACGTACTCTGACTGGGGGTTTTTTTTGCTCTCTTTTTCGGATAGATACTCCCATTTGGTTCCACCCAACTGGTCGATGTTGAGTCTCCACCTTTTAGAGTCGGTACGGTCAATACCGATTTGTTCAGAGTAAAGCATGTATTGTGAAAATGAGGAGTACGACGAAACAACTGACGAATGACGTAATTAGTGACGTGAGCAGTAGATACTCTGGGCTGGATGGATTGGATGATAACAGCCACGAGTCGAGTTAAGGTTGGCAGGAGGTGTAATTCTGAGTTCAGAGCAGAATCGAAAGTTGCAACTTATTTAAACGAACCAGGTGTACTGCATATATGAAAAACCATCGTATAGAGAGTTTGAGGAGGGAGTGCATACACGGTCAGTATAGAGAGATAGACACAATGTAGAATAGTTAATGAGTTGGGATCGTGTAAGGGATGATGTGAATTGTAGCAATTAGCACAATGGCGTATGAAGCATTCATAAAAGGGTGCCTGTAAGTAAATATTGACACTACAATTTATTGTAACTTAAATGGTACTTGACTGTAGAGTTTTCAAAGTAATGGTTTCAAAGAGGTAGAAGTAATTTTGATACTTGAAGGAATAACATTAATATTGAGAGACTTTTTGTTCTTTTCCAGAGTATTTACAGCTTTATTCACAACCTATCGTTGTCTGTCAACTCCTTCTGTTGTCTTCTACACTATACTTACCGGCTTATATACACTCCCAGATCTTATTCACCACAACGGTCGTGCACGCCCATCACCAAATGCGAAGAGCCTAGAGTACGAAAAAATTATCTTCCTACAGGACCATCAAGGCGATAAATTTCATCACTTTTTCATACCCTAGGACCACATTAGTTGGACATTTCGGTAGCCACATCTCTTCACAGTACGGACGGATCACACGCTCGGAATACCATGGCGAAGAGAAAGTCAGATGACGACGGCGCTGCCCCCAGTGTGAGCCACAAGCAGGAGTCAACCTTACAAGAGGTGGAAGATATAGAAGTGGATGTTGATAGTGAAGAGGAGCTCAACGGTCACAGAGACGAAACCAACGGCAACGTCAGCGAGGACGAAGATGAGGATGAAGAAGACGAAGAAGAAGAAGACGAACAAGAACGTAAAGCAAATGCTCCAATCGCCAACCCTAATGGACACCCGGGACCCCCCACCAAGAAACAAAGAAAACAACTTTCAGCACAAGATGTTCAAGTAGCAAGAGAAACAGCAGAACTTTTCAAGTCCAATATATTTAAGCTTCAAATCGATGAGCTCATGAAAGAACTAAAGCTTAAGGACTTGCATGTGACCAAGATTGAAAAGGTTTTACATCGTCTTCATGAATTAATCTCCCAGATCCCACCAGTGGAAAACTTGCTGTTACAACAGGCTGAAGCACTTTTCAACTCTAAGAAGGTGGTCATTCCATTTCCAGACCCCAAACCATCCAAAGTCAACTACTCCTTCTCATACCTTCCACCAAAGGATATTTCCTTGGTGGGTTCATTTGGGTTGAAAACAGGCATTGCCAACTCCAAGGGTGACCTGTCCATCGACGTAGCATTGACCATGCCAGACCAATTGTTTCAACCTAAGGATTACCTCAATTATAGAGCTCTTTACAAAAGAGCATTTTATTTGGCGTATATTGCCGATAATTTGATCCCCTTATCCAAAAAGAACAATTTACCCATCAAAATCTCGTATCATTTTCTCAATGAAGACGTTTTATGTCCTGTTTTGAAACTTGAATCCATTCACACCGACAACCCTCAAGATTTAACATTCCACAAGACAAAGTTTTCCATAAATCTTTTAATAGGGTTTCCATTCGGATACTTTGAAGCCAAAAAATTGTTACCTGATAAAAATTGTATCAGAGTACAAACTGAAGCCGAAGAATTACCTCCAACTCCATTATACAATGCCTCAATTTTATCATCAACTTCCTATGATTACTACTTGAAGTTTCTCTATACCACAAAAAAGACAACCGAAGCATTCAAGGATGCGTGTATATTAGGTAGGTTATGGTTACAACAACGTGGCTTGGGATCATCTTTCCATAAAGGTGGATTTGGACATTTTGAATTTGCCATATTGATGACCGTGTTACTTAATGGTGGTGGGTTGAATGGAAATAAAATTTTACTACATGGGTTTTCATCCTATCAACTATTCAAAGGTACTATCAAATATTTGGCCACTATGGACCTTAGCAACGAAGGCTATGTTTCTTTCTCTTCATTAATCGGGGAGAATGTGCCTTCAAAATACATTTCCGGAGGCTTCAATGTGCCTACTATTTTCGATAAAAATACCAAGGTGAACATACTTTGGAAAATGACCAAATCTTCATATCAGGAATTACAATTGCAAGCAACTGAAACATTAAGATTGTTGAATGATGTTGTATATGATAGATTTGATCCTATTTTATTAAAGAAATCAACCGTTGAACAAATGAAATACGATATTGTTTTGAACTTCAGAGTTCCAGACGAAGTTACCGAATCATTTGGTCCTTTGGAAAGAATTGCCTTCATAACATTTGATAACTACATCAAGCATAGACTCTATGTCATTTTGAGAACTGCCTTAAATGGAAGAGTCAATTTAATTCATGTTAGAAACGCCAAAGCACCTTCGCCATTTGCAATCACCAAAAGAAAACCATCCTCCTTTTCATCTGACTATACCTTTGGTCTTCAGTTAAACCCTGAAGAGTCTGAAAAATTGGTAACCAAGGGCCCCAGTAATGATGACCAAGACTTGGGAGTGAAGTTCAGATCTTTTTGGGGAGCTAAGTCCTCCTTAAGAAGATTCAGAGATGGTAACATCCAACATTGTGTTGTCTGGACTATTCAAAATAACGAACCAATTGTGCTTACAATTATAAAATTTGCCCTTGATCAACATTTAGGAGCAGAAACCTCACACCATTTAACTACTGACATCGTTCAATTTAACGACAGACTTCCACCACCTTTGGTATCAGGTACAGCCAATTCCCAAGGTACATTACAATCAGGAATCACTTCATTGACGAACTACTCCAATCTTATAAGCTCTTTCGATTCGTTGGTCAAGATCTTAAATAACTTTACCTTGCCATTGCTGATCAGATCAATCTCACCTGCATCCACATCTTTAAGATACTCCTCCCTTTTACAGCCTGTTCCATTTGCAGCATCCAATCCTGACTTTTGGAATGATATCATATTACAATTTGAAACATCTACCAAATGGCCGGATGAGCTCATCTCTTTAGAGAAGACCAAAACTGCTTTCTTGTTGAAGATTGATGCTTTAGTGAAGTCTGAATCTGTCTACCGCTCATTCATTACCAAGGATACCAGTATTCCATTCAACGAAGAGATCGGTTTATTGAATATACTTACCCCCGAAGGATATGGTTTCAGATTAAGAATTTTGACCGAAAGAGATGAAGTTTTATACCTCAGAGCCATTAGTAATAGTGAAAAGCAGAAGGCTTTGTTGCAAGATGTATACTTGAAGTTCAATCAAAAGTATTTGGGTGTTACTAAGCATACCAGAACCATTAGTCAATTGTCCACTCACTTCAAATTCTTCTCACCCACTGTCCGTTTGTTTAAACAATGGTTAGATTCTCAATTGCTTTTGCATCACTTTTCTGATGAGTTCATTGAACTTATTGCCATGAAGCCGTTTGTGGATCCCGCACCATTTTCAGTGCCAAACTCTATTCAAACCGGATTTTTACAAATCTTGAACTTCTTGGCTAACTGGAACTGGAAAGAAGAACCATTGATCTTGGATCTTGTCAAGACAACTGCAGAAGAGGATGTCACTAGTGTCAATGCTAGTAAATTGAGTGATAGACTCACTATTCAATCGTACAGAATCATTGAACAGAATTTTGAAAAGATTCGTAAGGTTGATCCATCCGGTCTCAAGACACAATTTTTCATTGCATCCAAAGACGACCCATCAGGAATTTTGTGGACTAACAATTTAAGTTTACCTATTGCCAGTAGGTTGACGGCATTGTCTCGTATAGCCATACAGATCATCAAGACCGAAGGTTCAACGGATAATGTTTTAGATCAAATCTTTACACCGGCATTGAAGGATTATGACTTTGTCATCAAGGTCAAATCGTCAAACTTGTCGATCTCATCCGGTATCTTACCACCAAACACATTCAAGAACTTGATCAACACCAAGACTTCGTTCCCTGAAGACATCAGTACACAATATGATTTGATCCAAGCGTATGTCGAAGATTTGGAAAGAAAATTTGGCAACACCATCATCTTCTCCACCCGTAAATTCACCGGGTTGGACAAGGATGGAGCCAATGTGATAAGTGGAATCTTTGTACCAAATTGTTTGGCCAAGAAAAAGTTCCGGGCCAACATGGGTATCAATGTCAAGCCCACTGAGGAGAACCAAGATGAAGTGGTGATAAATAAGGAAGCCATCTTCAACCAAATCAGTGTTCTTGGAGGGGATCTCATAGAGTCCATTAAGATCAGAAAGTAGGGTATGTGTATATGTAATAATAGCTACAAATATGACGCAAGTCATAAACCTTTTTTCAATCTCGAATTCATAGTTAATGAAATAGTGAAGGATACTTAACACAGGTAGCTGTAATGGATCTCAGCCTAAATTACGTAGCTTCTCTCCCTATAGGTTTGCAGTCTAATGGAATTCATCATACTTTTCGGAGATCACATGATCTTCCCCACTGTATGCTATACTCAAAGCTTCACACTTTATAAATCTTACTTCACCAACACTTACGATTCCACATCGACAGCGAGAAAAGATGTCGCTGCCACGTAATATCAATCTTGAGGCAAGCCTACGAGATTTTCTGGTCCAGACATACCCCACGGTCGAACAGACCATCATCAACAATGCCTCAGTGCTCTACAAAAGGAAGAAATACTTTCTACAAGAACTACGTCATTCTGTGTTTTACACTGGCTTCGTGGTCCTAGGCATCATCTACTTGAGGGACTTGTCCATGTTGAGGTTCGGAATCCGAGCATTTTCACACTATTCGCTTTCCAACCCTTACTTGACGCCGGGAGTCATTCCAATCACTGATGAAAATAAACGAGTGTTGACCAAGTTCATGCTCATGGGAGTTTTGATAGGCAACTCTTTCAGTATCGCGTGTCATTTGATATTTAGTGCCTTCAAAGAATCCTATGCCACCGATGGATACCTTCACGGAGGACTCAGCGTCCAATTTATCGGTGAAAGGTTACCCTATTCGCGATTTGAACTCATTCTTTTAGACTTATTAATATTTGCATTACAATTGGTTTACCACAGCTTGATGTGTGTCACTGACGACTCAGAGGTACTCCAGCTGAAGCCTTCCGAACCTGCCGAGTTTGACGAATTGGAAAATTTGCCCTATAGAGAGACTGATGGATATGATGGTGATGTTTTTCTTTTGAGCATCAATTTAATGAAAAATGTTACGAAAGTGCTAAAATATCTGGACAGATTCGATAATACTCCAATTACAGGTGGAGCTGTCACACAACCAACACCGCAATCTGTGGATCCAGTCACTGTTAGAGCTGCCATGCCGGGTGGTTTTGCTATTCCAGATGTCAATTGAGTTGACTAAAAATGCTAGAAGAAAGTATTATAAAGAAATCTAAAAAGCGGAAAGAAAAATATCGACAGAATAGTCATATCTTATGAGAACATGTATAACCAAATGAATATATCAAATTTTACCATGGTTTAGCTGTTCCTCCAACTCACTATAAAGGCTATACATCACGTGCGTTTTATTGATTTCTCGCACGACCTGACAAATGGGTGCAGTGCACCAATTTTTTCAAGAGATGGCCTGAAATATTTACTAAGCTTCACAAGGCACACCTCATTGGACCAGCAACAGGATGTCGGACAACATAGTAGGCATAGAATACAACAGAGTGACCAACACGTCGTCCACTGATTTTCCCGGACACAGTGCCAACGGGGATTTCTCGTGGGATATCGAAAAATTCAAGGACCAGTTCGAAATCGATATCGCCTACATCAGTGACAGAGAAGCCAACTTTGACTTGATCAATATTGACACCTCGATCGCCAATGCGTTCCGTCGTATCATGTTGTCAGAAGTGCCATCAGTTGCTGCCGAAGCTATCTATATGTTTATGAACACCTCTGTGATACAAGACGAGGTTTTAGCCCTGAGAATTGGGTTAATTCCATTGAAGGTTGATCCTGACTCGTTGACTTGGGTCGACAAGACCGTGGACGAGAACGACAGATACACCGAGGATAACACCATTGTTTTGTCCTTGGACGTTGCTTGTACCAAGAACCCCCATGCTCCTAAGAACTCCACCGACCCTAAGGAATTATACAGAAATGCCCATATCTATGCTCGTGACTTGAAGTTTGAACCTCAAGGATCCCAGCTAGAACGTTATAAGAATAGTCCGGTTGTGCCATGTGATCCAGATATTTTGTTGGCCAAATTGAGACCAGGACAAGAGATTTCGTTGAGAGCACACTGTGTATTGGGAGTCGGTAGTGACCACGCCAAGTTTTCGCCAGTATCCACCGCTTCTTATAGATTAATGCCCCACATCACTATTTCCGAGCCAATTAGAGGAGATGACGCCAAAAAATTCCAAAAGTGTTTCCCATCAGGAGTCATTGGCCTTAACTCCAATGGCGAAGCATACGTCAAGGACCCCAGAAAAGATACTGTCAGTAGAGAGGTTCTAAGACACGAAGAGTTCAACGGAAAGGTCAAGTTGGGAAGAAAGAGAGACCATTTCATTTTCAACGTGGAGTCCACTGGAGCCATGTCGCCGGAAGAGATTTTCTTCAAGTCTGTCAGAGTATTAAAAAACAAGGCTGATTACTTGAGAAACTGTCCTATTAGTCAATAATTGATAGGACTTTGTATATTAATTAATGTTTGCATAAAGAGAATGTGTAGAGGATGGAGAAGTTTATATTTTAAGAATATTAGTAAAAACTGTGAGAAAGTACAACTACTGGGACAGAGAAAGGCAAGCTGTTGTTATACAAATTCGTATTGGTAAAAAGGATTGAAGAAGCGGTTGCTTTGGTTCTATAAAGAATTTAAATAAAGTAATAATCTTACTAATCATTCTTCTACTCCACCAAATCGGCTAATCTTTGAACCCTGGATCATCATCACGTAACACGTAACGAGCACAAAAATTGTGCACACTTGAAGAGCCACAAACGTGTCCAAAATACACCAAAATATCCCCAAAAAAAAGCAAGATGTTCCCCAAATTTCAACCAATTATATCTAGCCCTTCAATTCACTTCCAACGCCGGTCTTTGTCGCCCAAACCGCATATCCTCTTGCTTCCACACTTATTCCTATTGTGGTTATTCGCACCCGCCCTCTCTATTTCTGTCACTGTTTTCAGGTGTGTGCAGGTCGATGTCATCTCATAATTGACGAACAAAGTTAATGATAAGCATAGTGTAATTGTCATACAAAGAGCCCCACCACCACCATCCCGTTGCCGTACCCCCTACTGCCTGGTACCAGCCCATCGAACTGTCTCTCTCCGGAACCCGGGTCCCTGTCGCAAAACCCTCGTCTCTTTTATCCGCATAAAAATGGCGTCGTCAGAGTTTTTCAATGAGCACTACAGTCCCATCAGTTCCACAGAACATTCTGCCGCCAGCAGTCCGTTCATGATCAAACCGCCGTTGGCAGCGTCGCTCGCGCACAAGCAACGGTCGTCCTCGATGAACTCCATCACTTCCAACCATTCCGTGCTGAACCTTCATTCCATCATGCTTAGTAGTGCGCCTACGCCTACCAATACCAGGAGTATGTCCATAGTGAGCATCGAGAGTCCACGAAATCTGATTGTTTCTATGGATGACTTTTCAGTATCGACCCATGTCAATAATAACAATAACAATAACAATACCACCTCCCATCCTTCCAATAATACTTCCATTACTCCCACCACCGCCAACCCCTCCACCTTCCCTGATCTTGTACACAATCCTTCCAAAGTCGCACCGCCTGCACCACACCACGTCGCCAATCAGGCTGCAAATTCTGTGCATGCACCTGTTATGCTGCAAAACACCTCAGGTCTCATTCTGCAAAATACCTCATCTCCAACGTCTCCGTTGATCACCGACTACTCCAACAGACTCAAACTCCATGCCAATGCGCTCTTTTCAGACGATGATTCGGAGCTTGATTTAGCCACCCCCACGCGTCATATACTCAAGCCAATCTTCAGGCTCAAGAAACATGGTCTGAACACCAACGACGATCACCTCGAACGCATCAAAGCGGACTTCAGGTTCAAGTATAATGAGCATATTAACCCGGATCCGGACCCGGCCCCTCCACCACCCAGTCAAATCTCTACCATTGGGTCTTCCTTTAAACAGCTTCAAGACCCGACTCCTTCACCCCTCTCGTTGAACATCCAAGAGAAGGAACTCTATCCCGATAACTCCTCCAAAACAGATTATAAATCAGACTTTCCCAACAGCAAACTCTCCAAGAAAGCAAAACAATCCACTTCCATGCAAAAAATGTACTTGAAGAAATTTTACTCCAAGGAGCTCCAATTCGAACTTTTCCATAACTTGAACACTTCGCCTCCATTGAGTCCCACCATTTCATATCCTGATACTTTCGGCCCCGACTCTCTCCCTGCCAAGTTTGCGGTGCCGCATCAATTCCACCCCAAGAAGTTGCTTCCTCATTCTCATCATCCAGAGTCCCTTTCGGAACAGAACAAAGTCATCACCAAGTTGAATCAGAAATGGAATAAGTCTATGTACGCAGAAAACGAGAAAGCAAAGAAACTTGATTCACTCTCTGACTCGAGCTCAAAAACAAAATCAGATTCAGAAGAGTCCAAGAAAAACGAAGTGTCATCCGGCCCTTCCTCCTCCAATAGTAGGAAAAGATCTCGTAACTACTTCAATATAGTTGAAGATGACTTTGCAGACGAGGACAGCTACGATGATCGCGGCGACGATTATCCCTAGTAAGTTCTATTATTCAATTTCCACACCTCCGCATTAATCTACCCTTCCATGTGTTATAAATTTCATTTCTTGGGCCTATTTATTTAATATGTGTATATTCTTGTAACCCTATTTAAACCCTGTACAATACAAATGCAATATGCGATATTTTTACAACAAGACCACGTCATCTTTCTCGTCACTGACTTCTTTGAAAAATGGCAACGTCAATATTTCCTTTGCAGAAAGCCTTTTAGATGCATTGCATTGCAAAGCAGCTATCAATACTTCCATCAAGGAGACGTGATCATTATAGTTATCTAATTTGCGTTTGAAAGATTCCTCGTCTGCTCCATTCGCATTCTGAGGCATCTCAAACCTTTCTCCAGATGAACTGAAAAGCTCGATTGTGTCCTTGACCACACTATCGGGGGGAAAACAATCCATCGAATGTTCATGCTCCAAAAAGTCATGAACAACTTTGATCAAGTTACAATTACTGCGAATATTTGCCTTCGCAAAATTGATTTCCAATCCACAGCCATGTAATTCTGCACACTTCCGTAATATATCAGTTCCAAATATGTGTGCCATTTCAACAATAGCATCGGTGTCATCGGGTGAATGAAACAAGGGAAACTTTCTTGCCAACATCGATAAAGCTATGGTTCCCGCAGACCAAATATCTATTTTTGAGGTTTGATTGGTGCATTTGAAAAGCACCTCCGGTGCTCTGAATCCGCGAGTACCAGCGCGATTTGCACGTCTAGGAGGACGTTGATCTTGTTTGGGGTACGCCCCTTTGATGTTCTGCCTTTTGCTAACATTTCTATTAACTATTACTTTTTCATTTGATTTGCATGGGCATGCATTGGGAGTTTTCAGGCTAGGTTTGACTTCCTTTTCGGCCAAACCAAAATCAACTAGCACTCCTCGTCCTTTAAATGGATCGTATAGAAAATTGGTGGGCTTCAAGTCACGGTGGATCACACCTTTATCGTGAATGAATTCCAATGCATGGAACATCTCCCAAAGATACTTTTTGATGCCTTTGATAGGTAAGTCTCTATAGAAGTCGCGGAAATCTGCGTGTTGATAATAGGGTAAGATAGCAAGTACCTGGTCTTGAAATCTCAAGACATCGAGCAATGGAGCAACATGTGAATTTCCTGATAACATGTACAACAAATTTAGTTCGTTGTGAATACGATTTGGAGATGAGGTGACGTAAATTTGTTTCAAAGCCACCAAAGCATTCTTCTTTGGCTTTTCAGTCTTATTCTTTTTAAGTGGGGGTGATTTCCATACTTCTGTAGCTAACCTGATGGTGCCTGTGACACATTCAGCTTTGTAAACGGTGGAGAATGTACCTTCGCCGATCTTGTCTATAAGACGATAATTGATACCTAATTCGGGAAAACATTTTTCTAGCCTACTCATTTCTTCTAAAACTTCTAGCGAGACTTCATCCTCAACTTCGTCCTCAGCCTCTATTTCCTGAAGCTTTTGCTGCACTTTGTTTGTGATAACTCCATTTTGACTCTGACTCTGATCTTGATTTTGATTTTCAGACTGGATTTGATTTTGATTGTGTGCTTCAATGTGATCGGACGTATTCTGCTGGATGGTTTTATCTGCTCCCAAAGCACCTGCGCCTGGATCGCTCGACGTGTTTTCTGCTTGCATGAATGATTGACTCAAAATCTTGGAAAGATTATGGGTTCTGATGAATGGCGATTGTATATGGGTGGTGATATTATTGATTGGGATATGGACATTTTTTAGCCTTTCGGTGGTACTTTCATCTTCTTGAGTCTCCTTACGTAACTTTCCTCTATCATTGAATGGATTGTCTTCACTCGGAGGCGGAGGTGTCTTTCGTTTCCTTGTTGACATATTGCCATTATCGTTGTTCATGGAAATCGCAGCCTGGAGCTGGAGAGCCAGCCCGAGGTTGAGTTTCGGGAGTTCCCGGGGCTCGAGCTTCGGCTTCAGAGGCGAGATGCGTTCTTTGAGTGATTTGAAGAGCTCCATGGCGCCATACTAGTGGTGTTCGTGATGGTTTCTAGTCGCGTCTTATAGTATACAAATAAAGGTGTATCGATCGTGTTGATGATCCCGCACGTGACACACCAGTAAGTGTGAGAGTATCGAGGAACAACAAGGGAGAGGAAGAAAAGGGGTAAAAATTTGTGTCAAAACGGGAAAAGTTTCAACGCTTTTCTGACCAAAATGTTTAGTGAAGAGTGGGAAGTAAGTCTGCAAAATTTCCAGCTAGACTGACACTTTTGCGGTTGAAACACACTGTTCCAATTGGTGTCTGTATAAATTCTCTCGAGCCCTAATGCGACAATTAAAGTATACTGTTGTTGTGCGACACAAACTTTCAATCGTGCGACATTCGATCGAATTTTATGCGACACAATAACCAGTTCAACGACATTACTGAAAAACTTTCAGTCAACGTAAAAACTATAAAAACTCTTCCTCCACCACCCATCCAATCCACCACCGATGTTTCGTCCGACCAACTCCAACATAGCACGGGCCGGCTCCGGGTTACAACAGGTGCGGTACAAGAGAAGATTGGCGTACCCTCGTTACCAACCTCAAAATGTGCCGAAACCAACGGGTAAGAAAGACCATTCAAGTTTCTTCCAAAGAGCCTTGAAAGGGTTCTTGGGTCCCAAAAACATACGGGGAGAGTACTACCGTAACAAGTACTACTATCCACCTCAAAACCACAAGCCCAACTATATAGTGCCCAACGGACAGAGTGTGATGGACCTGAGTTATAGAGAAACCTTCACTCCAAGATCATTATCCCTGGCACAACGTAATCCTGAATTACACCCATTCCCACAAAATGCTGCCTGTAAAACAGCGTTTGTGATTCCCGACGACCTCAAAGTGAGAATCTGTGATGACGTCAATGAAAACGGATTGCATGCCCAAGAGGTGGCTCATAAATATGGTATCAAGATGGCCAGAGTGGAAGCAATTGTACGCTTGAATAAGATCGAAAAACAATGGCAAGAACAAGTATGTATAACATTGGAAAGAGAAAGGAAATGGACACCACTTTCTGATACTATTATGATGAGATAATTATAAAATTCGATTAGTCTTGAAGACAAAACCCATGGTTAGAAACATAATTTAACTGAAAGATAGATATTATAAAGCAAACGATGCTTTTACAGAAAGTGATCCAAGTGCCTCAAATAAATCATAGATTGATACTAACAATTTAGAACAAAATATCCAAGGATCTTTCCCATTTTGCCGAAGTGATGTACAAGATGTTCCCCCTTTACCAACCTCCTCGTGGAGCAGACAACTTAACTGAAATCCCTACTCCACACAAGACGTTGACCCAACGTTTTTTGACTATTGCCGAGTCCGAACCATTTGGACCTGTCGATGCAGCTAAGATTTTAGATCTTCCAGTTGCAAGAGATACTTTACAACTGTTAACCGAAGTTCAACAGAAGGACGCCGAAAAGGAAACTCTTCACAAGGTTATTTTGGGACCTCAAAGACAAGGTGAAAGAACCGCATTCAAGTTCACCTCCAGTACCAGTGGAGATGTTGGATTCCGTTACGGTGCGTCTAGAAGAGACAGAAGAAAGGATAGAGCCGTTGGATTCGATGCCGAAGGACGTATGAAGTATATATAATAGTTGAATTAAGGTTGGATGTATATAGTAATGAACGAAGTCTTAATCATAAGGATATAATTATGTAGGATATTGGGGAACAGTATATCCACTACAAAACTTTTTGTTAAAAATCAAGATGTTTACTCGGAATAAATTTTTCTGGATGTGAAAGTGTTCAACCATGTATCCAATACGACTGTATGAAAATGTTATAGCTTTGTATGCCTCTAACCCACTACGCCAGGAAGGCTCCCCTGTTCAAGGCTCGTCACATGATCACAGTCTCCGCAACCGTGTCCTGCATACGTCCAAATCAACTCTTTTCACTTTTCGACACGTCTAAAATTTACTCCAACGTATCAATAATAAAAGCTTCCTACACTAGAGACTTCCATCCAATTACACCCCGTCATGTTGGCAAGCTACATTTTCACGCTCTTTGGGCTTGCGCTGTTGATCTCCGCTTCTCCCTTCACTTTCATCTTGGAAGCGCTGGAAAAATCGTGTTACTACGTGTTCACCACCAAGCCAAACACTGGTATCAGTTATTACTTTGCTGTGCAAAAGGGAGGTGCCTTCGATATCGACTACACCATCAAAAATCCTCGTGGAGACATTGCCCACAGTGATGAAAAAGTCAGATCCGGTGAGTTTGTGTTCACAGCGGATCTCACTGGTGAGTACGAATTCTGTTTCTCCAACGGAATGTCTACCTTCACCGATAAGATCGTTGATTTCGAGATCAAGCTTGAAGAAGACCCCAACGAGTTCAAGGCCAACATGCCAGACCAACCAAATGCCAAGCCACTCGAACACGTCGAAAATATGCAACAGACCGTTGAAAGAATCGACGCTCAATTGGACGGGCTCTCAAGAACATTACAATACTACAAGACCAGAAACAGCCGTAATCAAGCTACTGTTAAGTCCACCGAATCCAGAATCTACTACTTCTCCATCTTTGAGGTTCTTTTAATGGTCGGAATGGCATTTTTGCAAATCACCATCGTGCAACTCTTCTTCAAGGGTTCAAGAAGGCAATTGGTTTAGTTTCAAATGGTTCTGACCCTTAAACATAATGCTCGCACTTGCAATACCCTGCGCTGTTTGCATTGCTTGCACTTCAGCATTTTATGAACCAACCGGTTATAGCCATGGCTCGCCATGGCATGTATTCTAAAAATATAGTGTTATAGTATGAATCTAGGCATGAATCCAGCTATTAATGCATCGATGTAATTTTGAAACGATTGTGTGAACAATTGACTCTTTTAAGATTCATTTAATTTTCAATTCCACTTCCACGTCAACTTTCTACACAACAATGCCGATTACACCTTTCCCTGCATACTACATAAAGAACTCCTAGAACCTTGATTCTGGCTGTAAAAGAACTATCAACTTCCTCAAAAGAACTGATTCTTCTTTACCAATAAACACTCTATACCCTTACCACTCCACGTGCACAAGTACCTGTTGAACAGCTGACTCCACCAATATTTGCATTTTTCTTACCATATAACTGTTGATACTCCCTAATAACATGTCTTCACTACTGCTAAACATGCTTTCAAGTACAGGATCACCCGAACCTCTGTCTCTTAATCGTCCGATAGAAGACACGCTAGCCAGACAATCGGATGTTACTGTGTCTACCAACATCACACCGTATGCCGAATACAAGGGCTTTTTCATGTATGTGTTGAGTGCTGTTGTTCTCTTGGTATGGACTTGTTGGACATTGTTACCAGAGTCTTTTATCGAGAATTACTTGTCAATATACTACTATCCCAATAAGTACTGGTCGTTGGCATTGCCTTCCTACTCGTTGATGTTGATGTTGTTTGTTTACATCGCGTTGGCACTTTACAATACCGAGGTCAAGACCTTGCCCTTAGATGATGTACGAAACTTCATAGATGAATTCTCTTCGTTTGCGGGTGCCTCAGGAAACACACACCAAGAGAGAGTATCAAAAGCTGTGGAATACGTACACAAGGCCCCCAGTGGTGTCTGGGACTTGCCAATCACGTTGGTAAATGAGGTATTGTATGATGATATTGAAATAAAACAATCACTCTAGATAAGAGTAACACCATATGAGTTTAAATTTCGTTCACATATTCCATCTTAGACCCACTGCATTGTAAATACATACTGAAGTAATATATTGCGTCAAATATTTATGTTGTAATTAATTCTATATAATAAATATGGTTTTAAGTGAAGCCATGCTTAATTTTTTAAATTCCATACACTTCTGCCAACACCACCTTTGATTCATCATCAACGTGGACAACGACACTTTCCCAAACATCGCCCAATAACCCTTTGTAACTGAGGATCAATTGCCTGAAAAGGTTTCTTAACTCATCACTTGGTTGAGAATAGTTTCCGATACAAACAAAGAAGATAGCCAAGTTCTTTTTACCCTGTGCGGTTTCTAATCCACCAAATCCGTTCAAAGGATTAGTGTTGATGATGTTCAATATTCCCGTGAACCCAGTTTCCTTCTCTTCGTTATCTATCAAGTATAGCATCTGCGAACACCATTGTAACACGAATTCAGGCAATCTTCTTCCCAACAATCCACAAATATCTGGGTCAGCACTAATACCCATTCTACCTAAACAAATAGCACAGTTTTCCAACACGGTTTGCTGAGTATCGGTGCTGATCAACACTGGAATAATAAGGTTGACCAAGTTTTCAAAGTATGGTTTGACATCATTTGCGGGTATTCTCATCAAGATTTCACCCAAAGACCAGACGGCATTATTGACAACCGGGAACGTGTCATATGTTCTATTATTAATTTCATTGCCGATACTAACAATGATGGGTCTGAAGTATGGACTGATTATTGGCTCACATACATATATGGCCAAGTCTCCTAATAAAGCATAAGCAGATTGTCTCACATCATGAGAGTAATCATCGAAACAGATGACGAGGAGCTCCATCAATCTTTGATCGATCAACTCAATTGAGTGGAATCCAAAACCTTGAATTAACCCATCGATAAGATCCAATGATGTGACAATGAAGTCTTTCTCAGGAGTCTCTATGATAGGATTGGTGTGACTTTGCTGATCCAACTCAATACAATTGGTTAATATCTTTATGGCTCTTTGATAAATTGGAACAGCATATGGAGCAAATAATTCACCCAAGGTAGCAGCGATAGATGCAATACACTCCAACAATGGCCATAACGCATTGTCATTATCGTCGAGTTGTTCCCATTTGGTTAACAAAGGAGGTATCAACTCTTCAATGTGTTGGGATTCAGCCAAGACATCGTACCCCATTTTCTCAACAAAAGTTTGTATACAATCATACAAAATATTGAGATTTTTCTTCTGATAAATTTGGAAACAGTGGATGTAATGACTGATTAAAGGATCAAGATATTGTAAAAGTGAGTCTCTATTAGCTTCTTCTATCAACGTTGTTAAAGAAGAGCATCCCGATTGTTGTACAATTTTTTGGTTATCTAAGGAGCACGCTAACATTGACTGGAAGGTTATATCAAATAATTGACTTCCAGATGTTGTCAACCAAGAAACGAAACGTGACAAGGTCCAACATGTTATCTGTCTGACTCTTGGTTGTTGGTCCTTCAATCTTTCAATAAGAAAAGATACCAATGTAGGAAGTTTGTCTTCAGATAGTTCAATGCAACTCTTTGAGATAGCACCGAAAGCCAAGATCGAAGCTTCTCTCACCTTCCAATCTTCAGACATGATTCTTTCCTGTAAGATAGGCAATGAAATCTCCAATACTTCGCCCGCTAAATTCAACGAAAGGATATCAAGAGTGGCAGCAGAACATTTTCTTAATGACCATTGATCTACAAAGGAGTCGGAATCAGAATCGGAATCATCGTCATAATCAGAATCAGAATCTTCATTGTAACCATCGTTCTTCTTTGATTTAAAACTGCTTTTGACCGAGTGTTCCTTAACTTTGATATTTTTTGGTTTGATATCTTCCTCTTTATCCTGTACTGTGGCATTATCTTTCTCATCTTCGATTTCCATGAGAAATACTTCTTCATCAGAGTAAACCATAGTTCCCAACAAAATAGGTAAAATCAATTTCAACTTTGGAATAAAAATCTTTTTGTTGACTTCGTCTTCAGATATGCTTGACAATGAGAGTAAAAATTCACACGCTTCTAATGAGACTTCATCGTCTCTGTCTTCCATTAAGTGAAGACAGTAGTTGACCACACCATCCAAATGGGGCAACAACGATCCTGGGGAAGATTCCAAAATCAGAGAGAATGATGAGCATATATTCTTTTTGACCTTATTGGAGGAATCCTTTGACAATTCAAATAAGTTTTGAAGATATTGGTCCAAATAGTTATTGAATTCAGTGGTTTTTAAAGGAATAAACTGATTGATACAGTGAATGGCTAAAGATCTGATATTAGGGGAAGATGGATGGATCATTAGTTTTAGGAAATTGCTGATCATGAAATCTAATGGTTTTTCTCCATTATACGTTTTGTTGATAGCCACATAACTATCTTCACATATTTTAGCCAAAGTGTTCATGGCAGCTTCTTGGGATTCGTAGGTATCGGCATGATGGTTGGCCAATTCAATCAATTGGGGCAAAATTTGGGGCCAGTATTGAATGCCATAGATTGAAAATAAAGATGTGATAACATTACCTGTGATGTTTCTGACAAGGTTGTCTTGCACTAATAAACCCTTGAGAATATTGTCCAACAAAAATTGACGGTTTGGAGTCGGGGCAGAGGGAGTTCTTGATGAAGAGGCTCTATGGCTCTTAAGAATACTATTCTTCAAGTTGATACCAGATCCTGCTCTTACGTCAGATTTGGCAGTGTTATCTAATACCAAAAGATGGAAAAGATAATTTTCGAACTCAGGCTGTTCTTTCGCCAGATTCAAAGCTTCATTGGCCGCCTTTCTTTCATTATTATTGGACGATAGCGTACCCTTGAAGATCTGCTTCAATTGTTCAAGTGCTGAAGGATCAGCTGACCAAGACATAGTTTGCAGCTGTTGTGGTGTTGTATAATTGATGGTTGCTTAAACACGACTATCTCGTCAATTTTTGCCCCAAATTTGTGAAAGAACCGAGTCTGGTGGAGTGGACAACAGTAGATGTAGTTTTTCAACTAGTAGTGAGCCTTGTCTGTGGTAATTTCAACTATAATTAGGGGTTTTCACAACTTTTCAAGCGTCAAGTATCAATAACGAGGGAATCAGAATGGTTGATATCAAGTTGAACGATGGTGTAAAAGTGGATTTAAGTACAGGATCAAGAGCGGAAAAGTTGCATCCGAATAGGAAATATGACTTGTCACTGTTTATGTGGTCCAGAAGACTAGAATTCGCTAGGTTAATCTGTTTAATCCGTTAACGTTGTCGATGAAGCTGGATTCTAGATGCAGCGAAGACTTGGTGTGTGTAGCTGGAAACTTTTTTTGTTCCTGCACCTGGCCATCTGAAAAAAATTTCAGGCTGATGGCTTGGAGAAACAGATAGGAGCAAACAGGGAGATTAAATGAGGTAGAGAGTTGGAAGAAGTGGAAGGAGAGATGGACGGACTAGAGCGATGACCAGGTTTGACAAGGAGGCTGATGGTGTAATTTTCAGAAATTTTTTGCTGCAAAAAAACACAGACAAAGCGTTCGTATCTACTACTATAGTAATGGTAAGATAATTTGAGTACCAATTGATTCATTGATTTGTGAACATTGATTGATACGTAATGTAGATGTTTACTTCAGGCCCATAAATATGACTAAATCAATTGAGCTTATCAAAGTTGTTTTCAAATGACTATGGCTGCACAGATCTGCTGCAGTATATAGACTTCAGGAGCGCAAGCGGAAACAAAGGGCTCACCAATACGTTGGTCTATATAACTGAGGCCATGGTGGGCTTACTTGAGATTCGTTGCTTGTAAAGAACTTACGAAATGCAGACCCTTCCATAGCCAAAACTTTATAGTGATTTTCCAATTGTCACTATCATCAATTTAGCGCATTTCAGTATTTTGCAGCTTAATTTGTCTGCTGTTTTAGCCAGGATCCTTTATACCCAGGACGCTTCCGTTATACTATAATATATTCTGTTTGTCCCCCAAACCTGAGTTGTTTGAAAAGCTATCAAAGTTTTCGGTGCTGCTTTTGAGAACGTTTATCCTAATTTTATGTAATCTATGATTAGTTGTAGATAATATCTATACATGTTTACTATAAACCGCCAGGACCATGTAGAGTGTGGACTGCTTCTTTGAGATTCATGAATTGATGCCACAACTTATCACAACATACTATCTAATTCGGCCAACTTTTCCGCCAATTTATCGAACTTTCCGAGGATGGGCATGAACATCTCATGTACTGGTTTTGATTTCCGTTTCTCATCCACCGGCGTATTTTTAGGGGTGGGCATCGAATTGATTCCGTTGCTCAAAGAATTCATGCTTGTTAATGGTGTAAAATCTCCAGTGCTCTCATTGGCTAAAGGATATTCTTCATCCTCTTCTTCTTCTTCTTCATCATCGTCATCTTCAAAATCGTATTCATATTCATAGTCATAATCGTCTTCACCATTGAAAACTTGAGTAAGATCCGGTTCCGTGTCCGAAATTTGAGTAATAGGAGTCTGCAATGTGTCATTATGCTGATCTATGATAGGAGTTTTGAGAGTATCGTTATGCTCGTCAATCTTAGGAGTACTAAAATCCTTATGATCTTCGGCCTCCAGCTCTTCTTCCCCATCCTCGCCTATTTCTTCAAGTTCATTAGAAGATGAACCATAATGGTCCAAAATGATTTGCTGTTCAATGTCTGAAGTCACCTTGGTTAATCTATCCAAAATTACCGATCTTCTTAAATGAGTTAAATTATTATTGATCTCCTTGAATTCATCGTCTTCTTCTTCAGGAGCCTCATCGTATCCTACTCCTTCAGGAGTATAGAATTGTTGTCTGGGTTGCTTTGATTTGGTCAGCCTTGCAGGTGGTGTGTCAGGGGAATATGAGCCAATAGACGTAACATCATCTTTATTCGATGAGTATGATGGCTTCACGAGATCTGCAATAGAAGAAGTCTCTGTGACTTCTGGTTCGCCTGCAGGTTGAAGTAATTTGGATGGTAATAATGAAGACGCCTTCTTCTTCTTAGTGTTTTTAGCAACAACTAATGGAGCTTCGTTAGGATAAACATCACTCAAAACCTCGGATAATTTCTCATCATTCTCGTGTCCTGGTACAGCTAGGTTATTACCTTTTGGTCCGATCTTATTTACGAAATCATCGTGAGGATTTGTAAAATTGCCATTTTCAAAAGCTTTTCTTTGTTGCTCTCGTATAATTTCAACATCATCCAGGTTCTCGTCTGATTTGTCCTGTTCTTCGTCATCATCCAAATCAAGTTCTCCCAAGTTCTCAAAAGTAACTGACTTGGCATTCTCATACTTCTTAGAACCATTTCGACGAAGCAAACTATTACTTTTGGATAAGTTGCTATGTTTGAGAAAGCTGTTACTCTTAGATAAATTGGAATGTCTAAGTAGGCTGTTGCTCTTGGATAAATTGGAGTGTTTCAAAATACTATCACCTCTAGATACGATCAGGTTATCTTCCGACTGTGACACTTGAGAGTCGTTTTGAGAATTGTTATGATTTGACAATTCATTGTCATTTTGATAATTAATTGGATTAGATAAATCAATAGCATCGTATGAATCACTTGGTATAGTATTGAATACTGGGTCAAATATGTTGTCTTTTGATGTCCTTTCAAGCTCCTCGTTTTTAAAGCAATTTAATCTGGCGAGTCTCTCTCCATAGGTTTCAAGACATTCCGCTGGAACAAACCCAATTTTGCCGTCTTCTTCGTCAGTATAATCCTCTTCGAAATCACTTTCTTGCTCCAGATCAGAATTCAGGATTGCAACTTGTCCTTTATTGAGTGGTGATTCAGAGTAAGAATTTGCCGATTGTATATCAGATAATCTATTTGAAGTTTCCTGCGGTTTTGGTCGTTCGGATTGTCTTTGTCTCTTTTTATGCGTTATTCTCTCGTTCTTGTTCATTTTTCTAATTAACCACCAATAATTGTCCTGATCGTTGATTAAAAACACAGGCTCATCTCTTGATAAGGAGCAGTGTGAAGGATCGGGGCCCGAAAAGTCATAAAGTCCATATAACTTATCAGGATCGAGTTCCTTTGGAGGTGATCTTGGAGGCGATGGCGGTAACAACAAATCAGAGTTGTCATCAATAAAATCATCTTTCTCGTCTTCATATTCGTCCTCATTTTCATAATCCTCTTCAGCTATATCATCATTGTCTTGTTTAAGCTCTTCATTAAGGTCTTCGAATGTGTCGTTCTGCCGACTGTGATTATAACTGTATTCAAAAGAATCCAATCCTTCAGGGTCATCCACTTCCACTGTGTCAGCAGGAGGTGAATGTATGCTAATATGATGAGAATTGTCGTCATGAGGAATATCATTAACGGAATCGGTATGGTCGGTATTTTGATTTATTAATTTGGGGGTTGAGGTGATACCTTGCAAGTTGAGATCATTTTGGAACTCTTCATGGTCAACATCAAGGATATTGTCGTTGGCAATGGTGTCGTCTTCGTCGTCGTCATCTTCATGTATGTGAATGGATCGATTAGGGTTGAGATTGGGTGACGTTGATCCCTTAAGATATCTTCTTGAGTTATCGTCGTTGTAATGCTTGCCAAACTTGGTCATAAACTTAGCCTGACGCTCTTGGTAGAGATCGTTGGGGCTAAAGATGTTGTCTTCGTCACTTTTTATGTACTGTAGGACTGTGGATTGGATGTTTTGTTTCGCTATTCCGGACATGTTCTTGTTTATTATGACGGAAGAACCTTGTGATTGTTGAGTTTGATTGGATGAGGTTGTGGATATGAAGGAGAGCTTGCGTTCTAGATCCGAGAGAAGTCTATTTGTTGTTTCCAATTTGTTTGGATCTGAATGGAAATCTTCGAGGTTTGGGTCTGAAAGGTTGGGGCTTGGATCTTCAGAGGTGTAGGTATCGGTTTCGAGCTTCGTAGGCTCTGGGTCCTCTTGAATGTGGTGAATAGAGTCCATTATTGGCAAGTTACTGTAGTATTGAATGACAAGAATGATCTAGTTGATGGGTTTACGGCGATGTTTTGAAAACGGGGAAAGGTATTTGAGAACTATTACAGATGTTTTTGGTGTCTCTTTGGAGGTGTTGGTGGTTTTGAATATCAATAGATCAAAGTGCAAAAAGCGATGGAAAAAGATATCACGACGTAACGATGAGGACGGGGGTGACGGTACGAAGGTTGGAATGGTGCTGCTTCGATACAACAGCCTAGACGCGGCCAGTGATGGGATGGAATAGTGAGGAGATGGTAGGAAGTGGTGATAGTGGAGGTTCAAAATTTTCTGTTGCACCCGGGAAAGTTCAGGTGAGAATTTAAGCCTGGTACTGAGATTGAGGAACCGATTCTAGTGGGAGAGGATCGCCACAACAAGATGCGAAGGTGCTAAAAGCAAAAAAGGGGGAGCGACAGAGTCTGGGCAGATAGGGAAAGAGGTAGAAATAGTTAGGGAGAGTTAGGCAAATAGTTACGGCAGGTTGGAGAGTACAGTGGTAGAGTATAGTGGGATAAAGGCTAACTATGGTGGGTGGTATCAATTTTTCAGATTAAAGGTACGCTTTCTTCGTCGCTACGCTACGATGAGATGGAAGCCTGGTGAAGACCCAGTGAAGCACCAGCAATTCAAGGGTACGTCTTCGAACAAACATGAGCTTTGGTGAGTGCTTGTGATTGTGATCAGGGGAACCCCCAAAATCCCCGTTTGGATCGCGTCTGGTAAGCAACAGGAATGTGAAAAATACTGGAGTCGCGTTTCATCAAGTTATGGTTTACCAGATGAGGGAGAAAGAGGGCCCTTCAGTAGTAGGATGGCCCCAAGTTGGGTCCGGAGGGTCCGTGTATAGCAACGGTTATTTTGCACCTACCGCTTGCCATGAGTCAAGACAATATCAATTTGGAATAACAAACAATGATCCCCAGCCTATTTTCATTTTGCAATGTTGTATATTGACTATTGATACTTTGTGGTAGTTTATTGTATTATTATTGACAAGACGTGGTCGCCCTGAAACACGACGACGGAGGTGCCCCAACAATCGCACCCACACAACTCAAGGTGCTGGACCAAACCTTAACATAATAGTCCGCCAGTAGCAAGTGATGAGAGGTGCATCTGGAAACCAACACAAACGTTGCTCAGGTGATAGACACGCTTGAGGCACCGAAGTGCCTATCAAAGGGTACGGGCTACATGATTTTTAGACCGTGTCTGACGCCGTTCGTTCTTCTTCTTATCTGTTGCAACAACTGGTTTTTCATTCATGAAGTCGGGGTTTTGGATAAGCTGGTAGTATTAAGCTTCTCATAAGATACTCTCTTCAATAGAGATCGCTCCCTGATGACTACACTATAGAAATAAGCCCCTAGCTGGCAACGTTGAAAATTTCACCCAGTCCTAGATAATGGCGATTTAGCCGAGTGCAAGATTAGGATAAACGGTGAAGTGAATCTGAAATTACAATTGCAAAATTCATCATCAAAACACACACCCGTAGCGCGTTCAGTGGTGCTGCTGGTCTAGGCGGCTCTCAGGTGGATAAACAACTCTAATTGGGGGCCCTTGTGCCCATCCCAACCATTTTGGTCTTCGGTGCAGCCACTAGTTTCTACTCTCGTAGTTTACGAGAATTTCCTCGTATCTGGTCGACTCAGATACATCTATGACTCCACAATTTGACCCCTTTCCAGGAATCACGCCATTACAAACTCTAATCCCTTCAATCGTTTAATCGTTCATATTACTATTATTATTACTAGCGTTGTCGTGATAATTGCACCACTTTTCATTCTTTCGCAGCCATTCGTTGATCCTACTAAAATCATAACTTCTTTATACATTAGTGGCTACGACGTTATATCTTTACTTTTTAACAACCTGGTTGATAGCATCGGCCAAGTATTCCACGTTACTATCATTGATACCAGAAATGGAGAATCTACCATCTTCAGTAGCATAGACAGAGAATTCGTTTCTCAATCTGATCACTTGTTCAGCAGACAAGCCAGTGTACACAAACATACCTCTTTGCTTCAACAAATGGTCCCAGTTGTACGAGGATTTGTCCAACTTTTCGTACAACTTGGATCTGACGGTGTTCAATCTAGACACAACGGTGTCCAAGTCAGCCAACCATTCGGATAAAAGGTTGTGTTCTTCGTTGAAAATGGTTTCAACAATCTTGGATCCGTGGATTGGAGGAGATGAGTAGATTGGTCTGATCAACTTCTTCAATTGAGATTCAATGGCCTTGGACGATTCGGCGGATTCTGTCACAATGGAAATGGATCCAGTTCTTTCACCGTATAATCCCATGTTCTTGGCGAAGGATTGACACAACGCGTATGACTTGAGTTCGTTGTTGACAACCAATTCGTTCAATCTTCTAATCAAACCAATATCCTTGAATGGATCACCAGAGGCGAACCCTTGGTAGGCCATGTCGACCAATGGGTAGAAGTTCTTGGCCTTAATAATCTCCAAAACTTCGTCCCATTGAGCTGGAGTCAAGTCCATACCAGTTGGATTATGACAACATGCGTGCAATAAGACAATTGAGCCTTCATCTTGGCTTTGCAAGGATGACTTCAAGTTGTCAAAGTCCAAGTCGTTCTTGGAGGTTTCGTAATAGTTGTAGAATTCAGGTTTTAAGCCGGCATCATTGAAGACAGCGACGTGGTTGGCCCAGGTTGGCTTTGGAACCAAGATCTTCTTGTTGGCGTAGAAACGGTTGAGGAAATCGGCAATCACACGGAGAGATCCGGTACCGGAGATGGTTTGAGATGTGACGATTCTACCATCGGCAATCAACTTGGCACCATTGGAATCCTTGTTGGAGTTGTTGAAGATGAAGTTCTTGACGATGTTTTGGAAGTTCTTGTTACCTGTGATTCCGGTATATTCCTTTTCGGTTTCTAATCCTAATAAGATTTGTTCAGCTTTCTTGACCGATTGGAAGATGATTGGCTTACCGTTGTTATCACGGTAGGCACCCACTCCCAAGTTGATCTTCTTGGTGTTGGAGTCCTTGACGTAGGCCTCGGAAATCCCCAAGATCTTGTCTGGAGGAGCCAAAGGAATCTCAGACCATTTCTTTAAGTTGGCGGTGGTAGAGAACGAAAGAACGTGTCTTTGTCTGACTACTCTGAAGGGAACGGGTCTATACATTTTGGTGGGGTTTATGGAGAGGAATTGGAAAAGAGCTACGGGTGGTAAATTTGGGGATCGATACCATGAGCTGATTTATATACGCCACAAGGATCTCGTGGCTCGACCCCACTTGAAAAATGGAAAACTGAAAATTTTCCTCGTTGCCGAAATCTGAGTCATGGTGGGGTATAACGGGACGGGCAAGGTGTGGTAGCGCGCCGGTTAACGAGGAAAGGGTTCAATAGGCGATATATAGTGGGACATACAGACCCCATTGGAGGTATTGGGTACATTTTACAGAGTCTCCAGGGCCTATATCGTCGTTCTTTCCTCCCTGTCTCGTGCCACTTTCAGGCTCAGATCCCTACCCTTCAACTAGTGGTAGCACCCTTAGGATGATTCATCGGATGGAAGGATGCACGTGAAATGCTCAAGACCACCCCGTATTCTTCCGTAGTCACCACTTCCACCAATAGAGGGAACTCCACCTTCGGGTTTTCCTGGATGGGAGGCCCACCTGTCAATTGTGTGGAGGTTCCGCTAAGAAATCCCGCCAAGTTGGTAGAGGGGTTCGAAGGTTGGCGGAACCGTCAACTATGTATCTACGCGGTGACTCTCCGGATTTAGATGTCCTTAATAACGGGATTTGGTGGTGAAAAATTAGCGGGATAGTACAATGCCGCCAGTAAATTCAGTCCATTTGTTCAATTAGCTGGTACCAATTCGGTTGTCATAGCCAACTGGGTAATTATTCATCTGTGTCGTCTGTGTCTAAAGTCCTTACCGTATTCTAAACTCCTTGATACCCCTCTCTTTGTCGCACTAGGCCAATCAACTGAAAATGCGATTGGGCGCCTTATGGGTGCAAAACGTTAGTCGTTGAAACTTCAAGGGATGGGTAAAGCGAAAGTTGAAAGAGGAAGAAGGATTTGTGTGCAAAAGTATACAACAAGTGAAACAGAACCTGAGCCCAATTACAAGGTGACCTCCGTAAAAACTCTAGTAGTTAACGTGGTTTGAAAACTAGCCTGACAAGGACAAGGATTTGGACCAGAAGATCACCAAAGAGAAATTTGAAGACAGAGGTTATTTTGAAAATTCACTTATCAACCGAATTATCCTACGCTAACCTCAATATCTATTGATCGGTTTCCATGTACGGAGTAGAGGCGAGATTAGATAGTTCTTGTTTAGAAAAACATGTCTATTAAAAAGGTGTAGGCTCGAATATCTTCGCATTTTAAAGCAGCATCTTTCAATGTTTGAGGAAGTTCCCAGACATCTGTATAGGCTAATCATGCCGAGGTATCAATTGCCTTAGGAGTTCTCTTGAGTTCAGTTTCCTTATCATAAGTACGAGTATCGTTGTGCAACTTGAAGGTATTGTAACCCCAATTGTTAGGAGTGTAGAATGTTTCTCTTTCATATGGGGTCAAGTCAATACCATCGTGTAATCTCTGTACCAAATCTGGATTTGAGGTGAAATATCTCGAGAATCCAACGAGAGTACGGTCGTTATCGATATCCTCCAATAGGGTCTTAAAATGTGGCGCATCATAGGTGTAGTTTCCACTCTTTAATATGATCCCCTTCCAGATCTGACTGACGAAAGCATTGGTACCTTGTTGGTCTTCAAACTTCACATCAGTCACACCATTGACTCTTGGTTCGACGATAGAAACGTATGCCAATTCCTTTCCAGCATCAGCCCTCTTTTGCAACTCGTGCAAGAGGTAGCTGAAAGTGGTCACTGGGTGGACAGTGTCCTTGGGACCAAGAATACCTTGAGCTGTGGCCCATGGAGAGAATCTAATGGCAACTCTGTGAGCACCAATGGTTTCACTCAATCTATCAATCAATTCCAAGGCAAAACGGGCTCTATTCTCAATGGAGCCACCATACTTATCGGTTCTTTGGTTCGAGCTAGGGTGGAGAAATTGATCCACAAAATAACCATGAGCACCATGAATTTCAAAATAATCGAATCCAGCTTCAATCGCATTCTTTGCAGCCTGGGTATAAGTATTATAGATAAAATCGTGGATTTCTTCTTCAGTCAAAGCTCTTACTGGGTTACCGGCCTCGATGGCTGCTTTCTTGGATTCTTCGGTTCCATAGATAGCAGAAGGAGCAATCAAGTCAAGTCCATGGTCTTTCAAGAATTGGGCATTGGCCACTCTACCCAAGAACCATCCTTGAATTGCGATGTACGAGCCGTTCTTGTGGACTTCGTCGGTGATTTTCTTCCAAGCTTTGACTTGTGCATCTGTCCAGATTCCGGGAACGCTGGGAGATCCACCAGCAGCAGCACCAACGTAAGTGGCTTCAGAGATAACCAACGACCCCTTGTACTTGGTTCTATCTTCGTAGTATTGAATAGCCAAGTCGGACGGAGTGTGGTCTTCCAAAGCCCTGCGTCTGGTAGTAGGAGCAAACACAACTTTGTGGGAGAGTTCGTTGTGTCCAACCTTGATGGAGTTGAATACCTTGGTGTTCTTTAAAGCATCGATCTTGACAGGAGTAGCGGAGGCCATAGTGAAATATACGCAATGAAAAGTTGACGGAAAGGACGAGGATATCTAGAAGATAGTAAGATCTCAGTCTATGAACGGAGGGAGGATGCTGGGTATTTATAGTGGGAGCTCTGTAAAGCCTTCATCCACATTTTGCAACGGTTGCAGATATGATTAGTAACCAAAACTGAAAAATGGTACTGCGTATGATCCTTAATTAGTTGAGATGTTGAGAAGCCACATAATAGCATGAACGGAAGGGGACGAAAGGGTTTTGGCCGAAAGATAATCTATAAGAAGCCAGAATGGTTGAAGTAAGAAACCACCCAGTACCCCCATTCTATATCTGCTCACAGTTTAATTACCACGTTTATGCTACCATTGAAGGGTTCTAGCTAGGTTTGTCCGCATGCCATATAATCTCAAGTCCTTAGTAATCATCTTTTTAGCACCTTCTCGGAGTTGCTTTTCCAGATTCTTTTATTTTTTGCAGCTATAGTTTATTAGTCAGTATATGCTAATATTGGAGAAGAGGAGGAGAAAATTATACATGAATAGAGTCTGTTACACGTTCCACCTCTAGTGCTGTGCAAAGTACCCTCTCATTTGAAGCATTAATATAGCACTTTTGAAGCATTTATTTTGCACATTTGAAGCATTTATACTGCAATTTAATTGACCCTCAGTCTAAAGCTACACAATTTAATGCTTTTACATTAATATTTGAGCTAGGAAGCTATAAACACCCTTTGGAAGTACGAATTTGATAGCAGATTAAAATAGTTAATGTGAACTTGCGTAAAGAGTACTGTTATGATTCATAGTTTCAATCTGGTTATCAGTGACAGATATTCTCATCCATATATTACCGCTAAGCAAGCACAAGCTACACCATGTAGTAGCACGCTTGCGCTTGGTTTAATCTTCTTCTTTGTCTTCTATATGAGCTCAAATGCATCCGTATTCTTATACGTAGTGAAAGAATACATGAACTAGTCAATCGTCGCTACCACTTTGTCTTTGAGCTCTACGTGTTGAAAGTGACCGATTTTGAAAGACGTTCGAAACTAGTGAAAGGGACTGATTTGATATATTTGTAATAGACATAGATTTTGCATTTTGCATTTTCTTACAATTACGAAAATATACCAAAAAACTTCGCATATTCAATTTTTGAGTATAGTTCTGTTTCATCGATACGATCTAAATAATAAGGCTATTTTGTATTCGGATCTTGAATTCGATGTATCTGGGTAGCATAAAATGCCTTCCAGATATTACGTTACGTAAAGAAACACGGACTTTGAATCGGTATTAATTAAAAGTTGGTCGCTTAGAAAAATATTACATAATAATTTGTGATTATTCAATCAAAGCCGAAATGTTGCATATTGTATTTCTTTGAAAGCTATGCAGGAACTGGATGAGTTGAGAATTATATCAAAAACAAAGACAATGGAAACAGACTGCGCAAGGCTTGTAGTCTAAAGGCAAGATATGGAAAATACTCTCTGCTCAAATGAAGTTAATAACAAGTATTCATATAATTCGTGGTCGTAACTCTGTCTGCGAGCAAAGAGCAATAATTCCAAAGTAGAGGTAGTACTGTTTTGAAGATTAATTTTAATTTGAACGCTAAATTGTTTTTTTAAATGGGAAAATCGCCAAAAAAACGTCAAAAAAATAATCTTTACTGACACAGCAAGTAAAGCAAGGTAAAAATATTACTAAAAATAAGGTTGTATAGTGTAGTGGTTATCACGCTCGGTTTTGATCCGGACAACCCCGGTTCGAATCCGGGTACGACCTTTTTTTTGAAAACCAAATCTTTGTCTTTATTGATAATGTTCGACACCTACCAGCATACTAATGACAGCTAAAATGAACCTAGTTACCTTTACAATCTTTGGAATGATGCTATGATAAGTAGTTTGAAGGTTAACTCGATCCCATCGAGCTCATCAATTAGTCACGTGACCATATTTTTTTTTCACTTCCTAAATATATTTTAAGGTGATAAGATGAAGAGATGAGGACCACAATAAGTATAGACTAATCCTTGCCAAAATGATCAGAACTGCGTATGTACTACCAGGAACTCGAAAAGATGTCTTTATAGCACGGATCTTCGTGTCTACATTTTTGGAACTATCTCAAAGCAATTACTAACCGTTGTAGCAAACCTAAAACTGCTCGTACCAAGAGAGCTGTCGCTAAGACAGAGGCCAAGTTGGTTGAAAACACCAAAACTGCATTGTTTGTTCCTGGATCCACTGGAAATAGGTTCTTACATGATGCCATGTGTGATCTTCAAGCATTAAAGAAGCCATACGTGAAAAAATTCAGCAAAAAGAATGATATTAGACCCTTTGAAGATGCCACTCCTTTGGAATTCTTTTCTGAGAAGAACGATGCTTCCTTAATAGTTATGTCCACACACAACAAGAAGAGACCTAACACGCTTATATTCACGAGATTTTTCAACCACAAAGTATATGACATGCTTGAATTGTCCGTACAAGACAATCACAAATTATTACAAGACTTCAGAAAAACAACTTTCCCAATTGGTTTGAAACCAATGTTCACATTCAACGGTACTGCTTTCGACTCCAATCCTGTTTTCCAACAAATCAAGTCAATGTTTTTGGATTTCTACCGTGGTGAAGAGTCCGACTTACAAGATGTTGCAGGATTACAGTCCATCATTGCATTATCAGTCGGAGACATTGAAGATGCCAACCCAAAGAATTTACCTCTCTTGCATTTCAGAGTGTACAAATTGAAGACTTATAGATCTGGCCAAAAGTTGCCAAGAGTCGAGGTTGACGAAATAGGTCCTAGATTGGACTTCAAGATCGGTAGAAGACAGGTTCCAGCTCCTGACTTAGAAAAGGAAGCCATGAAAAGACCTAAGCAATTACAAGCCAAGGTCAAGAAGAACGTCTCCACCGATTTCATGGGTGACAAGGTTGCTCAAATCCATTTGGGTAAGCAAGATTTGGGTAAGTTGCAAACAAGAAAGATGAAGGGTTTGAAGGCTAAGTATGATCAAGACAGTGATTTCGATGATGAAAACGAGGATGACTTTGTTGACGCCGTTGAGCACGACGAACCTCAAGCCAAGAGACAAAAAGCTTAGTGTATAATATATAGAGCAAGTATTGTGTGTATTCAGAAAGGAATAGATATGAAGTAATTGAAAAAAATTCATAGGAGTAGATGTTAATTGTTGCGAAAAGTGGTATCAACAAAGCAGAGAGACAAGTGGAAGAGGGGAAAGAAGAGAATCCAGTCCAAATTGGAGTGAGAGGACAAAAAGAGAAACATTATGAGCTCATCATAACAACAAAGAGTAATGCTAGTTAGCGTTCGTCTAAGTAAAGCTTCTTTATATTCTATAGTACGACATTACGTAATCCTCTTAATTTTTCATCAAAATAATCGAAACTTGTTGATGTTTATTGGCAGCAAAACTCATCTTTCTCCCCCAAACCAGCCATGTCTACGCAAGTTTCTATATTCAAGCCTAGGAGAGTAGTCAGCTCGGCACCATCAACAGCGGCGTCGTTGGAACCAAGCATATCACTTCAAAATGACACGATTACCTCCATTAACTCACAGTTCAAAACAACAGCTTTGGAACTAACAAAGAACGAAAAATACTGTGTCTCGAAATTACCGGCTTTGCCCGCAGTTTTCGACCAACAACAAGGTCCCGAACTTTTCAACGCTTACTCAGACCACGAGTCTAATTATTCGCTTGTAATTGGCGAAGATGCCATCCATGTGTGGAGTTATAAGTCTACTGATCAAACACCATTATCGATCCAGTTCCCTATCGAAACAACGAGTGTAGTGCCATTGGCCATCCTCACCAAACCATCCAGTGGAACTTCTCAGGATCCCGGCTTGGTAATCATTGACTCATCTTCGGGACTCATCAAGTTCTACGAAAGTGTGCAACACGCCCCTGCATTGGGTTTAATCAACAACAAATCGTTGGAATTGACCATTCCTATCAACCATCAAAAGGGCGAATATATAACTTTGGCAGAAAATGTGGAACCTGCCGGAATTGCTATTGCAACCTCGTGGAAACGGTGTTTTCTAATCACATTAAGAGATTTCAAGAGTAAGCCGCAATTGTCAAGCACGGAAATCTTATCTAACAATAAATCGAAATACTTATCGTATATCTTTGGGTCAGACGGTACCAATGAGATTTTTGATGAAATCGTTAGCATCAGATCTGGAAGAATTACCAACCACGGTTTAACACAAGAAATCTTCATATTGGATTCTTCTGGTGGTTTCAATACCATCACCTATCAACTTCTTTCTGCAAATGGCTCACCGTACGTCGATAAGAAGAAATCTTATACTCATAATTTATCCTCGTATATCAAAAGCAGTATCGATGGATATCTTCCGGGAGCCAATCTTGAAATCAATTTTTTGGACTTATGGCCACTCTTGAGTCATGAGAATATATATGTGGGACTTTGTTACGTAAATGAATCATACAAGAGATCAAGCAAGGACAGTAACTTGCTACTCTTGACCATAAAAATCGACTCTACTGGTGGCTTACTTTACGGTTCCCACAAATTATTGAGATACGACCCGACCAACAACCCAACACACCAAAAGCCTAAGTTGTTTTTGCCAAGGCCTGGAAAGACTGCATTTGTGATTACAGAAAATTCTTTGATTATCACTGATCTCAATGTTTCATACGTGGATGGCAATTCCAGTCAATCCATTTCGTACTATACACCAAGATGGGAGGATAAAATAAACTTCAAAGCAAATGTTGAGATCTTGGGATATGGATACGAAGACAAATCCACCTACAACAACCCATCTATAATATTATTAACAAAAAATAATGGAATCCTAAGAATCGAAAGATTCCCGGATATCAATGGAGATGAAGGTTCAACCGACTTGATTGATCCTTTCCATATCATCAAATCGCACATTGAGCAAGCTATTTTCTACTCTAGATCACATGAAATAGAATTTGATGTATCTCAAGATTTCGCCGATCATGTCGTTTTCCGTGCCATCATCGCAATTATTGAAGACATCAACAATTCATCTTCTCCATATTTGCCAATTTTCTTGCCTTCCATCAGTGAATTCCTTTCACTCAAGGTGGATTTGTTTCAAAAATTAATAAAGTATTCAGCCAGAAACTTCCCATCTATTTGGTCTGAAATTTTACCTTCGGTTGTTGATTCATTAGAGAAGACGGATTTTGCGTTGAATTTGTGGACTCAAATTGAATCAGAAAAAGCACATTCAAATGCTCTAAAATCTATATTGGAAGAGATTGTAATTGAATCGAAAGTTACTCCATTGAACAAGAAAAGTGATGATGTCTTGAGGAAATTTTTTAGTCATGGAATTATTGCAATCAACGAAGTTGTTACCAAATTTGTCGAGCGTTTGTTGGCTGACAATTTCTCTCTACCAGTTCTCATTTCATTGATTGTTAGCTCGCTGTATTATGGTATATTCAAGAATGAAGTCCAGTTTTTTGTGGAAAACCCCGATATTCCCATTAGAAAACTTTGGATATTCGATACTGCGTTACTTATCAGAATCGAGGAAGCATTCACCAGCGAATATTGTGAATCATCAGATAAGATCAGTACCCAAAAAGGACAGGAGAACTTAATCAAGTTATGCGAGGTCTTGTATTATTTTGTCACCAGTGCCATTAACTATATGAAACTCAATGACCGCACCAACGACCAATTAACGGAGTACGTAAGGTGGTACAAGTCAAGAAACACTCACTGGGTTAAAGCATTATTAAGCCAAAATTTGTCCAAAGAAGCCATCGCAATCACCGAAAAGTATCATGATTTTGCCTCTTTGGCACAGATATTGGAAGATGAACGCAAAAAGATCCAGGAAATTTACGGAGACAATAGCTTTGAAGTCGACGAATTACTTCAGAGATATGTGTATTATTTTGACAAATACGAATACGAATTCGCTTCTCTGTTGTATGATTATTATGTCAAGACTGAACAAATTCAACCACTTCTATTGAGCTTTACTAATTACAAAGCTCATCTCGAACAATACTTTGATAAGAATTCGAGAAAAACCTCAAAATTTTCGTGGATCCGTTATCTTTTGGACGAAAATTTTTCCAAAGCTTCCACCGTTCTCTATGAATCCGCCTCTCAATTTCAAAGAGGTGATGATTTAGACAAGAAAGAATTGAAATACTCATTAGCCAAGTTGTCGTTCATTGCATCGAAAGGTAAATCACAGGCTCCAATTGACGAAGATATAGACCTTGATGATGGTGATAAACACACTCCATCTAAGGTCAGCGACTTCTTAACAGAGACAGAAAATAATTTGACAAAGATCAAGAGTCAAAAGAGACTCTTCCAATCTTTGATCAAAAACTACGGAGGAGAAGTTCAATTATTGAAATTTGATAATATTCTCAAAGGGTTCAAAAACTCTCAGATTGGTAATAGTATAGCTCAGACGTTATTGAGTGAATCATTTGACGAATTGGTATCCAATAAGCAATTAGACACGCTTGATCTAATCAATTGGTTGACTCTTTTGAAGCCTAGTATTACTGATGATAAGGGGTTTGGATATGCTTTAAAGGTAGCATCGCTAGTTGAAGATCAAAATTTGTATGACTACTATACTAAATTGGTGTGGTTAAGACTACTCACCATTGGTGATGACTGGTCTATATTGGAAAAGTCCAACTTGAAGGTCACCACCGATGCACATAAGAAGCAAAAAATCAGAAACACTGTTTTCTTCAAATCTTTAATAGAAATCGACTTGGACCCAAAATTGATCTATCAATTAAACTCATTATTGAACGAAAATGGAGCGATTAAAGATGAGAAGGTTGAAGATGAATTGATTGCAATCAATTTAAACGAAACGTTGAGTGAAAGGTTACGTGGATTTTTTGAAAAGTACGATTTCAAGGACTGGATAGAGTCGATCAAGAATGAGGCGAAAAGATAATAAGACCATCAATAATGTCATATAGATTATACATGTACATTAATTTTCTATTATATATTATACACTAATTTACACCTGATAGAAAATCATGACCATTCAGTATAGTTCACTCTTTGGAAACTTTTATTCTCTTATTCGGATTCGTACGTCGTGTCTTCTGGGCCATCCTCTCCGTCCTCTTCTTCCTTTTCCAACTTTATTCTGACCAATGCCTCTGGTAAAGGAGTTTTGGTTTCATAATCACTGTCTGAATATTTCATCAATCCCAACGACGCCAAAGAAATGGACTTGACCACGTTTTGCCAGTTGGCCAATATGAGTGCCACGCTCTCTGTCCCTCCCTTCATGGTCTCTATTTTGTCTCCAACTTGTTCCAAGTTATTGGCTAGTTCAGATGTGAGTTGTCGAAACTCTTGGAGCATCTCCAAATCGGCTCTTTTTTCCACGATTTTTTGGTGGTATATGTTATTTTTCAGCATTGTTTGTCGCTATATGTATGGGGCATTCATGTGTAGGTTATCTAGTAGGTTGAAGAAGAAAAGTTGATGTCTGTTGTTTGTTATGATCTTAAACTAGTTCTAATTGATTTGATTCACGTGATTGCGCTTCTTAAGATCTGTGTTAAGCTGTGCTGACATAAGCAGGTAGGTTTGTATAAAGAAAAGCAAGGCTCAAACTACGAATTAATGAATTGTGAACGGCTAGAAAACAAAGCTCGAGATCACCAGAATTGCTTATATTCCTAAAAGCTCCAGTTAGGTGAGGATAACACGACAACTCGTTATCGTTGTAACTTGGTGCGGACTTTCAAATATTTGAGAGCCGGAAAATTGTCAATTTATAGACTTGTTCCAATAAAATGGGCAGGAGAATTTTAACGAGGCTAAAGCAAGTAGAACTGAAGTCAATAAAAGAAGTTGATACTGATAGTATCTCTATTCATGATTTGGACCGACTGTGTTCATTTATAGTCATATCTAATGCTATACGGTCTAGTTGAGAGTCATGTAAGACCGCAAATGTTCACCAACGACTGAGAACATCACTTTTGCGTATTGGGTGCTATCTGAAGAGAACAGGGATAGAGGAGAATCAATTGGGGTTTGGGGGTGTCTTACAAGTAACTTTAACCGAGAGTCATGCTCTTGATTATAAACCTTATATGAAAAAAGATATTTAAGGAAACATAATTAGAAATGTGGTGAAACAACGACGGCTTGGCAGAAAGTCTAGCAAGACAACACACAACAGAAGCTTTATTAAGGGGTGTGTAGAATTCACTTTCATACGCTTCGGAGTGATCTAAATCAATGTTGTATATATATCTATACAATTGTTCTGATTTATATGTTTTACAATTCAGATAACAACTAACGATGCATCGTGACGAATTCATGCTCCTTGCCTCAATTGAAAAGCAAATGATATCGGTGACTTCCAATTTAGAACAGCTTCACTACGACCTTGGTTTTGTTACACGCAAGTTGGAACAGATAAATGCAACACTTGAAGCCAATGGAAACCGTACAGAGCATAGAAGGCCCCAGGAAATATATAGAAAAGTTTTACAGAGTTATATGATTTGGAGGAAGCGGGCTATGGCTATGTGGGGAATGGATCGGTCAACAAGTCTAGCTGATATTCCAGATGAAATACAAAGAAAGATATTAGACTATCTTTCTCAAAACGATGTGTTTGACTACTGTCTAATGAGCAAGAGATTCAATAAGTTAGGGCAACAAAAATTGCTCAAGAGGCTCTATGTTGTCTCTGATGATTCTTCGGATTCAATGTACGAATTTGAAAACAACTCTATCAGAGCATTGCGTTGCAGTGGTCAATCAAAGTATACGTTTGTCGAGCATTTCGACTTTCTAAGGCTTTGTTCGAGCCAGCAAACCTTTGAATATCCTATTGAAGAAATTTGTTTTTGGAATACAGAGATTACTACGGGAGTGTTGAAGACACTTGTACAAAAGTTGCCAAACACACATATCCATGTTCATGGACGAGGCGAAGAGCAAGTACGATTTCTTGCCCCAGTGAATATCAAGTTGAAACTATCAGAACTCGAAATATCTATAAACAATACCAATATTCCACTTCTTCCTTCGAACTTGAAATCATTAACCATTCATATTGGATCCTCTCAAAGCTTTAGTCAACGTGATCTCGATGCAACGTTTAGGACTACTCTCAATGCTTGGAGAGATACAATCAAAACATTGAGGTGCCTCCGCATATATACATACAATTCGAGTGTACAGTCGGTGCTTCTGTCTCTTGGTTTGACTCGTAATGGAACAAAATTGAATCTTGATATACTTGAAATTTATCTGGACCGGTCAAGTGACATACGCTTGGACTTTTTGGATACGGATAAATTACAGCAACTAACCTTGATCAACACACACATTAGGGGTGACTACTCTCTTAAACTGATAAAGTGCATTTGTTCCAAGATTAATTTGAATAACTATAATGTACGTCAATTTATAACATCAGACGCACGCATCATTCCACGTTCCGTTGAGTTGTTGATTATTCTTAACTCGTATGACATGAGGCAGGGCATAGAGAAGTTTTGTAAAAAGGCAGAGTATCCATCATTGACTACACTCCAGATTGACGGAGTTTGGTACAAACTTTATCGAGTAGCAGGAGAATTTTACAAATCAGAAATTTATCGGAAATGGCCCGAGAGTGAAAAGTATACCTAGTTGTGGTTGCAAAATATCAAAAAATAACCTGGGACAGAAATCTTTTGTCCTACGAAGGAGTTAAATCGCTCTAGAGTGCTAATAAAACGGATGATAATGGTTGAAGAATATGAGTTTGTAGCTTTATATGAATAGTATTGAATTTGTGCTTTTGATACAATACAGATAGATACTGCGAACCTGCAAGTTGAAAGAACTGACTCAAGAATAAACAAACGGCTCAACATTGAATCTAGGCAAAAGCTGGAGATTCGTACTTGCAAACACTGCTATTGAGAACCACATCACCTACATCTCTTGATTTCATTCGATAGGTTTGTGCAACTCGTAACAGTTTATAAGAATACTTACACTGAGGTGGAAAAACTCAAGGGACAATACGACAAATTGATAAGAATTCAAGAGATTTCCGATTCGCCGAATAATGCTCACCAAAAATCAGAAATTGAAGTACAACCAGAGGAGGAAAAAAAATTGCAGCCATTTAAAAAACGTGACCACCGTCACGAGAGAGTGCTAGCGGTTTGTTTACATTAAAGATACCAATCATAACAACTAATAGAAGAAGTTAACTATCCACCAACTAACCCCAAAAAGACACTACAACTCGTCAGAAGTATTCCAACATGGCCAGGAAATCAATAGACTTTGCTCAATCCTTACTAAAGTTCCAGGGCAAAGTTCCCGCTTCCGAAACGAACGAAAAACAAATTACACAGCTGACTTCAGACAATTACAAGGGTTCACATACGGATTCCAACAACCATGAAAGTGAGATAAAAGCCAATGTGGATCCAGAGGACGAGAGTTCTTTAAAGACAAAATACATTCTTCAAAACAAGTCCTTAGCTCGCAGCAACTCTGTCATGATGAGAAAAATCAGTGATATGGAAACAAGGATCAGTGGTTTAGTACAAGAAAACATGAAGCTACGGAAATCAAAGGCAAACTATGATCTGGAGTTGAAGAAGATATTGGAAGAAAAAATTGACCGTCTTGAAACTAATTTGTTTGGCAAATTCACAGAAATATTTCATACAATGAAAGCAATAAGGGTGGAAGAGGGATTACCTAGTAATCCTCAATTGGATATACTAAACGATATCAACCGTCCCATTACATCGACCCCAATAGAGAGCGAAGCAAATTTGTTAAATCCATTTGGATTCATCACTTCTTCTGAACCCATAATACCGGACTCATTAACGATAAAAAAATCCTTTTCGAAAAGCACAAGTTTAGGTCCAGGTGATCTCGATTTCGAGTTGGGACGAATTAAATCAAGTAGCCCTACGGGGTTTCTGGTCTCCGAGTTTGTTCAAAGGCCCAAGTTTGAAAGGCAAGAAAGACTGACTGATGTTAGAGCAGGTTCGCTAGATACTTCTGAACATGAATCTAGTACAAGTTTAAATCAAACCTTTATAGAGGAAGGTACCTCTGATAACATTGTGAAGAGTGACAAGTTCTCAACCATTCTAGAAGAAAAGGAGCCATCAGATATGCTCAAAAGTTTTGAGATATTCAAGGACGAAGCACCCCTCAAAACTTTGAAAATATTTAGCGGCAAAAGTCAGCTGCCAATTAAAATTCTAAGTGATAAGCCAGCCCAGCCTCATGAAGATAAGTTAATAGAGGATAAAGATCACAGTAATGTAACAGATAAAGTTGATTCAATTGAAGTGAAAGCTGAACCAATTGAGGTCTCAAGATCTCGTCGCAACCGTAAAAAGGTTGACTATACACCCGTTCCATTGAGAGCAAAAATGAGAAGAGAGTCAGTTAAACTCATGGATGCCGTTGGAGAAAACGTGTTGATAAATTATGCTGTCAATAAAAAACCGGTGAAGCAGGAAATAGTTGAAACTAACGACGAAGTTGAGTCTATCAAGAGTACCAAAAGGAAAAGTGAAGATTCAGATCCAATGAAAAGTACGAAGAGAAAACCATTGAGTGTGATGAAGGAAAGTATAACTAACACAAGTAATGTAAAAATGGGGAAAGATAAACAAAAAAAGTCCAAGAACGACTTACAATTAGTAACCAAATTGGACAAGGAAAACCAACACGCTGCTAAGCTTTCGGTTTTTGACTTTGAAGAGGAAGGAAAGAGGAGAGAATCAGTATATGTTGGAAAGAAAAGTATAGCCAAGAAGAACAGACGACAAACCTTGTTATGAGAAATGCTCGGGGACTACAAAAACCAATTAAAAACCATTATTATTAATACAACCTAAATGAAGGACTAAACACTCATTTTCATTTTAATTGGACCATATGGGTCATATTCAGAAATTTCGAAGTCCTCGAACTTGAAGTCATCAATCGAAGTGATTTGTTCTGCTCGTTCAGCCTTGATATGAAGCTTAGGAAAGTTACGTGGTATTCTGGTCAATTGTTCCTTCAAGGCATCGATATGATCCAAGTAGACATGTGCATCACCCATAGTATGAATGAATTCTCCACAGTCCATATCGACGATGTGAGCAATCATTTTGGTTAAAAGTGCATAAGATGCAATGTTGAAAGGTACCCCCAAACCCATATCACATGAACGTTGGTAGAGAAGACATGATAATTTTGGTCTGACAGTTTTTTGTTGTTTAGAAGTATTGGATGAAGGAGATTCCGAGGGGAAGTTGACGTAGAATTGACAGAAAACATGACATGGAGGTAATGCCATCTTGGCGAAGTCTGGTGGGTTCCACGCAGACATAATGATTCTTCTGTCATATGGATTGGTTTTCAACTTCTTGATTATGTCGGATAATTGGTCAAACCCTTGGCCAGCGTAATCAGCATCACAGTCGGTGTATTCGGCACCGAAATGCCTCCACTGGAAACCGTAAACTGGGCCCAAATCACCTTCTCTTCTATGAGTCAACCCAATGGAATCCAAGTATTCACGAGATCCATTTCCTTCCCATATACGGACCCCCTTTTCCGCCAATAATTTTGCATCTGTCGAACCAGCAACAAACCAAAGGAGCTCATGGATGATCGCCTTGGAGAAGACCTTTTTGGTGGTCAATAATGGAAAACTATTCTCGGATAAATCGAATCTTAATTGTGGAGGTGCGAAGAGCGAACGGGTTCCGGTGCCTGTTCTATCGGGACGATTTTCACCCTCGTTGATGATTTTCTGGCACAAGTCGAGGTATGCTTGTTCAGCGCTGTTTTCAGGAAGTGTCATTGTGAATGGTTGGTCAAGAAGAAGTGATTCATATAAAACATCAATACATGTTAAAACGCGTAAATTAAACGCGATGGTAGCGCGCTTGGGGAGAGCTAAATAGACTCGATGTCGTGCGTAAGCCAAAGCACTTGACATAATCATCTGTAGAGAGCTTATATAATCGGACTAACCCAATAAGAACATCGAAGTACGTATATTTGTGTCAGTTCTGCTATTCTACGATCTTTCATCCATCAAATTGGCCGAGTTTGCCTGGTTTCACAATCGGTCTCTTCTCAAGTTTATTGCAGTTCTTTATGTGTAATAATCAATATAAGAACCCAGCAGTTTATTATAAGAAGACTGGTGGCTTAAATCTTTTAGATGAAGATGAATCTGTAGTACTTCCTGAAGTCTAGTACATTTCACAAAACTCATAGGTAAGAAAGATGGAATGTCTGCCTTTTTTGGGTGCAAATCTTCGATATATGTGGGTGCAAATCCTCTGTATGTACTAATTTGTGCTCATCTTTGCTGATCAAAAGGAGATCACAAGTACGTATGGTGCTTGGTACCACTAATCAAGGCCCATGTCGCTATCTATAAAGTTCAACTGGAGATACTATACGACCCGTCAATATAACCATGTCCAAAGGTGTGTTTTAGGTGCGCGCACGTCTTGTTTTGTTGTACCAGATGCATCACGTGCCACACTGACATAGCAATGTTACGTCATAATTACTTCAATGTTGCAGCCACCACAGGTACCCACACGGGTGACCAATAAGTAGTCTTTGGTTTACAATTGAGCTCCAATACCATTTGATGATACTCTACGGTGTTTCTTAACATACTCTTGTATTTTTTTCTAGCTAATCCTAAACGGAAACCTGAACCTTAGTTAAGCCTTGAACTTCACCAATAAGCAGCTTACTTCTTTTCACCAAAGATGGCGTCAGAAGCTTGTTGGACAAAAGACTTGTCCTTGCTTGAGGTGGAGTCACCAATGGCATTGTCAACACCGTCAGTGACGTGGTCCTTGGCCTTACCGAGGGTAGACTTTTGGGAGTCTGGGGTGACGGCGCTGGAAACTTTGTCTGAGATATCTTTTCTTCCTAAGTCTGACATATTGTAATAATTGATAGATGATGATTTAAAAAAAAGTGGTGAAGGTGGATCATCACCTTGTCTTATATAGTCCTCAATTGAAAAGACACGTATTCGGTACCAGTGTGGAACCACTATAGAGATGCTGGTTGTTAGCAGCAATAGCCGCATTTTCTTGGGTTGCTGTTTCAAAAATAGGGTACGTATGAAGGCATCGAATGACATTCTGCATCAAACGTTATTATATAGCAACCAAGGGGTACACTTGTGTCACGGGCGATTATTTGCCACGGCCAGGCTTTGAACCAAGGCTTAGAAGGGGAAGTACGACATAGGCTTATATTTTTACGACTCTAGGTAGGGTGAACGTGATATCCTTGGAATTAAGCGCTAACCTAAACACCACCAACACCAATGGAGTTATACTTGCAACCACAGAAAGTACTTGAACCACCTAGGCTCCACCAAAACGGCCCGGGACTCCGCAATTGTAATTGGCGCAACATTGGCATCGTGTGATAACGTTTGCAACGTACCTTTGATCACCACTTTGCGTCCCTTACTTTCAACCACCTTTGCTCTTAACACCACCGTCGAATTGGGTGGGGCCTGGTTGGCAAAGTCAATCGACAACTGGGCAGTCACTCCTCTTTTGGAAGGGAGCAACGGGAACCCACAGAAACATAACCCCTCGTCTAGAATTGTCGACACTATTCCATTATGTATTCCTCCATCTTGACTGACCAACTTATCTCCTAAATGGTAGTATCCTGTCAATTCCCCTTTGGACTCGTTCATCAACAATATTGGGTCGATTTCAAATAAGTCTTTGCCATTGAGCAACCCTGATCCAACGTGACTGCCATGATGCTGGTCCGGGAATGTGTGACTGGAGTATGTGAGCTTTGTGTTGGGGTCACTTGCGAGCTGTTTGTACTCGTCTAGTGCTTGTATTTGCTGGACCACGTCTTGGTTGAAGTGTACAAGCTTCTTGTCTCTGAGGTTACTCTTTCTCCAGTGTGACGGGAACGCCACCACGCCGAATCCAAGAGCAACAAGAGGCGCAGTATTTCTCACAAGTCCTCTGAACATCAATGTAGGTACAGATAGGGTACAATTGGGCCGTTTCAAGACCGATAGTAGGGTTTAATCTTGGTCTTTAACTGTTTCTACATAGTCAAATCAATTAAGAGATGATTGAATGCGTATATGCAGGCAGACGAGATCCGGTATTTATCACGTGATACGATTCTATCAGTTGTTGTACCGCCATCAAACACTTGGACCATGCTACTTATAAACCTGCGACTCCTTATACATGCTAAAATCCATATATTTGAAGTTTTTGTTTGCGAATATCGATTTTCAACTGTTTCGATACCATATCAAAAACAACTGGAAATCTTGTATCACGTGATCTAGTTTTGAATACGACATATGATTGATTGTTCTACGTTAATACAAATACTCCATCCAAGGTTGTCCAGTGGCATTTCCCCCGGTTTTCTTACTTTTTAATCTAAACTTAATCATATATTTTATTCGTTTTTCGTCTATCTGGTCAATTTTGCCCCAGAATATTTCTGAATCAACTCGATGAGTTTAGGAGGGTTTGCGCCGATGATGGTATCTACCTTCACTCCATCTTTGAAGAAAAGACAAGTTGGCATAGCCGTGATTCCGTACTCTGCAGCTACATCTTGAGCTCCATCGACGTCCACTCTTCCAAACTGGACTTCTGGAACCTTTTCGGCTAAAGCTGCAAATATTGGTTCCAATGCTTTGCATGGACCACACCAATCGGCGTAGAAATCAATCACCGAGAGTTGTTCCTTGTTGGCGATATAACTGTTGAACTGTTTGAGATCAGGAAGCTCTTTGACTTCACTTTTTTCGGAATTGGCTGCGCTATATTGGCGGAATTGGTGCTTGAAAAATTGGGAACTGATTCCGCCTTGGAGAGCGGAAGTTGAGTTTCTCAAAGCAGTACGTGAGGCTAAAGTACGCAACATCTGGGTGGAGAAACGTTGATTGAAGTTAATTAGTCAGAGTTGAAATATGTATTTGTTCGTGCAAACCTCGATTTGATCATGAGTATATGCAGGACAGACTGATAAATTGTGGAGACATGCACGATAAAAGCAGTTGGACCTGGGGAGATTTGTATAGTTCTGGGGAGACCGAAGATATAGCTGGTCAAGCTCAGGACATGAGTATATCTGCTATGCCTTTAATATAACTAACATTACTTATTCGAGTTCAGTACTAACTTTGAGTAGTGTTTAGTTATACTCTCATGTGACTCGCCACGTGACCTCATCTCTATGCGATGGGTTTACATTGATTTTTTTTCAACCAAATTAATTCTTCCTACAGTCTTTCACATAAAAGCTTTCTATCCACGTAACGAAAATGGGTGTTGCTAACAAAGGAACCAAGCGTTCTGCTGGAAAAGATATCAAGAAGGTAACCAAGAAAACCAAGGTTGTTGAAAAGCTTCCCTCGCCCGAAATCTCCTCTGAATCTGAGGCAGAATCTGAATCTGAAGATGATGATTTATCCGATGGAGTTGAAATCAATGCTTCGTCTTCGGAAGACGAATTAGACGACCTCTCCGAAGATGAAAAGTCCGAAGAAAAGGTGACCAAGAAAGAAGTCAAGGCCACCAAAAAAAGGTCTACTCCTGAGGAAGAAGAGTTTGATGAAGAAGAAGAAGAAGAAGTTGAACAACAATCCCAAGGACCAATTGATCCTAACAAGAAGACTTCCGCCGAACAACACGCCGAACAAAGAAAGACACTTGCTGAACGTAAGCTTCAAAGAAAATCCGGTACTCAGGTACAACAGATCAAGAACTTGTGGGAAAAACTTCGTGTAACCAAGCCTACTCCTCCTAAGCAAGTACGTGACAAGTTATGTGACGAAATCTGGGAATTGGCCAAGGATGTTGTGTTGGATCTTGTGATGAAGCATGATGCTTCCAGAGTTGTTCAGACCTTGGTCAAATACTCTTCTAAACCAAGAAGAGATACTATTGTCAAATCTCTTAGAGGTAACTACTACTTATTAGCCACCTCATCTTATGGTAAGTACTTACTTGTCAAGCTCTTACATTATGGTTCTAAGGAATCCAGAGCGTTAATCATCGACGAACTCCACGGAAACTTGCGTAAATTGATGAGACACAAGGAAGGTGCCTATGTCATTGAAGATTTGTTTGTGTTATACCTGTCTCAAGAACAAAAATTACAAATGATCAGAGAATTCTGGGGTTCCGAATATGCCGTTTTCAAGGAGTCTGGTAAGGGAAAGACTGTCTTGGATGTAGTCAACGAATCTACTGAAAAGAAACAACTTATCCTGACCAACTTGTTCGGTACCATTAAAGCTTCTGTTGAAAAGGGTTCCACTGGTTTCCAAATCTTACATTCTGCTATGAAAGAATACATCACTATTTTGACCGCCGACATCGACGCTCATGACAAACAAATCAGAGAGTTCATTGAATTGTTACAGGACGAATTTGCCGAGTTAGTCCACACTCAAGAAGGTGCTGAGGTAGCATCTTCTTTAATTGCCCTTGCCACTGCAAAGGAAAGAAAGACCATCCTTAGAAAATTAAAGGATCACACCAAGGAATTGATCAAAAATGAATACGGTAATTTAGTCTTAATCACCGTTTTCATGACTGTTGATGATACCAAAATGGTCACTAAATTTTTCAGTGAAGAAATCTTCACTAAGGCAAACATTGTCAACTTAGCTAAGGACAAGTTTTCGAGAAGACCAATCATCTACTTATTGAAGGGATTGGATGGAAGATTCTTCAACCCATTGGTCAAAGCACAATTGGCAAAATACGAAGAATTAGCATACAGAAAAACCACCAAAAAGGAACAGGAAACTAGAAGACTGGAGTTGGCAGAATTAGCATTACCTTTACTTTACAAAAGTATTTTGGAAACTGTCGGTGAAGCTGATCCAGAAAGAACTTTTGATGCCATTTTGAGTGCCAATATCGCTGCTCAAACCTTAACTGAGTTGATCTTGACCTCAACTCCTTCTACTAAGGTGAACGAAACTTTAAGACCACAATTATTAGATGTAATCTTGGAGAAGACCGTTAAAGGAGACGTTTTAGAAGACTATCATGTTATAAATAAGGTGCCATTCATTTCAAGATCTTTGAAGTCCTTAATTCAAGGTAATGAATTTAAATGGGACAATGATACCAAAAAATTAGTGGCCACAAAAACTGAAACAAAGATTCCAGGTACTGGTGTTGAATTCGCTGTCAAAGCAATCGATGAAATTTTAGTTAACGGCAACCTTCAACTGTGGGTGACCGGCCAGGGTTCTTTCGTTATTGTTTCCATCTACGAAGTGTTGAAATTATCTGAAGAGACCGAGAAGTTTGAGGAGTTAACCACTAAATTGAACAAGTTGAAGAAAGTTCTCAAATCTGATAAAGATAATAAGGGTGCTCAATTATTATTGGCACTTTTATAGATAATGTCTACACGGCATTCGGTGCATAAATACGCAACTTGGCTTAGCGGCCAATAGTTGCTTTCCATTAAATTTCTATCTTCTTTTGTACATTAATTCATAACTGACATATTGGTATCAATTGTAGGATCTCATTTAAAGATCAAATGCCTCTTCATCCTCGTCATAATCATCCTCTTCATATTCTTCTTCCTCACTATACTCAGGCTCAGTCTCCGATTGTACTGGTGTTAATGATGTTTTTTCGTTTGAATAATCTTCATCACTTCCTTCGATTTTTCCTTCACTTTCGTCTTCACCTTCTTCGTCTTCATCATCTTCATCATCATCATCCTCTTCGCCTCTAAATAGTATGGCGTCCTCGTCTATGTCTTCTTCTCCGTATTCCCTGAACCATTCTAACTTCGTGTTACAACGGAGACACGGTAATACTTCTCCGTTGCTTTTGATCGCATTGAACCTTGTCGCTATACAAACATAGCAATAAATATGTCCACAGTTTGTGATGTATGCATTGGTCACACTGGTAGATACATAGGTTGGTTTTCCACCGGAGCTAGTTGATTTGGCGTTATTGTCGTGGCAGATAGCACATTGAGAAACAGGTAAGTTCGTGTATGGAGTGATTATGTTTTCACCTTGGGTTATCTCAGGCTTCTTGGAGCGTTGGTTCCTGACTAGTCTTTTGGCCATTTTCTTCAATTTCCCTAATTGCAACAATGGCAAAGTAAATACCAAGAATTCTGTCATGACGTTCCATACCAATTGTCTATTTTGAAACTCGAAATTGACATTATTTCCATTGAATTTGAGCAAATCAGTCACTATTGGCGTCAAAGAAATCCCGAGAAGACGGTGTGTGATAGATGGATACCTACCATTCAAGAGAAATAGCGAAAAGTTGACCAAATTGGCTATCTTCAAGGTATGATCAACTTTAGATAAGATCAATGCTTTATTGTTGAATAAGATATTACGCACCTTTTGAGTCAATTTTTCTGCTGTGCTGATAGACTCTGGAGTGTGCTGGTTCTGGTGGTATTCTGTATCATCTATGGTGTACAAATATGATTGAATTTTGTTGAATAAATAGGTTCCTAGTAAAAGTGCAAAAAGAAGCGTTTTTTTCAGTTTTCCAATGATTTGGCCCGATTTAAGGTCGGTGAGCTTCAAATTTTGAAGTGAAAGCCCGTAAGACGAGCCATTCTTCCATACCGTTTGTCTGAATATCACGAGATTCAATAAAAGAGTCCAAAGTTCAGGGTGTTGATTGTATGACCATTTGCTGTTGGAATGAAGCAGAAAGACCGCCGAGAGCTGCTCTTTAAGGAGAGAAAGAAGTTCTGAATCTAAGATATGGGCGTCTACTTGGGAAACCCGTGGTGATGGGTACGATATAGGTATCATTGTGGGGGATTTGGAGTATCGACAAGGAAGAGAGAAGAAGTTGTATATTGGTTTTCCCCACAAAATGCCGAGGTTATCATAAAAAAAGTAAGGCAAGAGAGTGAGTGCACGTGACTTATTTTAAGTGCCATGATAAAGACTCAAGTATTTGTATGGACAAGGGTCCAAGTTGATCAATGCAAGTGCAGGTTCTGTAGGAGGGTTAATTTTTGAGCATGGAGACGAAGAGGAACAAAAAAACTTATTTGTTGTTTTGAATCCATTACTTTTGCATGTTATTGTGATGTGCATTCAGGCCTTTGACAACTCCAGTTTGGTTGCAAAATATCAAAAGTTTGTATTCAGCTTTCGACATCACATCAGTTTGAATGTATAAGAACGTGCACGGAACAGATATAGCAAGTCAATATCACCTGAAGTCAAACATAAAGAGTTTATCTGTGTACTTGTATACTTGTTCATTATTCATTAATTATATAGATATATTTAGCATTACAGGAATTATCTCTCATTGGATTTACTTTCCATTATTTCAAATTCAGCATCAATGTTTATGCTTCGCCAAGTATCTCCATTATTTCAGTCACCAATTCATCAATCAACACAGATCCATTCTTCAATTTTATCAAACCTCGCACTTGATCAGCAATATCCACACTATTCAAAACATCGAATTCCTCATCATTCAAAATGAGGATCTTGAAGATTCTCAATAATGTCAATTGCACCACAGGATTCCTAGTATGAGCCTCTAGCTTACTCAAGATATTGACAAAGATTTCTGGTTTCAATATCAATTGTACCACCTCTTTGTGAATTGTCATCAACTTCAAGTAATTTTCCAATGTGGATTCCAAGTTGGAGACTTTGGACAACATAAACCCCTTGACTAACCAATTCCCATAAACCAATAACTGCGATTGCAAATATGCACTGTCTAGTTGATACCAATGGATGATAGAATCTAACGAATTGGATTGCCAGTATGGGTCCACAAGCAACTTGAAGTAAATACGCAAGACGTCGGACTCCTTCAAGTTTTTTCTTACAGAGTCGTCGCAATAAACCAATTCACACATAATTGGTAGCACAAATTGCTTGAATGGTAAATTCGTCAATGATAGTTCTGCAATGTATGGAATCAATCCATAAGATACTGCTTCAATTTCCTTTGAATGATTCAAATAGCAACAATTGTAAAGGGTGGGGCATATGATGTTGAGAACCTCTTTGTAGTGTTGGCTAGAAGGGGTGTAGACCTGCATGAGATCACTTAAGAACTTCAATATGTCCGCCGAGTACAAACTCTTCAATACGTCAGATAAACATGACATTGATCTGAAGAATTTGAGGAGAGTAAGTTGGTGATTGATGGCCAACTTATCGTAAACCTTGATTAAGAGTTTAAAAAGCTCGATGGAAGAGATGTTGGACCTGACTCGGGGTTCTGATTGTCCAAAGTACTTTATGATATCCAATATCATAGCAATTGCTGACTCGATTACTTTGTGACCCTCATCAGAGTCATTTGACTCGCCAGTACTTTTCGAATTCGCAGTGTTGAGCTGCTCACTATCGAGTATATTTAGCACACTCTCTCTTTGAAACTGGGATATTTGCATCCAGTTTTCAAGTCCACCATCCTTAGGATATTTCACCAATTTGTTGAGCAAAACTACAAACCAAAAAATGACACCGTACTTAGATAATATACGGCACAAGTCAGATTTTGATCTGATCAAATCTTTGGATAAAATATTGTGGATACATTCGATCGAAACCAACGGAAATACTGGAAGTGCATCGAAATCTTCTTCCGCAAATTTTGTGACCACTTTTAATCCTCCACAAGATATCAACATCGTAAGTGCCTTTTCGGAGTGTTTGAAATGATTAATGAACTTGATTACCTGCATTCGGATGTTCAAGTCATAAGAATGACTTTTGAATTGAGTAATCATTGGTATTCCTCCAAGAAGACAAAAGTTTTCAAACACGGAGATATCAACTTCAAAGATGCTATTGAGAATAGAGAGAATATGCAACCACAACTTTTGGTGACTGGAGAATTCTTTAGTATGCTCTAAAACTTCAAGTAATGTCAAGATTCCATGATCTTTAATTAAAGTGATATGCAGAATCTGATACTTCTTGACTAAATGCAACATGCGGCCAGTTATCTTGATCAATGACTTTATAAGATCTTCGTTCCCCTTATGCATTAAGTCGACCCTAGCAGAGAACTTGCCAATTAAATACTCCATTTTAACTTGAATTTCTAATTCATTAGTATCGAAGTTTTCAATGTCGATCTCCAAGAATGGATCTTCAAAATCCTCATTGTTGCTTCGATTTGCAAGCTTTGGTAAGCCTTTCATTCTCAAAGTAGATAATTCGTTGGAGTCAAGTTCTGCCTCGTTCTCTTCCGAGAATTTAGTTAATAGGTCTGACTTCGAATATTTTGGTTGATGTTCTTCGATTATGTTCATTGTTTTAAAATGCTCATCAAATTCATCTAATCTAAGATCAGTCAGATTTTCGAGTGATTTGGAAGAGTTTGGCAACTTAATATCTCCACCATCTTCAAAATCATGATCCCAATTCTCATCGTTCGACTCCGAGTACGTTCTTATAGATTGTACAGGTACATTTTTCGTTGACTGTTCTTGAATATTACGTAGCGATTGCTTGGCCTTGGGTACTAAATGTGTTAGCCATTTATGCTTCAAAAGTAGTTTAGCACTGATTCGGAGATTGGGTTGTTTCTGAAAACATTCCAATAGGAAATCTTTAGCAATGGAAGAAATATTTTTTGGCAATGGAGGATTTTCATCAGTTCCAATCGCATGCAAAGTGGCCATAGGGTTAAGATCATGATAGGGAGGGTTCGTAGTGAATAGCTCTATAATTGTTGCTCCCAACGACCAGATATCGGATGCTGTACAGAGACCCTCACCACCAAGAACAGTCTCAGGAGCCATCCAATTAGGCGTTCCAACGATTGTGTTATGTTGTGAGTTTACCTTGGTAGCAACACCGAAATCTGCCAACTTGATATCTCCATTTTCAGTGATCAATACATTAGCAGCCTTGACATCTCTATGAACCACACCCTGTTCGTGTAAATAGTTTAGCCCTAGTAAAATCAGGCGTACTATCCCGATAATTTGTGATTCGGGTAATCCCATTCCTCGCTGTTTGTATACTTGTCTCAAAGAACCACCTGAGCAAAACTCCAATAAAACATTTAGTGAGGTGGATGTCTTGACAAACCCATGATATTTCACGATATTCGGATGCTTTAAGATTTTTAATAGGTCGATTTCGCCCATCAACTCCATTACGTCTTGATCTTTCTCCAATAGAATTTGTTTGATTGCAATGACTTGCTTTGTTTTCAAGTTGATACCTTTGTAGACACTGGCAAATGCACCTCTTCCTATCAATGTTGAGAATTGAAAGTTTTCCAATGCATTGGACAGTCTGGTTCCAGGTCTCTTTTCAAACCTTTGAGCTGGTGTCAAGGACACTTTGACTGATGGGTTTCTTTGATGTCTAGTATTTCTATCGGGTGTTGTTGATGATTCCAACGATATAGCAGGTGGTTTAGCCATTGTAGGTTGTGCTTTTTTGAAGTCATTAGTGCTTCTTAATTTATTTAGTTTTATAGGTCTTTCGTTTTGTTTCATTTTCTCAATAAAGGGTGAATCATTTTCGTCATTTGTAGCATTTTCGGAGATTGAGTAGATCTTAGAGCTGCTTGATGAAAAATTCTGATTTAATGGCGGTCTGAACCCGATCTGGGAGGCGTTACCCACCTTTGTAATTCTATTTTCACTGATAGGTCGATTATTTTTGTTCAAGTGTGGTCTATCGGAACTAGTGGTTGTTTCTAAAGATTCACTTTCTATGCTAATGCTGATAACTTTCGGATTATCTTCAATGGGGTATACCTGCCAATCTCCGGGTCTAGGAACCGTCTCTTGGGAGTTGCGAAGACTTTCTCGTAAGAGTTTTGAGCGGGTGGACTCCCAGCCGTGGGCTTTTGGAATTGGGGAGTTTGAGTAGACCAGTCTTGAGTCTGAGCTGCTTGTTCTAGAGAATCCACCTGGCCGCTCGAAGCTTGATAGAACTTGGTTATCTGCTGATTTTGATTTTGGGCGTGGAGACTCATATTCCACGTCCAAAGAATGCTGAATTCTGCGCACAAACGGCGAATCGGATGGACCGTCCTTTCCGTTGCTTCGTACGATCATAGATGATGATAGTTGGGAAAACTTCAGGTACGAGAGATCGAATTCGTCTAGGGCAAAATCATCAGCATAGCTGGCTGGATCATCGGGTGGCGTTTCCTGATACTTGCGAAGCGTGGCATCACGAGTTATCGACCGTTGCAGAAGATTGGACTTGGCGGGAACTGGCTGGGTGCCTGATGAAGTGGATCTTGAGGAGGGAGTAATATCTCGTGATTCACGATGTTTGGGGGATACATTCATGGTGTGGCATCACGAAAAAAGGACGGTTTTTGAAGGGTGTTTTTGGCGGATGGACTCGATGATGGGCTTGGTGCGGCTGCTCGTTAGAAACGACTGTGAATATGTTTTTTGGGGTGTAAATGACGTGTGTCAAAACAATAATAGTGCTGTAAAAGGAAAACAAATACTGGTAAAGTGTTGATAGTAGCGCGTAGATTACGTAATGGTTGATTGCAAAGCGATAGAGATGGGAGATTAGAGAGAAAGTCGGGTTACTATATGGGGGATTCTTGGGTGAGCGTTACAAAAGATAGATATTTGTTGAGAGCTTGATATGGTTCATTCTTGTGCTTTTTTTTTGAAAAAATTTCAAAAATTGAATGAGATAAACGGAGTATGAATAAAGTTGAGTAACTTTGTATTACTATCGACAGTATAGAGATTGGCTGCAACTACAGTGAGAAACGAAATTACAATAATTTTCGTGCTTACAAAGTGTAATTACAGTGTCACGATCAAGACAAAATCGTTAGCTCCCAAGTGTTGTATTTTTTTGATTTTAATAAATCCTACGATCTTCTTTCTCTAAAGTTGATGTTTTATTCATGCTAGTGAATATATATGCAAAGCATTCACTCACAATTTGGTGTCCGAAACCTTGGTCAAGAGCTTTCCCGGGCCCTTGTTTGGAGAGAAGAGTAATCCCCAAGTCTCTGGGATTTTCAGGAATTCTTTACCACAATCTACCAACGTATATGACGAGTCTGACACCTTGATCTTTCCCTCTTGAATCCATAAGAGAATGTCTGTAATACCCTTGATGTAACTCTTTTTGTAGTCAAGAATAATGAAACCCTTGACCTCCAAGCGGTTCACGATGATTGAAGGCCAGCCAACGATAGCGGACTTCTTGACGTCATTGTATCCAGCAATGGCACCACATGCAATGACTTTTCCAAATGGCTTGACCAATGATAATCCCGCATCCAAGATCTGGCCACCGACACCGTCAAAGAAGACATCGGCTCCCTTTTCCTTACCCAAGGCTTTCTTCAAGTTGGAGTAGAACTTGGGGTCTCTATAATCCACACAGACATCGGCACCGATGGATTCGACGTAACGACACTTTTCAGCACCGCCAGAAATACCAATCACTCTTTTGCACCCAATGACGTTCTTGGCAATTTGAACACACATGGAGCCAGTGGCTCCGGAGGCTGCAGAAATGATGATGGTATCGGTAGCTTTCAAGTTGGCGATATCGAACAAGCCAAAGTACGCAGTCAAACCGGTTATACCCAAGACATCCAAGTACCAAGTTAATGGAACCAGGTTCTCGATGACTTTGTTCATGATATTAGCCTTGGAGACAATGGCGTAGTCGGCCCATTTCAACTCACAACTGATAATTTCACCGGCCTTATACCCATCGATCTTGGAGTGGACGATCTGGCCCAATCCAGATGATCTCATGACGTCTCCCTTGAGCACAGGAGCGACATACATTCTGTCTGGCTTGAGACCCTTTTGAATCCAGGCTCTTTGGGTGGGATCATTGGAAAGGTACAACGTCTTGACCAAGACTTCGCCGTCTTGCAACTCTCTCACGGGTTTCTTGACGAGTTTGAAGGTGGAGTGTTCATCTTTGAGATTGAAGTTGACGTCCTTTTGGGGAGATTCGTTGACGATGAAAGCGGTAGATTCTTTGGGGTAAGACATGGTCAATTGAACTTTAGGCGGCCTTGCAGAAGGTTAAGAAAACCGGTTCAAGGTATCAAATAATAGTAAGAGGCTTTGAAATTATTCACTGCGAATCGTGGGGTATTTATAATAATCGGCCAAAGTGGGGATCGGCTGCGAAAACGAACCGAGCCAATCAACTCCGATGGGGCCTGGGGCTGCTTTGAATAGCCAAGGCAAGGTACAACGCAGGTGAGTGGAAAGAGTAGGAGAAGAGGAGCATGTGGAGCTTTTCTGGGCTCGATTTGGGGCTAATGGGGCCAAATGGGGGAGCATTGAGTATATATGTAATTACAAAATACTTTAAATTACAATAATAAACGTATTAGTATCGACATAATTTTCATGGGAACGTATAGATTTGAAGAGGAAAACTATTAAGTTCATTTTAGGTTCGTATTTTTTGATAAAGGATCTGATTAGACCTCTATTTATCCTTGTAGCTTTATTTAAGCAATCTTGGTAACCAACTTACCGTTTGGCTTGGTGGATCCAAACAACAAGTTCCAAACAGCAGGGATTTTTTCCAATGGCTTGGACTCCTTGGAGACGTCTTCAACGTGGTAACCTCCAGCAAGTTGGATCTTTCCAGCAGTAACACCTTGGATGATATGGGCAACGGCCTTTGGAGTTTGTTCAGTGTAGTTGGATACAACAAAACCTTGCACAGTCAAACTGTTAGAGATGATTTCGCCCCAGTTGGAAACTCTGGACAAGGCTAGGTTGTTGTAGCCTGAGATGGCACCACAGGCAGCAACACGACCAAACTTCTTGATCTTGGTCAAGGCGAAACTCAACATTTCTCCTCCAACAGAGTCAAAGTATGAATCAACGTAGTTGGTACCAATGACCTTGGAGATTTGGTCTTGGTAGTCGGAGTCGTGGTAGTTGATACACACATCGGCACCGAGAGACTCGACCCATCTACATTTATCTTCGGAACCAGCAATACCAATGACTTTGGTATCCTTGAACAAGTGTTTGGCGATTTGAACCACCATTGAACCAGTGGCACCGGCAGCAGCAGAAACCAAGATGGTTTGGCCGTCCTTGAATTGAGCAGCATCGGTTAAACCAAAGTAAGCAGTCATACCGGTCATACCCAAAACAGACAAGTATACAGGCAAGTCCAAGCCCTTGGATTCGTCAATCTTGTTGAAGATAGCTTGTTCGTGGGCAATGGCGTAGTCACTCCAGCTGAGAAGACCAACCACTTTGTCACCAGCAGAATATTTGGCAGATTTGGAAACAACAACCTCACCAAGACCCAACGATCTCATTGGCTCACCTGGTTGGACTGGGGCAATGTATTGTCTGTCAGCAGCAGTTCCATGTTGGATCCAAGGTCTTTGGGCTGGGTCATTGGAGAGATATAACACCTTGATCAAGACAAAGTTGTCTTGCAATGACGACTCGGAGAACTCCTTGGACTTAGGCTCGAAGGTGGAATCTTCTTGGCCAAAGGTCAAGTTGGTAGCACCGACTGGTGCGGTCTTTAAGGCAATATAGTTGAGGGTGGATGGAACAGACATAATGAATTGAATGGAGAATTGGTGAAAAATCCGATAATCGATGGCACGTCGGCGATATTTATAGTCTGGGGTTGGGTCGGCATCGGCTGTTATAAAAGTCTATTTATGCGCAACTATCGGGACTTATGTGTCGTAGAACCATCTCTATACGCACCTGTCGGAGTATCATTAATAATCTCCATCAATTAGTAATTGCACCGCACCAGGGGCTATGGCACCTCGTGGAACACCAAAGAACAACAACACACTTTGGTGGACGGTTATTGGTAGGAGTGAAGAGCCTGCGATGCCCGGGGTGAAAAATCTTCGTACCTTTTTGACGTTTTAACGGCCCTAATTTCTAACAATAAATCTCATACTTTGTCTAGCCCAGACTACGTCAAGATTTGCAGTCTGACATGGCCCAAAACAGTTTAAACAGGAGGCTCAAGAAGCCAAATGTAGCCGCTCCAGTTCGCCTCCTATTTTTTAGGGCCGATCGGTACATTTGGCACCACTACTTGTATAAACGTTGAGGTTGCGGTATTAAGTGCGCAACGAGATGAGGTGTGGTTAAACTGCGTAGAAGGGGAATCTGAAGGTGGTTTATAATTTTGGATACTGGTCAGGTATATAGAGCTTTTTAATATGACCCTTTGGCACATCCTCAAAGACTTAAAAGTAGTGCCTTATGATCACTTTTCCAAAGTAACCATTCTTCCATTTTGCAGCCAATAATGAAGAGAATGGGGCAATATCAACCTTTAACCAGTAGATTCATCAAAAGGTCCCCCTCCTTATTCCCCTTGCTCCCTTTTCCTCTAAATCCCCTATTCCTCTACGCCTACACTCACTGAATCATAATTTTATTACTAAAAACCTACAGTTCGACAAACTAATATCAATAATTTGCTAAAAGCATTGAAAAAGATTTAAACCTAAATCCTTATCACATTACTCAAGCAAAGAGAACATAATTCGGTAAAAGAAATGAATATTCAAGATCTGGGTTGGTGTCACCCTAAATCTTTTCCGTTTGTTCGTTTGATCCTGGTCCTTGTGCTGGAGCAATTCCATCGTGAGGAACTCCATGTGTGTCGGCAATTGCTGCTTCTTGCTCGTCTTGCAACGCCTTTTCTTTATTCCAACTCAATAAACTAGCGTCCCCAGACTTTCTTGGCTTGATGAGGTTGACAGTCAATAATGCAAGGGCCAAGAGGAAACAAACTCCACCACCGGCCATCCAACTGATACCCAAAAACACGTTCTTACCACCGAGAACAGATCTTTGTGAAATGAAAACGTACTTGTTACCGTTGAATGGTAATACTGGGAAATGGAGACCTACGGCAAACTCGTAAATTCCGGCTTTTAAAACGTCATGATCGTTTCTTTGGGCCAACTTGTTAAAGTTAGGTAATCCTGAAGGATGCATCCAATTTTGGAGTTCTTCCCACTTGGATATATCTGGAACGTTGGTTGAGTTGTATCCTTGAGGGTACATCTTGTACCAGTTCGGAGGAGGGGCAATTTCAGTCCAGTCGTACGTGGTCTTCTTAAATCTGTCCTTGTCCGATGCCCAAGCAATTCCCTTTTTGGTGAATTCGTAGTCAGTACCACTGCTACCGTTGACACTACTCAATGTGGAGGTGTAGGTATCGTTGAATAAACTGTTGGCAATCAATCCACATGGGTAGTATTTCAATCCATTTTCGTCAAGCGATAATGGCGAGCAATTTTCACCCACAGTGTTTTTGATATCATTGGTTGAAGCTCTCTTTCCCTTGATCTGGTCCTCACTGAAAGACTTCACATAACGACGGTGGTTGGCATGAAACTTGTTCAAACGGTAAAAGAAGTAAAGCGGAGCTGGAAGATCATGAGGCACTTCAAATTGAACACGACAAACCTTTCTTTCGTCCTCAAAGGGCTGCAGTTCGTCTGTGTCAAGTTTCCATTGAGGTCTATTTTTGATCTCCGGGTTGTTACGGAAATTGAAAGTAGTGTACTTTTCGGGGATTTCTGACCAGTGGTCTGGCAGGGCTTGGAGTTCACACTGAGTATAGTCAATGACAATGTCTTGCACGCGATGGGAGGCGTACCACATGGCAGCACCTAAAGGAATACAGAAGATGGCGATGGATAACAAGAGAGGAATCACGGTTTTGGCGGTGAAAACCGGGTTGTATGCCTTCATCCGCTGCTGCCTGAAGGCCGAATTTCCAGGCTTTCTCAGCTTTTCTTTCGGCTGTTCTATCGTCTCATCTTCGTCGGATTCAGAGTTATATCCTGGAGCTTCATCTTCAAAGACGTTGGATTGTCTTTCGGAGGCTTCGGGAACGTCCGGAATGTCGTTGTGTCCCGAGCCGTGCGCTTGGGTAGATTCTGCCATTGGAGAGAATACACGGGATTGCTTTGAAGCAGTTGAGTGGGATTTATGGAGCAGAACACTGGAAAGAAATAGGTGTTGATGATGTTTTGGGGGTTGGAAAGTTCAAATACTTGACAGAACGTGACAGTCACGTGCACACCCGGGGCTGGGAGGAGACAATAGAGGGCGAACATTGGCGATGAAATTGGGGTAAGTGGGTATTTAGCAAGATAGGCTTGTGTATTTGCTTCTCTAGATCTACGTATTACTCTTCTTGATATCACGCTGGACTTTTTCCGCCTCTTTTCCGAGGCAAGCACCACATTGATTATCTTTATTTTTAAGTAAGTAGATTACGTAATCTTGTCCATAAGGAGTACGTAATACGAAGTAACTAGAAGATGTGATACAAGAACGTTACAAGTGGGGCCTTGTTGATGCTAAGGTGGTAAAGGTAGAGGCACAAATAGGCGCTTGCTTATTTAGCTATTATCTCCGTGAATTTTCACCTTCAGTCTCCTACTGTATTATATCCTTCTGTAGTGCAGCGTATAACATACTTAAAGTTTAACCAATGGAGATAGCAACAGAGTAGCTTTAGACTACCAAAGATCCCGATTAGATCATGAGTCCAGCCACTCCTTTCCTTCTCCTCTTCCTTCTTATCTGCCCCAACCTTCACCCATTTCCTTCACCCATTTGCTACGATTACGTAATCTCGGCTCTCCACCACATCCTGCATTCTACAAATATAGCCATCAAATTTTTCATCATCACCACCAAACGTTTCTTCTCTCTTCAAACACGTCCAATACCCCAGCAAACATGTCCACGCAAGAAACAGACGCTGAGAAGAACATCGAGATCTGGAAGGTCAAAAAATTGATCAGATCCTTGGAAGCCGCCCGTGGTAATGGAACATCCATGATCTCGTTGGTTATACCACCAAAAGGACAGATTTCTATCCAACAAAAGATGTTGACAGACGAATACGGAACTGCTTCCAACATCAAATCGCGGGTCAACCGTTTGTCGGTATTGTCTGCCATCACATCCACGCAACAGAAGTTGAAGTTATACAACTCGGTGCCTAAGAATGGGTTGGTTATCTATTGTGGTGAAGTGTTAACAGATGAAGGTAAGGAAAAGAAATTGAATATTGATTTTGAACCTTTCAAGCCCATCAACACCTCGTTGTATTTGTGTGACAACAAGTTCCATGTGGAAGCTTTATCGGAATTGTTGGAGAACGATGACCGTTTCGGATTCATCATCATGGATGGTAATGGAGCTTTATTCGGAGCTGTTTCTGGTAACACCAGAGAAATCTTACACAAATTCACGGTGGATTTACCTAAAAAGCATGGTAGAGGTGGTCAATCGGCCATGAGATTCTCTCGTTTGAGAGAAGAAAAGAGACACAATTATATCAGAAAAGTGGCCGAAGTTGCTGTTCAAAATTTCATCACTAATGATAAAGTCAACTGTAAGGGTTTGATCTTGGCTGGTTCTGCCGATTTCAAGACTGAATTATCCAAGTCCGATCTTTTCGACACAAGATTAATAGCCAAGGTCATCAAGATTGTTGATATTTCTTACGGTGGAGAAAATGGATTCAATCAAGCCATTGAATTGTCTGCCGAAACTTTGGCTAACGTCAAATTCGTGCAAGAAAAGAAGTTGTTGAATCAATATTTCGACGAAATCTCCCAGGATACTGGTAAGTTCTGTTACGGTATCGAAGACACCTTGAAAGCATTGGACGCTGGTGCCATTGAAACATTGATTGTATACGAAAGTTTGAACATTGTGAGGTACACTTTGAAGGATATCGATGGTGAAGAAGTCATAAAGCATGCCAACCCAGAATTGCCAGACAAGTCATGGCAAGAGGACAAAAAGACTGGTACTGATATGGAAATCGTAAAGGAAGAAACCTTCTTAGAATGGGTTGCTGAAAACTACAAGAGTTTCGGTGCCAATTTGGAATTTGTGACAGACAGATCTTCTGAAGGTGCACAATTCGTCCAAGGTTTTGGTGGTGTTGGTGCTATGTTGAGATACAAGCTTAACTTCGAGCAATTGGCCGATGAATCCGACGAAGACGAATATTATGACGATGATGATGATGATTTCCTTTAAGCGAAATAGATTACATGGGGGACACACGAACATGATGCCATAATTTTTTCTTTCTGGTGGTGATGCTTGTCTAATAGATTCCAATGCTAAACTACATATTTCAGAACGTTCGATGAAAAGATTAGTTGGTGAGTGAATATAGAGTATTTTATCAATATCATCACATCGTTTCTTCTTAGGATTTTAGGAAAACTCACTAAGGGTCGAATTATTTTCTAAACAAATCTTTGAAAATGTTCTTCAATGGCTCACACTCATCACTATAGAGACACTCCCAGATACTTGGGAAAGACAAACCCGATCTAATTTCCAAACCTATATATTGGAAATCCATATCAAGAGAAAACATGTACGCTTTTGAGTTTATATTCAATCATTATCACGTTGTCTTGGATTCTTGCTGTTCTTTGTACTCTTTGCTTTTAAATAAACAGTTTTTCAAAATTGATTTTCGTTTTGTAGTACGTGTAGTTACTTTGATATTCTCGAAAGCTGGCTACATCCTAGCTGTTGAATTGTAATTTACATTAATTTGATCTATGTAGTAGTTTGCTTGTAAATAATGATCAATCCTTCTTAGATTTATTACCCTTTCCCTTGTTAGGCTTGTTGGATTGTTTGTCTTTGGTATCTTTGGGTTTTTCATTGCTCTTCTTTCCTTTCTCGAAGTTGTCACCCTTTGAGGAAGTTATTTCTAGTTTCGTGACTTTGTTAGGTTTTCCCTTTCTTACTGTAGTCAAATCTTTTTCCTTCACTTTTTTGTCCTTGGCACCTCCATTTGGTTTACCTTTTCCGAACTTTCTCCGGTCTCCCTTTTTCTTTAAATCATCCAAAGCATTCGTCATTTCATGTCCAATAACATCAGCATTACTATTTCCCGTGACCATTTGATGGGCCAAATTTTGTAATCCGCTCGTTAAGTATGATTTTCTCATGTTCTTTCTCAATGGAGTCTTCATGAGTTCCTTGAGCTCGAAGTTCAATCTCTTTTGTTGATCCTTGGTCAAAGTTTTGCCTTCTTTTCTCTTTCTTTGTTTCTTAAGAACATCATCTTCGAATTCTTCAACATCAGAAGGATTGTCAATTCCCAAGTCTTCGGCTGCCTGTTCGACCCACGTCTTTTCTTTTCTGGTTGAGATTCCTGAAATTGTTGAGTCGGCCAATTGCGCCGAATATGTGACTCTTTGCTTGACTTGTTGCAATAAATCCATTTCAACTGGTAAGAGTTTCACATCATTATGGGCGTTGATTCTTGATCCCTTCGTAGATGCACTGGCAACCAATCTTCTCAATTTTTTCAAGGGTCCCGATGCTTCCATTGGAGAACAGAACATCACAGAAACACCTTCACTTCCCGCTCTGGCAGTTCTACCAGATCTATGGATATAAACATCGGCAGCTCTTGGTAAATGATAGTGAACAACATGATCAATGTTGGGAATATCTAACCCTCTTGCAGCAACATCCGATGCAATAAGTACAGCCACTTCGTTGTTTTCACTGGCAGCCTTGAATCTTTCCAATGATCTTAATCTTTGTTTTTGAATCATGGCAGAGTGTAAGGAGAAGGCAGGTATATTCAAGTTGGTCAAGAACGGTACCAATCTCTTGACAGAATCAATAGAATTGGCAAAGATCAACGTACTTCCTTTATACATCAACAAGAAGTAATAGAGGTACAAATCTCTTTCATTTGGTCCAACTTCAACTAAGGCTTCGGTGATATGTCCAGATACAATTTCCTTGGGATTGGCATCAATTAAAGCAGGCTTTGAATCCTTGAACTTTAATTTATCGTTCAAAAGTTTGAGAATCTCGTCGTTACCAATTAAAGAACTTTCATCATCACCTTTATATTTCGACCCACCTTTTTGATGCTTGTTTAATTTTCCAAATAAGTCTCTAGAAAATGTGGCACTGAACACTAAAGTTTGCCATTTCCATTCGACGGTTGTCGACTTTTTACGGTTCTTGGAGAACAACTCCAAGATCTTTTCGAATTCATCAAAGTGTCCATCTTGTAACAATCTATCGGCTTCATCCAACACAATGATATCCACGTTCGATAATCTCTTTGCTAACTCTTCGCTCTTTTCGAGCAATTCCAAGAAACGACCTGGGGTGGCCACCAAGATCCCTGGTCCGTGACTAAGTAATCTTTCTTGCTTTTGAATAGATAAACCACCCGTTATACTCACAATTCCATTTCTAGCCAAGGGAGAGAACTTAGAGATTTGATTCAAATGACTGACTACTTGATGTGCCAATTCTCTGGTAGGAGCGAAAATCACTCCCGTAGGAGGATTGATGACTTTGGCCTTACGGTTCTCAACAATCAAGTTTAATTTGCTGAGGTACTTTTCCAAAATTGGAATACCATAAGCTAACGTCTTTCCTGAACCAGTGGTGGCTTTACCAATGATATCCTTTCCTTCGATGGCCAAAGGGATAGTTCTCTTTTGAATGGGCGTGGGTTTTGTAAAGTTGAGCGCGTGCAACCCGCTCAAAGTGTAGGCACTCAAGGAAAGATTGCTCTCTTGGTCTTGCCATTGAGGTAAATCAATATCATTATCATCTGGTAAGGGTAACGAATCGAAAGTAAATGCATTTTGTTTTAATTCATCGTTGATTTTGTTATAGGCTTCAACTTCTTTAGGATCTTCGGCTTCTTCTTGATCTTCAACACCCTCAACTTCAGAATCTTCATTATCTTTTGGATCTTCATCAAAACCTGTGAACTCTTCATCTTCCTCATTTTCCACGGTTTCTTCTCCATTATCGCTAGACTCTTTGGATTTCTTCACATCTTTAGCTGAGTCTGCCTTCTTTTTGTTCTTGTCCTGTTTACCCTTCTTGTTGTCGCTCTTTCCCTTCTTAGTTTCCACTTCCACGAAATGGGCCTTTCCATCGACCATTTCAATGTCAACCCCGTCAATTTCCTCAAGTCCCATGAATCCCAGGTAGTCACCCATGTTGTCAGGGATATCCACCGGTTTCCAGAGCAAATTGTCCACCTTCACGATTTTGGATTGTCTTTCTAGAGATTGACTCAACGTTGGAACTTTCCTTTCCTTCTGGTTTTTACCACCATTTTTCTTTCCTCCTTTCTTGTTTTTTCCAGCCTTGGGCTTGACGACCTTAGCATCGTTTTTTTTTGGTTTCTCTGCCATCTTAAAACACTTTTTGTGGTACTGGAGGCGTGGTTTCTTTCTTGGACTTTAACCTTGAAAAATTATAAAGCGAGCTCATCGGTGTATCTCCAGAATATTATCATAATCCTGCACACAGTGCACTTATAGAGATGAGATTAGATGGTGCCAAAAGATTGAAACAGTTGTGTTAGACACAAGTTTGCGAAGGAAAATGGCAGTAAAGAAACGGCCTGGGTTGCTAAGGCGACCAAATACTATAACAGGCGAAAAGGCCACTCCAAAGGGTCTAAAACCACAGAAAGCACGCCAACTTATACGAAGATTTCATGTTCTCCAAAAGAACAAATACTCTATCATCGTCAAGTTGGGCAAATTGTGTGGAGAAACGGAGGTGACGTTGGATAATTACAAGACGAAAGTGCTTGCTGATGCCTCGGCCTTGAGGGTGTACGAAGACAGCTACAAGGAGTTCAAATTGAACAAAAAAGGCGAGAGTGACTTGATCCGGTTGGAAGATAAACTAACAAGAGACGAGCTTGTGAAACAATTGGCATTCATAGATTCAGAGATCGATAAGCGGGGAGGAATCAATGCTTACCAGCTGGCATCGACCCAGGGCCAAACCAGCAACAGAGGTGGAGACTCTTCGAAGAAGTTGTTGGAATGGTTGAAAGACGAAAGCTACAAGCACAGACTCCAACAATCGAATAATGCATTGGAGATCGGATGTCTCAGTCCCACCAACATCATATCAACGTGTGGAATCTTTGACCAGATAGTAAGAATCGACTTAAACTCGCAAAATCAATTAATCCTCAAACAAGATTTTATGGAAAGACCACTTCCCAAGAGCGACAAAGATCGTTTCAACCTTGTTTCGTGTTCTTTGGTGGTCAATTTTGTGCCTTCACCCAAGGAAAGAGGTCAGATGTTGTCTAGAATAACGAAGTTCTTGAAGAAACCCACGGAAACTTCGATCAGCTCGTTGTTTTTGGTGTTGCCCTTGCCGTGTATCAAGAACTCGAGGTATTTCGATGATGAGAGTCTCCAGAAGATCATGAGTCACTTGGGATTTCAAAAGACATTCTACTACGAGGCAAAGAAGGTGGCGTACTGGCTCTATGATTGGAGCGGGAAGGTGAATGAGAAGAAGAAAATGTTTGGGAAGAAAGAATTATATTCGGGTTCGTCTAGGAATAACTTTTGCATTACCTTGCAATAAGGATGGCGATTTTGCAGGTACAATTGATTTGATGAAGAGAAACCGAAAAATGAAACTTATATCGATAGATTCATATGTATTAATTTACTAAAATGAAGCCATTACTGGAGGAACTTGAATGTTAATAGATGTACTAAATTAAATTTTTCGAATTTGTCAGTCAACTATAATTTAATCTTGAGTCCAAGTTTCAAGTTTTCAAAAATTTGTCAAAAACTGGGGAAAATCCGGATTTGAAGTTCTGATAAAAACTATCGCACAATCCTCCTAATTAGCCTTACTGTGGGTCAAGACCCGACAAGACTTCACACTTAGTCACCATAACGCCTAATATAAAGTATAATTATAAAGTATAATTGAAAAGTCGTATGTCTTATCAACTTCTCATTACTACTCTCTCTTTAGTGGGCCAACCCCGGAAAAACTATTCAAAATCTTATTTACTTATAAAAATAGAACCCTTGAAAACCGAGGCACTCGTTAAACCTCGTTTCGTCTGGTATCTTGGCATTTCTATAGCTGCAAAATCCTTGTCAAACGGTGATTTTTTGCAATTTCGCTACCAACGCTACCAAAAATTTGGCTTCGTACTAACTAACAGATGTATCCCAGCATATGGGTTTTACCTAATACACTCCCAGCGATCTACATCTACATCTCCATCTTCTTCGCTTCAACCATATATAAGTTAAAATATATCCCATTTTGGGGGATTATCTAAGCATGGTGTCATCCGGAATAACTTCTATGTGACGAGATGACACGATGACTAAGCAAACACGCCATATGCGTAGTCACGAGCTCCACACCCTCTGCACAAATTGTTTACCGTCATACAAACTCTCATTTGCTTATTAGTAGTATAACCTGTAAAAGAGGGAGGAACATAGTCATGTGATCACCCTCCAGTAATAAGCAGGCGAATATAGCCGACCTTTCGAGCGATAAGGCTCCCGATTCCAACGTTTCTATACCAGAAAATACAAATCGGATAAGGTACTTTTTGCCAGGACCCCCTTAATATCCGCGTCATCTATGCAAAAATTGACAGTTTACTTCATATACTAATTCGAATTTACAATAGAGGTAGCGCTATCTGAAGCTCTCAAGGACAATTCTTTGCACTCAAAGCTTTTCGGGAACACAGTTGCTCCCACTTCAAGTATCTGAATATTCAGAGCTTTTTCCGTTAGTAGATCGGATGATAATTCGCTCAAGTACAATAAGTTACGTTTTCATAGTTGGTCCACAATTTATTGTCATTCATCAGTCAAAAATGAGATCACATAACAGGCTATTCAAGCAGAGCCTCCACGAGTTTAGTGAAGGGATTACCACCTTTCTGTTGCTGTAGAACATGATTATGACATTGTGTATAATTTATTGTTGCAAAATGGGATATAAACTGCTATAACCACAGGTGACTTATTTACAGGTTATATGCATCTACTAAGTAAATTGCGCTTTTATACAGGTTATGTAACAGAGTGAAAAAAGAAAGTTGCATAATTATCGCGAGAGTCACCTTTCGTAAATTGTCGACCAGCTGATGATTATCACACCACCGTCACCAAGAGAAGTCACAGCAAGCGACTACTATTGGCAGCAGGGTTTATCCGGATGGCAGAGCTGACGTCTCGGCTGGCTTTCGTGGTTATGGATGTTTGATGTAATTCGGCGGACGGATTGGGTGCGAAAAAGAAGTGCCCGCTAGTTAGTCAAGGTAGAACTGGGCAAACAAAGTGTAGGAAATAGTATGGGGAGTAAGGGAAAGCGACGGAGAAAGGAGGGGACAGGGGCGGGGGGGATTCACGGGTCTAGCCAGACAAAATCATCCGAGATTCACCTCAAGATCCCCGAACCTTGGCTCACAACTTACCGAATTGTGAGCATTCACTCGATTCTTGAGACAGAACCTAAAGAAGATTAGGACCTTCAGAGGAAACGTTACCAGGCCCCACTTGTATGAAATAGTAAGTTCTTATTCTCAGTTAGCCATTCTTGAAGAAAGTAGAAATTGAGTTCCACCTAAGTCGGAGAAGCTGGTAGTTCAGTCTGGTGATCTATGTGCCTGGAATTCCCCCCACCGTGCCCCCACTTTCCTGGTACCATCGTATTTTGAAAGCCGGAACGGGTCCAGCGAGACCCGGACGTTTCATTGCAAGTAACCATCAGCTGAGAATGGATCTGTTCGGGCACGGATAAACTCGAACTGCTACATGTATCGGCAGTTGCCAGGGTGCATATGCCTGCGAGAAAGCCTACGTGAGGTTGAGGTGAAAAGTTTTACTGCTGTTTCCGGAAAAACTTGCCGGATACACGGCGTCAAAAGAGGGGCACAAACCAGGCAACAACACCATTACAAATGGCAATTTAAGGGCATTCGGACTTGAGGGTCGATGCAGTTTGAGCGTCGAACCACCGACTAAGTAAAGGGTTGAAAGGTGGGAAATTTGAGTATCGACTATTATGGAAAGGGCATTGATGATGGGTGTTAAGGCTAGGGCCAAGCGGTAACAAGAAGACCAAGGTCCTGGCATAAACTACATGGTCCCACGACTTCGGACACCTTTTTTAGCCGCCGGTAAGGTGAGGTGGAGGAGGAAGAGGATGGTCGGAAAAATTTGCCCCTCAGTGTGCATGACGTGCATTTAGAAAATCCGGTGAGCGCCCACCCGTGAGTCAAAAATCAACATGAAAGTGGCACCATCCATCCATAGAGTATTGAAGTTGGTGGGTCGGAAAAACAAGTGAATCAGGCAAGTATTGAGTGGGCACGAAGGATTGAAACTTAGTTGGAGGACTTGTCATTTGAAAAATTTAGACGCTGAGGATGGCTTGAAAACCACAATAAAACCGCAGTGAAACGAGCTTTGGACTTGCCAACAATGTACGGGCTGGTGAGATCCAGTTTCAATGCAACCCACGTATACTGTCCAGTGCCCATGGAGAGAGTGGGTTGTTCCCGTGGGGGTCGACTCGGAGAAACTGGAGATTTTTGTGGGCCAGATGATGCGGGGTGCCCGGGCTCGCAACAGAAGCGCACGCACACCAATAAAAATTATCATGCAAAAGTTTTTTTTGGGGAAAAAGAAACTACAGGATTTTCCGACACCCGACCGCTTTGGGAATGGGTTTGTCCGGAGTATTTTGCAGTATATAAAGAGCCAGTCTGCTGTATTATCTGGGGGTACTTTTATTCTCCATCACTATTACACACTTATATCATGTCACAAACTGAATTGAATTCTGGTGCTCAAACACCAGTTGACTCCACTTCCATTTTGGAAAAGGAGTCCAAAAATGACTCTGTTCCTATCGCTCCGGAACATGATCTTGCACTTGTTGATGGTGAAAAACATATTGCCATTTCCATTTTCTGTCTTCTCGTTGCCTTTGGAGGTTTCGTCTTTGGTTTCGATACCGGTACCATTTCTGGGTTTGTGAATATGTCCGATTTCTTGGAAAGATTCGGTCAAGTTCATCCAGATGGTACTCATTATTTATCCAACGTTAGAGTCGGTTTATTGGTGTCTATCTTTAACATTGGTTGTGCTGTTGGAGGTATCTTTTTATCCAAGGTCGGTGATGTTTACGGTAGAAGAATCGGTATCATGTTCTCCATGGTCATCTACGTTGTTGGAATTATTGTTCAAATCTCTGCTCAGCATGCTTGGTACCAAATTGTCATTGGCCGTGTCATCACCGGGTTGGCTGTTGGTACCGTGACGGTTTTGTCTCCATTGTTTATTGGTGAAACCGCTCCAAAGAAATTGAGAGGTACATTGGTGTGTTGTTTCCAATTGTGTATCACTTTTGGTATTTTCCTTGGTTACTGTACTACCTACGGTACCAAACAATTGAATGATTCCAGACAATGGAGAGTTCCTTTGGGTTTATGTTTCCTCTGGGCCATTTTCATGGTTGCCGGTATGGTTTGTATGCCTGAATCTCCAAGATACTTGGTTGAAAAACACAGAATCGAAGAAGCCAAGAAGTCCATTTCCAGATCCAACAAGATCTCTGTTGAAGACCCTGCTGTCTACTCCGAAATCCAATTGATCCAAGCCGGTATTGACAGAGAAGCCATGGCCGGTTCCGCCTCATGGTCCCAATTGATCACTGGTAAGCCTTCCATCTTTAGAAGAGTCATCATGGGTATTATGTTGCAATCTTTACAACAATTGACTGGTGACAACTACTTCTTTTACTATGGTACCACCATCTTCCAAGCCGTTGGTTTAAAGGACTCTTTCCAAACCTCGATTGTTTTGGGAATTGTCAATTTTGCATCCACTTTTGTCGGCATTTGGGCCATTGACAAATTCGGTAGAAGAATGTGTTTGTTAACTGGTTCCGCCTCCATGTTTGTCTGTTTCATCATCTATGCCATCATTGGTTCCATCCACTTGTACAAGGACAACGAATACAACAACAACAACACCTACGCCGAATCCGGTAAGGCCATGATCTTCATTACTTGTTTGTACATTTTCTTTTTTGCATCCACCTGGGCTGGAGGTGTTTATGCCATCATCTCTGAAACTTATCCTTTGAGAATTAGATCCAAGGCCATGGCCACCGCCACCGCCGCCAACTGGTTGTGGGGTTTCTTGATTTCTTTCTTCACTCCTTTCATCACCAGTGCCATTCACTTTTACTACGGTTTTGTTTTCACCGGATGTTTGTTGTTCTCGTTCTTCTACGTCTACTTCTTTGTTTGTGAAACCAAGGGTTTGACTTTGGAAGAAGTCGATGAATTGTACGCTCAAAAGGTCAAGCCATGGAAGTCCTCCAGCTGGGTTCCTCCAACTGAAGAAGAAATGGCCACTTCTTCTGGTTACGCTGCCGAACCAAAGGCCGAACAACCTGAACATGTTTAAGCCAATAGCCATGCTTTGCATAGCCAGACTTTAATATCGGGTGGATATTCCATCCCATACCCACATAACCTACATCTTATACATAGGTCACGATTTACGGAATCCTTTTTATAGAACTGCTTGAAAGCATTAATATTATGAATCATTAAAATTATGAAAATGTATTGTAATTGAATTTATGATAAATTCCACAAAGTATGTTTCAATCGCCCTGAAAGTGTTTTCTGAACTCTTTGCGTGAATTAATCATCAACATCTATCTCTCATAAAATATATTGGTAGTCTATAAATATCCCACAACATCCCATCCTAAGCCCATACTTGTAATTGCTCAAAGTAATCCACCCTTTTCCTTTCAGGGTTGCTTATATTTTTCACCACAGAAGCTCTGAGACTATCCACCATTACGGGATGACCACATGTAACGAAACAGGTCGATCCGGTGGATTCCTTAACACTTTCTTGCACAATCGAGTCAATCGACGGTCTTCCTTCAAAAAATGTAACATGCGAGAGCTCCTTCTTGATTGTGCCTATAACATCCTCCACCCTGGACTGTACACTATTCCGAGTTTCTAATGAAGCAAACAGCTTTCTAGTTTCAGATGCTTTTGCTCCTCCAACTTCACTTTTATAGTCATGGACACCACCATAAGACGTCGATTGAGAATTCAAAAGAGCAACAGTCTCATCCGCAGTGTTGTTTTCAATATAAGCTCCTTCTAACTCTTCCGGGAGATTGACATGAGGTACACGTAATTCAAAATCGTCTAAGCACGAATCAGAATCCGGTTTGGTCACATAGATCACAGTCTCGATGTTGGTTCTTTTTAAAGACAATAACTCCTCATAGAACCAATAAAGTGACTTGTACTCTCTGACAACCCAGATCAATTTCAATCTCTGTGGAGATTCCTTGCTCTTTTCTTTAGCGACGTTGTACACTTCAGAATAAATACCAGGAATACCATTACCTCCTGCAACAAACACAGCCGAATCGTATCTACTTGCTGCAGTCTCATCTCCATATGAACCTTCGATAGCAACTTTAATTTGAGCCTTTTTACCCGGATGGGTTAATAAATAATCATACAAGGAAGAAGTTACACCTTCTTTTACCTTGATGTATAAAATGATGCTATCGGACGAATCGACAGGAACAGTATACGTAAAAGGATGCGATTGCCAAAAACAACTTGGCCTCAAGAAATGAATGAATGCGTGTCCACCAGGGATGGCATCCCAATTCTCAGGCTTGGGAACAACAACCTTCAACGTTTCGTCAGCCAACAAATGAACATCAGCAATCGGGAAACCAAACGAAATGATTCTGGCAAGTCTGATAATTCTGTCAAAGGCCCAAACGCTCGCCGCCATATAGTAGTATCCCAAACAATAAAGGTCATACACATGAATGGCAGCCCCAATGACGAAGACCAAAGCCAAAATGATGTGCAACAACAAGAATGTTTCATAGTATTTCCTTCTTAATACTAACAACCCTTGGATCATGATAGCGACACCTGCAAGTGTGGCAATACCACCCCACCAAATGTACATTTCCCATTCATTCAGAGTATAAAGCAACATGTAGAAGTAGAAACACGCACCATGAACGAGGACCAAAGCGAGAACAATTCTGGCAACCCATCTATGCATTGTAATAAAGGTTGCGTAATCCCATCGAGTGATCCATTGCATTATGTTATTTCTACCACCAAAAAGAAACATTATTGGCATTAAGGAACTTGACATGAAACCTGTTCTTTCCGCGAAATACCGCATCAATGCTGCCAGTTTCGATGGAAAGACAGGGTCATTGGGGATGTAGTGGATCTTGTAGAATGTCAAGAATGTGGTGAGGAGGGTGAATGCCGTAAGAATTAAAGTTTCAGCTCTCGTGGGAACCAATAAATCGAAGTATTTTGCAAATGGTTGTGGGTCGGTCTTTTTGGTACCACTGGTTGCAGGCAAGGTTATTGAACGACGGATTGTGTTGGTAAACCTATCGGTGAACGATTTCAAGAGTCCTGGGAAAATGAATTTGGCCCAGTTTCCAACGGCAACGAGGATTAGCACTACGAGCCAATAGGTATCAAGGTATCCACCGTAGATGACGGATCTTCCGATATTACCAAAATATTGATCGTAGGCATCATTGTATAGTTTCATTTTGGTCTCATCTAGCTGGACAGGGCTAGCTATCAGAGTGCAAGGTGCTGTGCAATTGGGAAAGGGCTTGGCTGATTCCAAGTAATGCAGATGTGCTTGTTCGAAATCGGTTCTCGTGATGGAAACGTTATAGTCCAGGCCACAGATTGATATGAAGGAGTCGATTTCCTCAGGGTGGGCTACTTTGTAGCAGTGTGATATCGTGGCCATTGCGTTTTTATCCACACAAAAGCTTTCACCAAACACAGGCAGTCTCCAAGCACAAAAGTCGGTCAAGTATTCGACCACCAAGTTACAGCTGGTGAACGCCCTTTTGGCCAGCGAATAGTTGTGGAAAGGTGCCAGGTTGGCCACGTTCGTGGGAATGACCGCCACAAGTGTAGATGCCACCAAACTGGCTCCTAGAACCATCCGGATCCATTTGATTTCCTTTCGTACTCGTACTGGTACCATTAATGGAATGTAGAGACATAGGATGATGAGCGTGGCGTAGACTGCCGGTTGGAGCATGGTGGGTGAAGTTAATTGGGTCGTTGAAAGCTGTTGCAAAGCTGTTGAAAAGCTATGGAAAAGCTGGTTATTGTTCGTTAGACAGACTGGTACTGGTTGGTATTGGAAACTGGATCAGTTCTCGATGATTTGTTGGGTAGACCAGGTCTTTTTGGGCTGAATGTTAACGTCTTGCAAGAATTCGTCCGAAGTTCGGGGTCTCTGGGGGTATTAATAGTGATTTAGCCCGATAACTGCGTTGTCACAGAGGGTACCAAGTGGTGAAGGCTTTTTTGATTCGTTCTATACACAGCAACCACTGGGTTGAACAGATGGAAAAGATAAGCAGCCGTGTACAAAGAGAGCACTCGGACCGGTTCGGAACGAGTTTGTGTTTCACGGCTTTCGTTGTACTGTGACCACACAAGCCACCACCGCTGAAACGTTTGGCCTTAACGTCGTTGCCAAAGTCTAATTGATTCATGGTGTGGATCTGTGTGTTATCTATTACGAGGTTGTGCTTGGCCGGAACTGCGAACAATTGTGGATCCGTTGCGATGCGGTGGTCGGAACTACCGGCGCTGTGGAAGGGTTCAGATCAGCCCCCGGATCTCATGAAAAAAATTTGACTCGGTGGGACGCTCGCTATCCAATCATGTGCGACACAAAACCGGCGAGTGCCCGACTTCGGAGGGCCGTAGATGGAATAGATAATTGGCAAAAAATAACTCAAGGCATGGCTCTCGATTCATTTTATGGTGAAACCATACGAGACCTTGTGAATAGTAGTGGAATTATTCCTCCGAACATACAGCCTTGTTCAGCTGGCGTGAATAGGCTGGACATATGGAACACAGCTCAAAAATCAAGTCTTCACTTGTCGTCGTAGAATGTCGTGACTAATATTGACCATGTCGTCAAATGTCGTGCCATTTTTCCATTAGTGAGCATGGGTCCAGAAGTGTACGATGACAAAATACTCACCCAAACGGTCATCGTTCTGCAGCGAACAAGCTTTTTGCAACCGTATATATAAAAGCGAGCAACTCCCTGCCTTCCCCTCCTTCTCCTACAGATACGACATTCCATACCTCTCATCATGTCTATGCAATCGTCGCTGCTCAAGATCGAATATGTCCCTTTGGACCAGATCAGAAGACCCATCCCTCCGGTGCTAGACTACCAAAAGATCGATGCCATGGCGTCAACCTTGAACGGGACTCCCATGGCTTCAGCCACATGTGGCCTAGAAAACATAACGGCAGGTGAATTGCCTCCGGTAGACGTCTTCCTAGTACGGGAGTTCGGCAAGAGTTACTTCTTTGCGTTTGGAGGATGTCATAGATTCCAGGCCTATGATAAGATCAATAAAGCAGGAGAGAAAGAGACTTTGGTCAAGTGCAAGATCCTCCCTGCAACGAGAAAGACTCTCAAGCTCTACCTTGGGGCCTCGGTCGATGAAATGTTTAAAGATATAGATGAAGCTAAATAATAGATAACGACTTGAATGAAACCTACAGAAATGTATAACGAATGTGTATAAATAATTGCTAGTATTATTTCCTATATATATTTCTAGCGAAACGAAAGCAAACGAAAGCAAACTAGAAGAAGGTTAAAGGGTTGAAATTAGGCCCAAACTTGTAATTGCTCGTAGAAGTCGATTCTCTTACCATCTACTTTACCAATGTTTGCAACAACAGCTGCACGTAAATCATCAACCATAACTGGATGTCCACAAGTGACAAATGCTGTAGAACCCTGAGACTCGTCTGATTCACTATGAACCAATGCGGACATGCAGGGTCTTCCTTCCAAGAAAGTGATGTGAGACAATTCTTTGCGGACGGTGGCCTTGATCTTTGCGACCAAGCTCTCTTCATCTTCATACTCTTCACCAATGCTTCCGGACTTATCCTTGATGGACTCAGTTTTATCATACACGTCCACTGACTTGCGGAGTTCCTCTCCTGTATCATCAGAAACAGAAATAGAATTGTTCTCGTTTTCGATTTTTTCGTTGTCCATATCGTCTAAGATGAGGGGGATTCTTTGATTAAAATCTTCAATGTTGGCATGAGAATCGGGCTTGGTGATATAGACAGTAGCCTGGATCCTTGTGTTTTTCAATGCCAACAATTCTTCGTAAAACCAATATAACGAGCGATATTCTCTGACAACCCAAACCAACTTCAATCCCTGCTTGATATTGTCTGGAGACCTGATAGCCAAATCGAAAACTTCCGAGTAGATACCTGGAATACCATTACCACCGGCAACAAACACCGCTGAGTCGTAGCCCTTAGCTGGAGTTGGCTCACCGTAAGGTCCTTCAAGAGCAACTCTGATCTGAGCAGTTCTGCCTGGATGGTTGGATAAGTATTGGTACAATCCGTGGGTTACACCACCCTTCACCTTACAATACAAGATGATCTTATCTCCTTTTTCAATCGATTCAGTAAATGTGAAAGGATGAGATTGCCAGAAACAGGTAGGTCTCAAGAAATGAATAAATGCGTGGCCACCAGGAACAGATTTCCAGTAACTTGGCTTTGGTACAATCACCTTCAATGTTTCGTCCGCCAACAAGATTACTTCTGATTTCGGAGCTCCAAAGGCAATCAATCTTCCAATTCTAACAGCTCTATCGAAACACCAAACAGCAGAAGCGGCGTAGTAAAACCAAACGTAACCCAACTCCAAGACATGAAGCCAAGCACCAGCAATGAAAAGAACGGCAAGAATGATATGGGTAAGAACAAAGATTTCATACCATCTTCTTCTCAAGAACAACATACCCTGGAACATGATGATACCACCGGCACAAGTTGCAGTGACACCCCAGATCAAATAGTTCTCTTTTATGTCTACTTTATAGTAAGCACCTAAAGCGAACGAGAAGGTAACGGCATGGGTAAACACCAATGCAAAAACAATTCTGCCAACCCATCTATGGTAAGTAATGAAGGTTGCAAAGTTCCATCTGGTGAACCACTGTAAGAAATTATTTCTACCACCAAATAAGATAAGTAAAGGGATTATGACAGAGGCAACAATACCTGTTCTATCAGCTGTGTATCTTAACAAAGCATCCCTCTTGGAAGGATACACTGGATCATTTTTGAGATGGCGGATGTTGTTAGAACAAACACCAATAAGTAAAGCACTAAACCCAACCAAGACCAAAGTCTCGAATCTTGAAGGCACGACGAGGTCGAAAACCCGCAAGAGTTTTTGATCATTGGTTTTCTTCTTTCTAATGAGAGCTGGAGCAGTAACATACTTTCTCCAAGTGTTTGAAATAGGACCAGTGAACTTTTTGGTGAAGCCGGGGAACAACATCACACTCCAGTTTGCAATTGCTGCAACAACAAAAATAGCGGCCCAATAAGCAAGAGCACCGGCGCCATAATAAAGCGAGTCATCATAGTTACCTAAGTAAAGGATGTAAGCTTGATAGTACAACTCCATGGTGGTAGGGTTCAAAAGAACAGGATAGTCCACTGGCTTGGAAGCATTGAAGCCTTCAATGTTCAGGACATTTTTGGCATAGAGAGTATAGTTGGTGTAGGCATCCTCGAACATTTCAGGAGTCACGGTATAGTTATATTCAGCACACATATCAATGAACTTGCCAACAGCCAGAGGAGTATCTCTATCTCTGTATTTGTAACATCCTGCCATAGTTGCCATAGCTCCAGGATTGAAACACAGACATTCTCTATAGACGGGTGGAAGACAGAAGGTAGCAGTCTTGGTCATCTCATAATTACAACCATAGAGAGCTCTCATTTCTGCCCCATACTTCTTATATGGAGCACCTTTGGCAGCATCGGCCACTCCAAGAAGTAAAACGGCTATAGCTCCAACTATTGAGTATAACTTCATTGTAAGATGCAAATTGTGGATATGGAAAAAAATTGCACCCAAATTGAATAAAGTTGTCAGGGTCTCTAATACTTATACTTCGCTGGATTGTAAGAAAGCCACCATGTAAGATCGCTTTCGGGTTGCTTTATAGTCGATATGGATGCAACTCGAAAACGGCTTCATACCTGTTTGTGTTACAAGTGAAAGTTAGGAAATAAAAAAAAAGAAACCGGTATAATTTTGCCATAACTGCGGTCAAGTGGTGCGCTAAAAGCGCTTTTGTTTCCAGGTGGGGGTCGAAGTGGGGGGGTCCTTTTTTGACACCATGTGTATCAATAACAACTCTTCAACGATGTGAACGTTTGGAAGCTAGGTTTGAGATGTAATACAGTTCTTCTTACATCAATAACGCCCAACAAATTAATTTACAGGTGAAAAGGCGTTCTGAAACTGATTCATTCGACCGTTCACGCCTACCGGGTACCCGATCTGATAACCAGTCCCGCCTGGCCGCAAACCAAAATTCTATTGTTCTACCCTCAAAAATAAGGTACTGACAACATTCAGCCTATCAGAATAGGGAGTTGTTTAGCCAAGAGTTTCTTCGCTATTTCAGGAGTGGCTATTCGTAAGATCTGATAATTAATTTTGTTGTGAGGCCATAAGGGTGCCTCGGTAATTGGTTTAATATCCAAACCCTTTTAGGAAGCCATTGGCTCTTTGACAATAACGCAATTTTTTTCCACTATTGAACAGTGACTCGGCAACCATGCGTTTTTTCCTATAGTCGCTTGTTAGTACCCACTTGTGCCGATTGGTGCCTTCCGAAATACCGCTAAACCAACAAACTTCACGTGGATACGTAAACGCCCAGAGCTTTTCAAACCTTGATCGAGAATAATATTCAACGTCTATCAAGACTTCGATTTCTTGGTTTACAGCAAAAATGGTGTCAAGTTACAAGAAGGGTCCAGCTAATCCTACATCACCTAAGGTGGGAACTCCCACTCCAATGCAAAGCGATAATCAGCGAGCAAAAATAATTTTAGCCGCCAACATCTTTAAAATCAAGTACAATGTTGAGCCTATTACCAGTAGATCATCCCTTATAATCCTCGAATGTCTAACACACTGCAACCTTTGTTTGCCCCTAAATCATATTATGTATCAATCATGATTCCAGCAAGTTCGGAGGAAAACTTCTGTTCCTACATAAAAATTTGTCGCCCTGATTTTTTTTCTGACTTCACAACGCCTAATGCACAATACTCTCAAACCCTTATTCAAGATTTCTAACTTGCCATCTCATGTGATTGTTCGTTTCTAATTGTCTGCTATAACTGCCTTCTAATGGGATACAAAAGCACCCCTCTTCTTGCGCCCCAACGTCTTCGTAGTCTCGGCCCTGAGCTTATTTTGGTCTCTCAAACCGCACACTTAGCCGCCTGGATTAAGTATTGCGTTATATTTCAGTCTAGACCACGTACGGCTGAAACTTCCCTTTGAACACGAGCTTGCTGGCTCTACTGATCCGATCAGATAACTTTTAGAAGCGGCCGTCTTCCTTCATTCCACGAAGAAACGAAGCAGTTTTGTGCGCTGGTTTTTTTCCTGTACGTCCGGGTATTTTTCGGATTTCACATTTCACTTTTGCAGCCTGTTATTGGCTCCTTCAAATATATTTATAGTTTATTCAATTGGCTGTCAATTCTTTACTCTATATCCCAGCAATAGTCGTAATTAAAAACAGTTGATTAACCGACTTTCATTACTTACCTACATTCTAAAGAAGACCACCCGACCTGCCGCTTTGTTCATCTGGTAACCGAAAATTATTAACCATGAAACACTTTTATATATTATGTTTGACTTAAGTCCATACTTGCAACGCTTCATAGTAGTCAACTCGTTTTCCATCGGTTCTGCTTAAATTATTAACCACAGAGCAACGTAAATCGTCCACCATTTCCGGTCGTCCACAAACTATGAAGGCCGTTGTTCCAGTTGATTCGTCCGCTTCCTTAGCAACAAGTCTGTCCAAGTCCGGTCTACCTTCAACAAATGTTATGTGACTTAATTCCAGTTTTATGGTATCAATGATATTCTTCACATTGACATCTTTAGATTCTTCGATGGTACTTACAGCTTTTTCTACGGAGCTGGCCACCTTTTCAACAGCAGCCTTGTCTTCCACATCCTTTCCAACTATAAGCTTTTGAACTTCGATATTCAACCCATCATCGTCACTGAATCCAGAGTCCTTGTCCAGCTTGACAAGTGGCATTCTGTTTTTGAATTCTTCAAGGAAAGCATATGATTCGGGCTTAGTTACATAAATGGTCGTTTGCACCTTCAAGTTCTTCAAAGCAAGCAACTCCTCATAGAACCAGTATAAAGAGCGGTACTCCCTTATCACCCAGACTAGTTTCAAAGCTTGTTTTATATTGTCAGGAGATCTGACTGCCAAGTCATAAGCTTCTGAATAAATTCCAGCAATACCATTACCACCAGCAACAAAAATGGCAGAATCATATCCTTTAGCTGGAGATGGAGCACCATATGGACCCTCCAACGCTACCCTAATTTTAGCGGTCTTACCGGGGTGTGTGGCTAAGTACTGGTATAACCCATGAGTTACTCCACCCTTTACCTTCAAGTATAATACAATCAGGTCCTGGTAGACTGAAGATTCGATGAAAGTAAATGGATGTGATTGCCAGAAATGACTTGGTCTCAAAAAGTGTATAAATGCATAGCCACCTGGGATAGGATGCCAATAGCTAGGCTTTGGTACGACTACTCTCAAGGTCTCTTCAGCCAAAAGAGTAACTTCAGCTTGTGGTGCACCGAAGGCTATCAATCTACCAATTCTGATTGCTCTGTCAAATACCCAAACGGCAGAGGCAGCGTAGTAAAACCAAACATATCCCAAAGCATTGACATGTATCCAAGAACCTGCAATGAATAATGCAGCGAGGATGATATGGACAAGAATAAAGATCTCGTACCATCTTCTCCTCAAAATCAACATTCCTTGGATCATCATCAACCCACTTGCAACAGTAGCAATGGTACCCCAAATCATGTATGTCTCTTTCATTTCAGTTGTATATGTTGATTTCAAGGAGACAGTAAAGGCGAAAGTATGAACCACCACTAAGATAAAGACAACCCTACCAACCCATCTATGATATGTCAAGAAGGTGGAGAAATTCCAACGAGTTAACCACATCAAAAAATTGTTTCTGCCACCAAACAATATTAGTAATGGAATGAACACAGACACTGTAACACCGGATCTATCTCCAATGTATCTTGAGATTGCCTGCTGTTTGGATGCAAAAACTGGATCACCAGGAACGTAGTAAATGTTGCAACAATTGACCGCCAAGGTCACAGCTACAAATCCGACAATAACCAAAGTCTCGAATCGGGAGGGAACTATCATGTCGAATATCTTTAAAAACCCCAAGTGGGTGGTCTTCTTTCTTCTTCCAAGAGAAGGTAGGGTGACATATCTTCTCCAGGTGTTGGAGATCGGACCAGAGAAGATCTTAATTATGTTGGGGAACAAAACAATACTCCAATTTGCAACCGCTGCAAGGACTATTACGAGAGCCCAGTATGCTACTATACCTGCCCCATAGTAGAGGGAATCATCATAATTACCCAACCACATGACATAAACCCGGTAGTAGAAGTCCATGGCCGCTTCGTCTAAGAGAACCGGGAAATCGATTGGTGCAGTGGCATTGAAACCTTCGATTTCCAGCACATTTCTGGCGTAAAGGGTGTAATTCACATATGCTTCTTTGAAAGTGTCTGCGGCCACTTCAAACTTATATTCAGAACAGAAGTGGGCAATTCTCTTCAAGTTGTAAGTCGAATCTCTGTGGTTGTGGTGGAAGCATCCAGCCAATGTCGCCATTGCAGCAGGGTTATAACAATAGCATGATTGGAACGCTGCTGGCAGACAGAAAGTTGCAATGGCTTCAATTTGCTCGTCACAGGCATACAAGCTAAGCAAAGCCTCTCCATACTTTTGATACGAGAGCCCGCTAGCGTTTACTCTTACGAGGAGTAGGAAAACTCCAAAGAGACTGAAGAGTTTCATGATGGTCTGAAGAGAACAAATTATACTGCATCAAAGAGCTGGGATCCATGGTATTTATAATTCAGCACATGTGGGGATACGTGGTGACTCCCCATCGATATAATTTATCCAGTTCAGTTAGTTTGGGGAAGCTAACAGAATTCCTGGAAAAGATTTGCATTACAATAGTATTATCAAAATGGTTGTAACCTTTTCAAAGCGGCTCAAAAATGGAACATTTTTAACCCTACTTTTCTATACATCTTGAATTATGGATTGGGTTGGTAAAGGTCGTTGTTCGCTACTCAGCATTACAACTTTAAAAACCTAGTTAATGATCCAATACTTATGTAGCCTATCAGAGCACTTTTGTTTAAATAATTTATAGTCTCAGCTAGCTCGTATTTCGATCAGATAATTACAAATGTGCTCTGTGAAAAACCCTGTGACGGGGTTCAGTGCCAAGCACCTGAATTTGCCGCCCTGACAGGATCTCCAAATCGTTTGTTGAGTTGATTCAAGACGTTCTTGGCTGGCCAAGAAGAGTCAACTCTAGACACTTGACAGGTTTCTGGTTTTCGAAAGCACTGTTGATTTTCTTCAAACTTCTTACCCCAACTACACACCTTGGTGCTAGTCCTCCAGCCCATTTCCTCTTGAAATTCTTGTAGCCAATCATCAACTTTTCAACCATATCCCGGGGCTACAGCAGTTTGGCCAAGCGTTTTTTGAAAACGTCACAATAGACTAATAACCGTTGCATGAGTGAACTTTATTTCGATGAATCACACTATTGGTTAAACTTCAAATCCGTTATAATACAGTATTAGGGCGGGCACTGTCGAAAATTGGAATCAAAGTCTTCTCCTATCTTACGGGTGGTAGTTGGCTTCCATACGCTTGCCTGGTACGAACTTAGACGTACAAACCTAGCTGAGATCTAGATCCGATTAGATAAATTTTGGTCAATTACCCTTTGTGGCTAAACTTAATTTCAGAACAGCCACCCCTGCTTTTCTCCGTTAGGCAATCTCTTTTTAGTTCAGTAGTGATGCCGTATATGAAATTGGAGCACTGGTCGTCAATGTAACCAGTCAAAGATCGATACCGCCTAATTGAACCCTATAATGCATACCGCTTATATGAAACAGCCAATCACTGCAGACAATGCTATTTATGACTACCAAAAGTCCACTTCCGTCTACTCTCTCTACTTTCAGAATTTGTTTAATCACTTATGCTTTTTACTGTTATGCTCAGAGGTATCTTTTGAACGTCAACTTTATTTTTTGCATCATTTTGCTAAGTATTTAAAGAATTGTAAACCAATCCAGCTAGGGTCAGGAAGATTGTAAATATAAAGGGTACCACGATGGAAGACACAAAAGGACCTTACGATACTGTCTGAAAATTTCCCCTTCAAAGCTTGATGGGTTAAGGCGATAGTAGAACTTTTTTACGATAGTCGTCAAAACTTACTCACTCTATTTTGCTGAAGTAGGGGTATCATGCTGAAGTACACAGGCGCCCCAACACTACGAAAGGTCTACTACTATTGCAATATGATGCTCAACAAGAGATTCAAGTCCCAAACATTAAGCAAAAAGTTCCTTAGACTCTTTAAATGTGGGTATAGTTGCAGTATACCCGAATACCTACTGATACAATAGTAGCTAATTAACAGTTCAGCAAGCAAAATGGGCTATCGTTTGAGCTAGTTCGCCGTGGTAAACAGTCGTGGTCCGTCTTGTTAATATAAAGTATTAGAACAAGCTATGCCGGAAACAGAACTTCAAAATTGGCGCTACGACTATACTTACCCCCACTTCTTGGGAGGTTATTCAAATTCATTGGGGAATTACAAGCAGATTAATACATTAGCAACCTCAACTAATGACTCTCAAGATAAAAACTCATTCCAGTATCTCTCAATGAGTCGCCGAATCATTCGAAACTCGATGCGATATTTAGCTTTTAATCAATTCTGTATAAGAGTTGATTCGTGACTAAATGCTCCTCCCTATTCTTTCTGGGAGTGAAGAATTTACGATCCTAATAATAAAACAAGCTACCGCTTCTGGAAATTGTCCTAACCAATTGTATTATTGGAGTTGTTGTGCCTTTTAAAGTTCGTAAATTTCACAAAAAAATCGCCAAGATATTTCACTCTAACAGGGGTACCTCGAAAACGGGTTTACGAACCGTTTTCATGCTTGAAATTCCAGGTGCTATGTCTCCTAAAAAGTTTTCTCCAACAGTTGCTTACAACGAGAATTCAGCCAATCCACAGTTTATTTTTAAGCCAGTGTAAAGATCCGATCAGATAATTCAGATATCCTTATTGTGCATATTACACAAAGACAAGGACCGGCGGTTAACAGGAATTTTATTATACGTTGAGAACTCCGTTATTAAAATGAGTTCTGATTGGCTCGGATATTTGATAACTAGTTATAGGGAGAGCAGACAACGTGTAGTAGTCAAGATTTGACTTCAAATCCTCGAAAAACGGTGCAATTTCCATACCAAAAAAAAGTGCTACACCCATACTTTCACAATCACTCTTTTACCATGATCCAAGTTGTGCAACAAAGTACCGTAAGCCATCCAAAATACCAGCGTCTTTAAGAGCATCAAATAAAATAGTGCTGCTGCTCGAATGACAAACTCTCTTTAATAAAGGTCCACCTTTGTAAAACGTATGTGATTGACCTCTTTGAATGGTGCAACAATTTTTTGAGCTCATTGCTGAGCTACCATCGCTAACCACTTTTCTTCTGTTTCGACTATCTTCTTCAGTAAGATTCTTTCTATTGTATTTTTCCATGGGTATCTTCAAAATCTTATTTGTGAAATCGTAGTAAAAAATTCATCATTGAATGCCAGAAATCCAAATTTCGAGCATACAGACAATTGGATTCCGGTGTCTTCAAAAGTTAATCGATGGTTTTAAAACCAATAAAAAATAATTGTCTTTTCATTAAACAAAGAAATGAACTATACAAAAAGAATACTTTCTGTAAGGTCTTAGTCGGTTCTGTGCTTAGTTGTCGTAAGCATTGGGATAAGTACAGTAGCATCGAATCCTGTTTTACAAACCATCATTTTCCATTTTTTCTGAAGAGATGATATCCTAGAATATAATGGTATTTGCAACATATCCCTAAGGTCACCGCAAGAAATCTATTTATCACCATCGAGATTGAAGAACAGAGCGAGCCCCAGCTATGAACACTCACATGTCGAGTATAGGGCACCTAAACCGGATCAATTGAATAATAATTTTTCATCAACCAAAAGTATCCTTCTAGTTTGAACTACTAAAACTAAACTAAAGCATAAAGTCATTGATTTAAAAAGTGTTGAATTATACTATAATGATATGTTGAAAATGTTTGACTATTCAATGGAACTGAATAAACGGACATAACTTGTGGTACAATAACCGATTGGCTGAATTAACAACGCATTGGGCAAAATTACGCAATGTTTGGCTCTGAAGCTCCTACTGTATCATTAACGAACGTTCGTAATACACGGTTGTGAAGCATTCCTATTTGCTGCTATTTATCAATGTACGATCAAGCCCAAATTTGTAAAGCTTCAAAGAATTCAATTCTCTTTCCATCGACTTTATTCAAGCTGTTACCAATCGAAAGACGTAAGTCGTCTACCATTTCAGGACGACCACAAACAGTGAAGGCAGTGGCTCCTGTTGATTCCTTAGCTTCTCCAACAACAAGCTCATCCAAAAGAGGTCTTCCTTCCTTGAAGGTGATATGAGACAATTCTCTTTTGATGGTTGCAACAATCTTCTTTGAATTGACGTCATCGGATACATCAATGCTTTGGCCATCCAATGAAGCGATCTTTTCAGTTGCAATGTCTTCACTCTTGTTTTTGTCGTCACTGATAGCCTCAGCGTCACTTAGAGAAGACTCTTTCTCATCAATGGCGCTCGGAATTCTAGTCAAAAACTCTTCAAGAAAAGCCAGTGATTCAGGTCTTGTGACATAGATGGTAGTATCAACTCTTGTGTCTTTCAAGGCCATCAACTCTTCATAGAACCAGAACAAAGAACGATACTCTCTAATAACCCAGATCAATTTAAGGTTTTGCTTAATGTTATCAGGAGACCGTATGGCCAAGTTGAGGGCTTCGGAATAAATACCAGCAATACCGTTTCCTCCAGCAAGGAACACCGCCGATTCATAGGCTTTAACAGGGGATGGCGAGCCATATGGGCCCTCCAAAGCTACTCGAATCTGAGCTTGTCTTCCTGGTCGAGTGGTCAAGTATTGATATAATCCATGGGTGATCCCTCCCTTTACCTTCAAGTACAAAACAATCTTGTCCTGGTGTTCTGGCGATTCAATGAAAGTAAAAGGATGAGATTGCCAGAAACAACTTGGCTTCAAAAAGTGAATGAAACCATATCCACCTGGAATTGGTTTCCAGTAGCTGGGTTTGGGAACAACCACTCTCAAGGTTTCGTCAGCCAAAAGAACAATGTCAGCTTTTGGAGCCCCAAATACAAAGAGTCTACCTATCCTGACCGCTCTATCGAATACCCAGACGGCAACAGCAGCATAGTAGAACCAGGCATAACCCAAGTCAGCCACATGTATCCAAGATCCTGCTATGAAGAGGGCGGCTAGAACGATGTGGATAAAGATGAAGATTTCGTACCATCTTCTTCTCAAAAATAACATTCCTTGAATCATGATCAATCCACTAGCAAGTGTACCGATAGTTCCCCAAATCAAATATGTTTCTTTCATATCTTCAGCATAGAATTTTCCCAAGGCGACACTGAAAGCAATGGAGTGAATTGCAACCAAGGCAAACACAACACGGCCAACCCATCTATGGTAAGTCATAAAAGTTGAAAAGTTCCAGCGAGTTAACAATTGCAAAAAGTTATTTCTTCCTCCAAAAAGAATAAGCAAAGGGAGAAAGACAGACACAGTGATCCCGGTTCTATCAGCTAGGTATCTTGCAATAGCCTCCTTCTTTGAAGCGAAGATTGGATCGTTTGGAACGAAGTAGATGTTGCACGAATTCACGGCCACAGTCACCACCAAGAATCCGGTTATAACCAAGGTTTCGAATCTGGAGGGAACGAGCATGTCGAAGACAGTTAACAATCCTAGATGTCTCACCTTTTTCTTTCTTCCAAGGGCTGGCAAGGTAACATACTTTCTCCATGAGTTGGAGACTGGGCCAGTGAACTTCTTGACAAGGTTAGGGAATAAGATGTAGGTCCAGTTTGCAGCACCAGCTACAACCATCACCGCCAACCAATAGGCAAGGATGGCCACACCGTACCAGAACGAGTTGTCATAGTTGCCCAAGAACATGACATATGCTCTGTGGAAGAGAACCATACCCGCTTCGTTCAAGAGGATAGGGAAGTCGATAGGGTTGGTAGCATTGAAACCTTCGATGGTCAGCACATTTTTGGCAAACTGAGTAAAGTTGGTGTAAGAAGCGTCGAATTGTTCAGGAGTAACCGTGAAATTCATTTTGGAGCAGAGCTTGACAAAAGCATTGGTAACATCGGTGATGTCTTCATGATGGAAATGGACACATCCAGCCATCGTAGCCATGGCGCCAGGGTTAAAGCAGTAGCACTCTTCATATATTGGCGGAGCACAAAATGTTGCAGTGGTGGAGATTTGGTAGTTACATGCATAGAATGTGATGAGAGAAGGTCCATCGAATGCAAATGGAGCATCTTTGGCACATATACCTACCAAGACCATGGCGAAAGCCCAAATTGAAGCGATCTTCATTTTGATTGCAAAATTATCGAGAGGTAATAGTTTTCAAAACGGAGCCAAGAGGACGAGCCAAGCAGGGAAGTCAGGAACCTAAGTACTTATAGGGCCCCACTTCGACTAATGTCCTGATCTTTGTAAAACCCTAACTCCGCCATACTGGCCAAGGATACGAAAAGTAGGGTTTAGTCTAATAGAGGAGCGCTGTAGGTTGTAATTTTAATTAAAAATAATTGGTTTTTACCCTTGAACAAAGTGGGGTCCGAATGGATTTGAAATTAAGGAGCGGATGAGGCGACCTTTGATTTCATTTTGCAATCAACACCTACAAGACGACCGGGTGGTATTGTCCTGCTCTAGTATCAACGAACTCAAATAAACCTTAAGGAATAGCGCCAAAGCTTTTCGGCTATTAGCCAAATAACTCCCCTGTTCCTACCGTTAGGCTCATTGGCCGATGCAAATGTAAAGTGCTCCTTCACACATTCTATTGTGATTCTTTTGGGGCTGATCTTCATATATTAATGCATTTAATTATGACACCAGAATTAACGGCGTTGCGTATGGCTGAACGTGAGCACATTCCACCGTTCGAGTTAACGATCTTAGCGAACCCAGAGAATCACCACAATACCCGGACTACTGGTATTACCAATTACTAGCGGCGGTAGTGAATACTGAAGGTGAATGTGAAACTTCTCCAACGTAACCCCGTTTTCATAAAAAGCGGGACCAATTCGTACACCACCTAGTACTCAAACAAATGTAGACTTTGAAACTCCCGTTGGTCCATTTTGTCATTACCCTGTAGACTGTGAAAAATTTTCTGGTCTACTACTGGTTCTTTGTTGAATAATATTCCCTCGGAAGTCACAAAACTATGGCCAAGCGTTTTTTTGTCGCTATTCATTATTATCAATCAATCCTAAATATACGAACTTGCAAGGGAGATGTCCCAGTTTTGGCCAGAATGGCGCCCAGATCTTGCGGTTTGTTATTGGTGTCTCCTAAGAAGAATTCAAAATCTTCTTGGCCTTGGCCAGTCAGTCCCGCATGAAATGCCGCCTGTATACCCGCCTTGTTGCAAAATCGTAGATGCGATCAGATTAGATGGAACTGATAAGTGGGGGAAAATGGGGGAGGAGAAGATATTAGAAATGAGCCCCAACGAGGGGTTTGGGGGATCACCTGAAGTGGGGGCTCTTTGACTCCGGTTCTATTGGCTGCAACTTGAAGTAATTAGCTACCCCAACCAATGGTATACCCTTGATAATAACAATATTATTATTTCTCGGACTCAATCTATTTCACCTTATTGTTTTACGCCCATATTGCAATTGTTGGAAGTAACCGATTCTCCTTCCTCTAAATTTATTGAAGCTGGCAACTGCCCTAATTCATCATCCAGTATGGGATGGCCACAAGTAGTGAATAAAGTGATTCCAATAGTCTTTTGCGTATGGAAACAAGCATACCTTTAAACAAAGGAAAGGAACCATGACAATGCGGCTCTAATAATTGCAATGTTCTTCTGGCTAAACTTTCATTTTTTTTCCTTAACGAGGCCAATACAGTCTCCCTCTTCTTTGGCTTTAGTTGACTCCCTTCTAGCATTCGTGTTGTTTTTACCGAATTTTGTCCTTGAAGCTGTCGCTGCTTTAGAAATCCTTTCTTCGGCGATGACCATATAGTGTTCGTCTTGAAGTCCTCCATGGATGCATGGTACTCGGCGCTGGTGATATGCATGGTGGTCTAGACTCTGATAGCCTTAAATGCCTAAGTATTTATAATTCGACGAACTCCCTACCGACCCAGATCAACATCAAGTCCTACTTGGATTTAAATCAGTTGTGGACCTCCGTTATATGCCACTACCTCCAGCAACAAATACAAAGGTATCAAACTCTCCCAGGACTAAGATATCCTTAAATACCCAGCACCAGTCGAATATAAGTGGTCTTTCCTCTATCAGGTAGGGTACTGGTATATTTCATGTGTAACCCCTCTCTTGATCTTGTGATTCACTGTGATGAATTCATCACCTCAATAGATCAATGAAGTTGAAGGATGGGTCTGTCATAAACAGGTTGGTCTTGAGAAGTTCTGGCTGCTCGTCCACCAATGATAGACTTCAGTAGTGGGTTTCTTAAGCTTGACTTTCAAGGATTTCTGGCCAAAAAAATCACCTCAGCATTGGGTAACCCAAACTCGAGAGCTCTTCCAACCTGACGGCACAGTCAAAGTCCCAGACAGCAGCAGTGGCATGATTGAACGCATGGCCTCTCTTAAGGACATGGCTCCAGGCTCCACAACAATTAGGGAGCCAAAGCTAGATGAACAATACCTCCTACCATTTCATTTTCAAGTACACCATTTCATGCATCATAAGTTCAGAAGCTTTAGTAGGTATGAAACCCCAGAATCGTTGAAAGCCTAACAATCTTAGGAGAACACCACAAGAGACTTCAATCCAAGTAGAACACTATCTTGAGATATCATCACGAGCTAGAAGAGTCTGGCAATCCATCTACGCTACAAACGTAGTGAACATCTACAAGTGCAACAATTGCAAGAAAGCAGCAAACAATAGAACGAGTGCCATTCCAGTTGCAGGAATTTCACATGTATCACCAGCAGGACACATGAACGCAACTCTATTTGAAGGGTTAACTGTATTCCCACCCACCTGTCTGCTTAATCTTCATCATTAATATACATTGTGTCATGGGTGGCAAGCATTTCCAATCTCGAAGGCACGAACAAGTCAAAGAACATCAAAGAGTCACTCGTTGTATTAATAACAACGTAAGCCATTTTTGGTAACATTCTCTTACAACATTCGTACGATCGCTGGTTGTGTTCTATTAAATCTAAGATTTTGAAAGGAGATCCGACAAACAAGGTGTAACTAACATTCTTTTTCAATATGTTCGTCGGTACTTGTAATGTTCAATAACTTGCACAGCTCAAGAAGTAAGCAAGCACATTTTTCAAGCTCTATTTGAGTAAGCGGTGACTTTTATTGCTGCCTATTTCTCTTGGAGGTCCTCTGAAGGCCAGAAAAAGGCCGTCCATAGCTTGGAACCGACAGGCATTGTACCCATTTTGAATTTTGCGCAGACTTCTTAGCGCTAAGGGCACAGGTTTGGCTTGAAGAAATGCAAATAATAAAAAAAACTGACCAACCTCTGTCATACTTTGATAGGTAGAACTATAGGGACTAACTTCTTTAGGGTATTCATTCTCATCACATATTTGGTGGCGGAGTTATGTTGCAAAAAAAAGGTTGAGAAATACGCTAAAAAAAAATGTAACAAGATTTCTACCATAACTTAATTCAATTGGTTTCAGGCAAGAGTCGAGTCGGGAGTGGCTGGATTGTGGGTGTTAACCAAGGTTACGTCATGTTAGTTGCATTGCGCCTTAAGAAAGCCCACCGAGACTTTTTCCAAGCCTCCATTAGGTTTATTGTATGGCCATTAGTTGTGTCAAATGGGTATACTCGCTGTTAACCGTATTAAATGATCCGGTTACAGATGAAATCAGATAACGCCACTGTGCGTTTATAGGCGCTGGCAATAAGCGGAATATCGTGTCCAACCTTATTGGCTAAAGTAAGGATATTGAATGGTTCCAAAATCACCCTGCATACCGGCAAAGATACTATAGTGGCATGCATGAGGTGCAGATGAAATGTTCTCCCGGTAGAAAATATTGCAGCAGGCGGAAAATATTTCAATCTGTTGAAATTGATTGAAAAGATAACTTTCTGGCTAAAACATCGGATCATATTTCTGGTATAGGTCTATTCTGTACCGGAAGAAACGGATGTAATGTTTCAGAAAGTGTAGTCAAAAGAGGATGATGGCGCATGCTTGGGCCGACCGGTTCCGGTGTTTGAGTGGAATTATACATCAATTGTAATTTTCATTTACTACATTCAAATCAATTGTAAATACGAACAATAATGAAAAATAAGCGAACGTAAGGGTAAAAGCCGGTGTTTGAGATGGGACGTTGGTATGTCAAATTGTTCCCCGATCGCCCCTTCTGGGATTGAAGGTGCATTTAAACTAAACTATCATAGGCGAATATTGATGGACCTTTGCAGATGGAGCTGACGATCAGTCGGTCTTTATCTATAGCCATGGCACTGTCATGAAAATGTGATTAATTCAGCGCTAAAGTTCAAGGGATTGTACGGCATTATTTAGGCCATGAAAGGGCTTCAGAAATAGATGCGAAATTTCCGGCCAGACACCAAGAATATTTTGCATAGCAGCTTCAGAAAGAGGCTAACATCCTTCTCCTGTTTGGGAAGACAATAGAGAGGTGTCTAAACCCCCTGCGGTTGTTAACTAGAAATACAAAGTTAGTCACTATCACTGGTCCTCAGTCCTGGATTATTGCTAACCGGAGCTGTTAATTCAGACCTAACCTTTGAAAGCTTTCCCAAATGGCTTCTACAGGCTTATAAGCGGCACCGTGGGTGCAATCGGTGTGCCAGGTGGCGGTGACTCGTTAAACTGTACAAATACGACCAATGCCATGGCAAAATCAGGCTAATGTCTCTAAGAACAGCATTTGGCCAAAGGATATTTACGTTATGGTGAGTTTCACCTGGGCTCTAGTTTTTGCGCAGCCCTGCCACTCAGGCATGTTACAAAAATATTACTTGGAAGCTTGGGCAAGCTTTCTGAGCTCTCACGATCGAGTGGAAGTAATACCTTGAAGTCTTTGATTACAGAATTCGGACACCAATATCCACTAAGAAAGTATCTCGCTCCACTAATTAATAACATCTCATTAAATTTTATTTTTTATTGACGATCCCTAATTTATAACTCTTGACAAGAGAAATGTACTTTGACGTCAAGTCTAAGGATTTAACGGGGTATCTGAATGCGCCGAATCAATACTATCCCTATTAGAGGTTTCATTGGAGACTTGGATATATTGCAAATGTCTCTTTTTGATTCGTCTTTGTTGCCAAGAGATAGGAATATAAGGCAAGTATCCGTTCTTTTCCTCGAATAACAAAGCGTTCAAACATCCGGCCACCACAATCCAATAAAGGATGTAACTCAACACACTACCATAGGTTGCAGAATTGGTCCAGCCAAAAATTGCGGTAAACATCATCCAAAATGGCCCATCGTCTTGCAATTCACCGTTACAACAATTGACATGCCACACGCTGGAAGCGATATCATATGACCCAGGTCCGTGTCCGGTTTCGCTGGGATCAAACCCATCACACTGATTGATGAAATGCTGTAACTCAAAGTTCCAGACTCCTTTGGAAAACAACCCTGCAGCCACCAAGTATAAAAAGCACGTCGAAGTCACCAAAAACATTTGCAACGATAAGGTGTTTCCTGATCTATACAATAAAACACCAATAAAAGTTCCCAAAGTCAATGCTGCGAGAAATGAATACACGATTGACTTGACGGTTGTATTTTCATTGATTCCAATGCCTCCAATAAATACAATTGCTTCCATACCTTCTCTAAGAGTGGTGATGAAGGGCAAGATGAACATGGAATATTTCTCAGACCAAACAGCCCATTTGGATTCATTGGTGGGATTGCTGAATGTAGACGACCTGTGGCCACGGACTGCCTTATTCAAGGAATCCTTTTGAACGATCAACTTGGACAATTTACGCTTCCAATTTTCTTGCATCTTATTCACCCGAAGAATTTTGACCCCCATCACAGAGATGATGATAGATGCCAAAATGGAGAACGTTCCTTCCCAATAATGTTCGGTGATGGCCCAGAGATCATTGCCCAAAATGTAGAATACACTAAGAATGAACGATCCGATGATCAAGCACACAACCACCCCAAGAAGGCCCCCTGCCCAGATCTGAAGCCGGAGATACTTGTAGATAGTCAAATTGTCTGCTTGTGAAGTTTCCACATCGTCGATGGAGCTGGTGTTGTCTGCTGAAGTGCTTTCTACACCATTATCAACACTTTCGTAGGATTTCTTGGTTGAAGCGTGGGGCTTAAAACTTTGCTGGATAAACGCCAAAAGAACAGAGATGATGATGGCCAGCTCCAAGGTCTCTCTTAGTACAATAAGGAACACCTGCACTGAGAAGTAGTCGTCGAATCCGGCCATGATGGTTGTGGTTTGAGCAAATATCGTACCCCCAAAAGGAAAGAATTGATCCTATTTATATGAAGGTGATCGTGATTGGAGGTGGTCTAAGGGGAGCCGTATGGTATCACGTGTAACCTGGGTTGGTTACGACGTGTAGTCCAAGGGTTTGTGGTATCTTTTGATATACGGGTGTCCGATATCTCGGTAATGACTCTGATCGTTAGATGGAATAGATAAAAATCGAGTTCCTCGACGCGAATTCCGAGGGTGTCAGATCAAACCCCGGGAAAACACCCTAACAATTAAAGCCCCTTCTCAGATACGTTCCGACTCGGTCCGACTCTGGTTTTGCCATAGATCCTTGAGGCTTCTGACACACAATCACTACCAGGGGCCGATATCGGCGAGACGCGTGCTCTCGATACATCAAGCTAAGGCTTCAAGTCTACGAAGTCAGTCCCCAGGAGTGAACGAAAGCTGACTATTGTGATTTGGAATGAAATTCGGTTGACTGTTCAACCAGACGACCTAACGACCTAACAATATGGATATTTCGGTTGTTTTATGGGGTAGTGCATCAACAAGTGATGTTAAAATTCTTCTTCAAAGGACAAGCGAGAGAAGGCACTTTCCTCTCTGATTGGCAGTTCCTTCCTTTTCGATCCACACTTTGATATGCTCTATCTCTCTTATCGAAGGCTTCATCTTCGAGAGTTTCTTGCACTCAACTCCCCAACACTCTCTCTCTAATGCTCTTTGGATCAGATTTTGCAACCAATTCAATGTCACACGGTCACTAACCCCCGCCAACTATTGCGCTTTCTATAAAAGCAGGAACAATACTGTTAGAGCCCTGGCAATCTCCCACTCCCATCAATAAAGAGGAGATCAAACATCAATAGTTTCAGTTCATCAACCTCCATACACCCAAAATCGGCTCTGTTAATCTTTAACACCTGGCACTATGGTAGATGCTCTAGACTTCCACCAAAGATTTAGCTTTGGTATAAAGTAATGTACTTTTATTTACAACACTCGAACAATTTCAGTGCTTGTCCTTCTATGTATAGACTTTGAGAGTATATCGGAGAGAATAGACACTTGGAAGGTTTTTTGTCCAGATACTTAGCAGGATATTTGGATACGTTCAATAATTCATTCCCACACGTTTCGCTTTCTGTTCTTGAGTATATTTGACCTTCTCGTTGGACATCTTTCGAAACTCGCTGTCTTTTTGGAAACCTTCATAATCCAAAAAGTCATTGAGCTTTTCTTCTTCTTCCTTTTTGAATTCCATGTCTACATCGCTCAACTCGCTTTCATTGCCCTCTTTAGACCCTTCACTCTTGAGTGTTTTGATTCTTTTGGTGGGTCTTTGAGCAGGCGCCGATGGCCGCTTCATAAAGATCCCACTAGGAGTAGATGGCCTGACTTTTCCATTTGTATCCCCTCTTCTTTCGGACTCTTTATTCGGTGAGACATCGCCTTGATTTTCATCCTTGTTATATTTCAATGGCTTTCTTGGTAACTTTGGTAGGGAACTGTTTATTCTAGCAGCATCTGGTGATCTTCTGTAATTTCCAGGGTGCCCTGCCCTTTCTCTCGAGCTATCGAATCTTCTATCTCTATCCTCTTCTCTCAGTATTCCACGACCATGGTTTTCGTCTCTCAAATTTGCATTGCTATTATTTTCCTCTTTTTGAACCCCGTGGCTTTGGTTATCTTGTTTGGGTACGTATGAACTCCGGCTACTATAACTGGAGGTATATGTACTGACAGGAACATAACTCAGGGCTTGTGGCTTGGTTTGCTCTTTTTGGACAGGGACATAACTCAGGGTATTTTTCTGGGCTGGAATATAAGTCAGAGTATGATTTTGACTCGGTACGTAGCTCAGAGTGTTCTTACGAGCCACAAAGTTCAGAGGACCACTGGGAACGTTCTTTTGAAAGGTACCAGCCGCTTGATTCGTGAACAGGTTAGTTTTTGGCTTTTGGCTGAAGTTGTTGCTTGTGTATGAATTGTTTTGCGCAACTGGTTCCGGATTTCCATTGGCACGTTCCTTTAACTTCTTGAATCTATCTTTATCAATTTCATGACATTCTTCGAACCTTGGTAATTCGTATGGCTTCACTGGTAATGGATCGGTGGTGAAAAACTTATGGTTTAATGCATCAAGTGCATTCAATCTCTTGTAAGGATCTAACTCTAGTAATCCACTTAAAAGATCAATTCCATCGGGTGGTAGCACATCTTTGAATCGGGACTCGAGGGTCCTCTTACATGTAAGTCCTATGTTATAGCCCGACTTGTTTGGTAATAATGTTGCCTGGGTCCAGTCTACTGGAGGTCCAACAAGTCCGAAGACTAATTGAATTTGATGAATATCTGATTTCCCCAAGAGTATAGGCTTGTGGGTAAACAACTCTCCGAAGACACACCCGATTCCCCAAAGATCGACTGCTGTAGTATATTGTCTTTCTCCCAATAAAATTTCTGGAGGTCTGTACCATCTGGTTACAACCAATCCAGTATATGAACGTTTACCTCCACCAGGACCGAGGCCTAGGCGGGGAGTAGTACCATGATAAGATCTGGCCAAACCAAAGTCTGCAATCTTAAGTACCCCGTTGAAATCAATCAAGATATTGGCGGCCTTGATATCTCTATGCAAAAATTTGTTGTCATGAATATATTGGATACCCCGGAAGAGCTGAGCCATAAAGCACTTGATATGGGAGAGTTCAAGATGGACAGCGGGATTTTCTAGTAACCCCACCAAATCTGATGACATATACGGCGAAACGGTGTAGAAACATCCTCGGTGAGTTATCAAGTCAGCGGAGCTCGCTACTTTCGGCTCTTCGAATATCATTTCCGTAATCTTCAAAATATTTTCATGATTGAGTTTCTTCAAGATAGTGATTTCTCTCATGGCAGTTATGGGAAACCCTTCCTTGGCTGAATGATTTATGAGTTGCTTAATTGCCACCACTTTTCCGGATCTCTTTGACTTCGCTTTCTGGACCACACCAAACGTTCCTTGGCCCAATTTTTGAATGATTTCGAAATCCTTGAGCCTACTCATATCCACAAATGCTCCAGCATCAACTGTCTGGAGTTTTTTCTTCCTTGCTAGCACCAGTCTTCGAGTAGATGTAGAGCTGTGACTTTTCATCGACTCATCGCTGCTTTTGGGTTTAGTCGACAACTTTTCACTTTGCGGGCTGCTTTTGGGAGCGCCAGACTCTTTAATTCCGGGCTCTTCCCTTAATGGTGTGCTTTCTGACATGCTTCGTATTGCATTTATCTTGAACTATCACGACTTTGTTGGTGTTGTTGAAGATGCCCTAAAAGACCTGAAAATTGCACTAGATTGGTGGTTTTTGAACGCAATCAGCTGAGCCTTTCAAGCAATCTTAGGTAATGGGGTATATGTATGCTCTATGGTTTCCCCGTGATGTTGTGACTACTTTAATGCCGCTTTTATATGATACAGTTGTTGTATCTGGTCATCTTTTGAAATTCTTAGATTTCATTTTTCTCGCAGCACGGGCATTTTCAGATTGGGTGTGAGTTATCATAACTTTCAAGTAAGTGCAAGTTTAAGACTCCTTTAAGCTCAGCTAATGACTAAGTTAAAGCAGCAGAAATATTGTGATGATTAGTGGGAGCATTTTGCACTTTTCTGTTTTCAAATCGGTCATTTATTGGACTCTTTACATCCATTACGTCTATCTTTTGCACTATATATCACCGTATTAGGTAATTGAGCTCATCAATCTATCGCTTACTATAGTAGCAAATGTATTCTACATCGTGGTATGGTTTCGAAATGCCGTGTAAATTATGGGTAGAAAAGCCCTTTAAGAGGTAACTAAATTAATGAACTGAATGATGAGACCATAATGGCCATAAATGATAAAATGAGTATTGTGTTTAAACTACCAGACGTCTAAGTTTTGCAGCTTTCTTTCTTTCCTTAGATAATGCAGATGCGGCTTTTACGTTGAAACCATTGGCCAAGAACTGGTTGGTTTCTTCCAAGCGCAAGCCAGCAACCTCCGGAAGAAGGAAATACACGAATAGGAACGACAAGAAACATAAACCTCCAAAGAAGGCAAAAGTACCGGTTGGAGTGATGTTTTCCAACATGGTCAAGAAAGTAGATGCAATAACCAAAGATCCAGCCCAATTGGTGGCAGCAGCGTACATTCCTCCAATGGATCTAACATTGACGTCAGAGAATAATTCGACACCGGTCCAGGCACTGTTACCAATACCAATAGCGTAACCGGCTACAAACAATACCATGGAGAGAATGACAATGATACCCCAACCAGAAATTCCTCTAGTTGCAACCACAACGTTATTATCCGAGGTAAATTTAATGCCCAAGTAGTGGAATGCAATTGCACACACAACCATGGCCACAACCATTACTGGGATGGCCCATAAAAGAATTCTTCTTCTTCCAACCACATCAATGATGCATAAAGCAACCACTGTGAATACGAAATTGGTAGCTGCGATGATAATAGAGACAGCAGTGGCATTATTGAAACCAATGGTCTCGAAAATCGTGGCACTAAAATACATCAAAGAGTTGAAACCGGTGAATTGTTGGATACCCTGTAAACCACATGCTAAAACAAGAGCTCTGAAATTTGCAGGAGTAGTGTGAATAATCTTGATGGAGCTCCAAGCTTGTTGTAATGGGCCATTACCTGGAACCACGGAGTTCGAGGCAATCATATCGTCGATGGTGGCATTGATGTAGGCATCGGATGGTTCGTTGTGAGTTTTTCTTAAGACATCTTTTGCTTTTTCAGCCTGTCCATTCATGATGTAGAAACGAGGGGTATCTGGGAGGAATGAGAAAAGGACAATTTGGATCACTGGTGGGATCAAACATAATCCCACACTGATTCTCCAGCCGTGCTTAACGTGGGTCAACCCCCAATTGATGAAATATGCCACAAGTTGGCCACCGGTGATGAACATACAGTTGGTGACGATTAGTCTTCCTCTGTACTTAGAAGGAGCCAATTCACTCAACATCAATGGAGAAATCAAAGAAGCGATACCCACACCTAAACCAAGAACAAAACGGCCAGCAATCATGGTCCACACCGTTTTGGCAGCCAATTGTACGATGGTTCCAACAATGAAAAAGCCATTGGAACCAAGCAAGACCTTTTTTCTACCAATTAAATTGGCCAACACACCTCCGATCAAGGCACCGATCAACGCTCCCAAAGAGGTGGCGGATGTGATGAACTCCTTTTCTCCGGAGGTGAGGATCTTGTGGCTCAAGTCGGTTCCGATGTTGACCAAAGCGGAGGAGATATACCCGGTGTCGTAACCAAACATGAAACCAGAGATGGACGAGGCGAGGGTAAGAATCAACACCAATCTCGAAGGGCGGTTTTCAGATTCCGCAAAAGAGCGCCTTTCCTGGATCCCATCCGTTGACGACGATTTGACAGGCGCACTGTAGTCACTGGACGCCAACAACTCATTGGTGGACGAGGACGAGGTTTCAATAGTGACGGAGTCTGCTATGGGTTGGTTTTTGAGAGAAACCATATTGAACTAACTGGCAAACAAACAAAACAACGCAAGGAAAACAATCAAAGCAAAGTAAGAGCAGTAGGTAAGCGAAGGTCGCGTGATCAAAGAAAGTGTAGTGATGAACTATTCTATAGGCCACACCAGTACGTTCGAAGAACAATCAAATTTGCCAGATCAACAGCGGACCCTCGCGCTTTTATACTCTCAAGAAATCTTGCTCTCGGCGAAATAGATGTCTGGCTTCTCCGCACACTGGGATTTGGACCAATCAGAATGTCGTATTTGGGAGGGCTCATAAGCATCTGGCCAATTTCGGCGGTGTCTTTCGGCGGGGCGTTTCTTACGAAGAAAATTATATCTGAAGCTCAGAAACCTACATAAACCCACTGACTACTTCGACTACTCGTCGCCTTTTCTCTGGTCCCGTTGTGTCTAATTTCGTAGTCTGTGCCGTTACTGATATTACTCTTTCGACTCTTTTCTTCTCAAATCAACCGCTTTGTTCATACAAAAAAGACCCTAGTACCTCTCTCAGCCAACTGTTCCATCGCATCAACTTCTGCGTCCCTCAGATCGGCGCCTGGCATTTTAATCGGCGAGATGAGACAAATTTTTGACTGAATTTTCACTTATAAACCTAGTATGACAGGGCTCAAAGTATAGTTAGCTACCCGAACACGTGACGGGCTACAGTATCCCGTGACCTAAGCTTATATGCCTGCACGGCCACTACTACTTGTCGTCCTGTATACAGAGCATGACTATACCAATCGGCTCATAGGTCCATTTAACAAAGATGATATATTAATACTGAGACATATACATGCTGGTAATTCAATTGCTGCCGCATAATATGACATAGGTGTTCTAAGATTTTTCTCTTTTTTTCGTTTTCTTTTAAAATGAGAGTCAAAGTCGGCCCAAAAGTCTACTTCCACCCGAGATGATATTTACAATTCGAGATTCTCGAATTACTTTTTCTTAGGAGGGTCGAATCTGAACTTTCTGTTCTTGATTGGTTGCCATTTGAATTTCTTGACCCAGATGGAAATCAAGTATAAAGAGGAGATGACCACTATAGCCTTCAAACCCCATTTCTTTCTGTCATCGTGTTCTGGTTCAGCAGCCCAGTTCAAAAAGGTTGTGACATCCTTGGCCATTTGAGAAGAAGTCGCTGGGGTACCGTCTTCGTATTCGACTAATTCATCAAACAAAACTCTACCCATAGCAATGGCTCCACCAGGGAAGTAAGGGTTGTAATTGGAGCCTGGAGGTAACACAACACCGGCTGGTGGTTCATCAGGGTAACCGGTCAATAAAGAGAAAATGTAGTCACAACCACCGTGTCTGGCCTTAACAATCAATGACAAATCTGGAGGTAAAGCACCTTGGTTGGCAGCTCTAGCAGCTTGTTCGTTTTCATAAGGACTTTGGAGATAATCGGCCAACTTACCTGGTCTCTTTCTTGGCTTACCTTCATCATCAGGTTCGTCGTCGTATTCCAACTCTTCGGCGAATGCCTTGGCTTCGGAAGTGTTGTGGGACACGGCAACAAGGTTTCTCCATGCAATTCTCTCCAAAGAGTGACAAGCGGCACAAACCTCACGGTACACCTGGAATCCTCTTCTGATGGAGGCATGGTCGAAGGTCTCGAACATACCGTTGTGTGACCAGCCGTAGGCAGGTGGATGTAAACCATGTTCGGCAGCTGTCATGGCATTGGCAGTCATGGAGTCTTGATACAACATGTAAGAGGCAGTCAATCCGGAAACACCAACGGCTCCGGTGGCCATCTTTTGGAACATGGGGCTAGATGCCAATCTCACTGTGGATTTGAACATCGTGGGAATAAATGAATGATGTGGTACTATGCGATGGTAAAGGTCAACGAAGTTGGTTTATAGATGTAGTTTGGTCCAAAGTGTTGGTTGTCTTTGATGGGCAATTTGTGAAGAGCAGGTAGGTTCCCAACGTCTATATCCACGTCAATGAGCTCGTCTGTCTGATGATACAAATTGGTGCAAGCTGTTTGCAATTGACCGCTTTAATTGAAATGTTGTCACTATATGATTTTTCACTCACTGTTTAATAAAAAACTTCGTTTTAACAAAACGCTCGTTTTTATTGGCTGGATTTCCTTAGCAATTTTGTGGTGGATGATTTGGCTCGCACCGCGACTGTGTGCAGTCCTCTGTTGGCGTTAAGTATGAGTGGTTACTGGTTGGTTATGGAATAAAAGGGTCCGTTCGTAAGGGTTTATTCCTATTGAGTGGTTTTGCGGAGACACATGATACAAGGTGTACTCTCAAGCTAAAAATGGGCTGGAATTGATCAATTTTGCCCTCAAACAGGAACAATCTAGAAAATAGTGTTGTGCATCACGTGGGCGGGCACGTGAGTAAGATTTGCATCAATTCGAAAGGTTGAATATTTCCTAGTGGCAGCTAGAGCCTCAGTAAGTCTTTAGCTTTGAAAAGGTTTCGATTGACTCCGAATGAGTTTTCAGTTATTTCTTGAATTTACACTGAAAATAACACACACTACTATCTAGGAACTTTTGTCTATTTCCCTCCACCAATATGCATCCACGAGATGCTTTAGTACTAGGCTAACTTCTGAGGCAGTGATTACTTCGTGAACCAATCTTACTCGAACTTGTTCTCAATTTATTTAACCCTTTACTTTATTCTTTCTCATCTTTTCAACAAGACTCCTTTATGATCACAATTACCTGTTCTATCCTTTCCTACACCAGTTCCTCGAATACCCTATCCAGCTAAGTATGTAATTATATTTCAATTATTTGGCTTATATTTTCTATATACAAAGGCACTCTCCATCTCCCTTCTATATTAAACTGGACTTACTCTTCCTTCTACCAGTCCTGACTACCATTTCTCTTCTGGATTGGCCTTGAATGCAACATAGTCTTCCCACTTGAAGACACTCAACTCAGTTTCGTTCTCAACTCCCAATTCTTTCAATGTCTTTTCAGACTCTTGGTCTGGACTAGCTAAAACCCACTCCTGATCATTATCAAAGTTTATGACCAAGTTCATTGACTTTGACCCATGAGCTTTGGTGTAGATCTTAACACTGTCGTAGTCCACTGTTCTATAAGGTCTCAAACCACCGGTGGTGTTAATAATTTGTTTGACTTGTTCGAGTAATTGTCTTGGGGTCGTTTCCTGTAAGTTGATAGGGGTCAACACGTAGTTCTTAACATTTCTGTAGGTGAAAGACTTGATTATTCTAATGGTCACTAGCGCATTTGTGGAAGGTCTCACGTGGGATGTTAAGGGTTCTCCGTCACTCATCTCTGATGTTTGATAAATGTTTAGTTATCTCACAATTCAGAAACAGTAATACTAATATTTGGTCGTGTGCGCCACATTTTTACACCACTAACGGTAACAACCTTGACAAGTCCTTTCACAAGACATAATTCGTAGGAGAGAATGAATGGCTTAATTCGTTGAGCTTTAGTATTTTAATTGAGCAATTGCACAACCTTGTGCTTTCATAGACTGAAATTTCATAAAGATGAAATTTTTGTGACTTTGATGAGCCACGATAGTGAAAAGAACAGTGCAATGAAGAGTAGGTTTAATCTGAAGAGGCCCGTCTCCTACTTGTGTAACAGTCTTGGATCAAAGAATAGCTCTGTATTCAATTCTGGATGTTTGGGCCAAAAAAGGCAGCTTCTGCAAGTCGAGTTCTATTCTTGCCGATTTTGCAGCCACCAGTTAGCGCCATTTATATTCGCTGTATCTGCAACACTTGATACAATATGCTAGAATATACCAAATCAACATGTTTTACAGTCCTGGATCCCTTTTATATCCTCGGTATAACTCTGTGTGTGTTTATGTCCCAAAAATATTTGCGATCTTGATTTGTTTTGTGGGGTTCAATTGGGCTACGAATTCATTTATCACTAGGACTATACAGAAAACTATAATCAAGATCAAAGCGTATGCCAACAGAACTATCTTCAGATCCAGAAGTCTAAAAGCCAGTCACGACTTTGCAGCTATGAGTGACGAAATACACTTGACAGTTTTAGAATTTCTTGTCCAACGAGAGGTTTATATATACGGTTTAATGAGCAAAAGATTCAATTCATTGAGTATAAAGAAGCAGTATTCAAGAATCTGCGTTGAAAATACAGAGAATAATTTTATAAAGCTTCCGCAGCCTGAAAGCTTTTATTTCGATTATAGTATCATCAGCCAAGAGCTGTTCTTGAAGATGTATGAATCATCATATTTCAATTCGAGAATCAATTTAATCAGGGAACTTTTGTTGTTTCGCCCGACCATCGAGATCCCATTTCTCCGAAAGGTCGCTCAAAAGCTTCCAACTACAATCATTTCAGCTGAACTGGACTTCGTCGTCGAAAACTTATTATTAATCAGGGTATTGGGCCCATCCAACCGTGAGCTTAACTTGACTGATTTTTCACAATCAAAACACTAATAATGAAGATGCCAAAACAATTAGAGTCGCTAACAATCGATTTTGCATCAAACAATTCAGATTCACCTAATTTAAAAAACCTTGTCAACTGCCGAAGGTTGAAAACACTACGCTTGCTCAATATGATGCCAGCGCAAAGTATAGATGGCAACACGCTAGGGATAGGAAATGAGAAATTATCAGTCCAAAATTTGGAAATAAGGTACAATAAACTAAATACAACTACTGATGTGCTCGAATGTTTTCAGATCGAAAAATTTCGGAGCCTTAAACTCACAAGGGTTAGAATCTTTCAGCCAGGAAGAGCATCTAAGATGGTGAAGTTGCGAGATTTGTTGGAGAAATCAAACATTGGAACACTTATAGACTATCTTCCCCCAAATACGTTGAGAAGTCTACATGTGGATTATTCTTACGTTAAAAAATTGGCAAAATTCAATAACGGGAAGTGTTTGACACAAGAGATGAAGTACTGTGGCGTTCTATGCCAGGATAAAACGTTAGAGGTACTAAAGATAAATTCATGGGAGTTCAAGGGAGCTGTGGATGTAAAATATCCATCAGAAATCATATATTTCTCAAGAACCAGCACCACCCCCACACCCACATCACAGGCAACAGAAGATGAAAGGAGATTGATACCACTTTTCATTTTCTTTCCGAAGTTTACATCATTGGTGATGTATGATGTCCACATCTGGTATCACCGTATCCAAGGAGAGTACCAACACAATATTGTATTGAATACCGGGGAATTATTTAAATTTTGTTTGAATACTCAATAGCCAACAAGTACTTCTCTTTGCACTTCTTGGTTCCAATATATCTTTATGATATGTACTTGAGTAACCAATTTAACGATACCATATTTGGGAGCTGCAAGTCCTTTATTTACTTAAACGACTTCATTAATCAGACAAGAGACATGACAATTTTCAATAGATGGGCATTACTCGAACATCACCACTAAGAGAGATTTTCCCCTTCAAAGAAAAGCCAAGTCGGCAGTCTAGACTTTCGGACGGCTTGTTTCATGATAATCTTGTGGATTAACGAATATTATTGTTTACACTTATTGCTGCGAATAATTAAAATTTAAAGAGCCACATCAAAGGAATAGCCCCAACGAACAAGTCAAGAAATCCAACGCAATTCATTGACGATCCAAAGTAACTGCTCCAATGACTCGTCTGGTCGTTTCAGATAGTTTCGTTTACCGTAAACTCAAAGCGATGCTGTACTAGCCCTCGTAAATATGTGTAACATGGAGTCGCCAAATGGAGTACATTTGACTCCGTTTTAAGCATGCTACAGTAGTCTAGGTGAAACAAGCATAAGATACCGGTCAGATGAAGCCCACAAAGGAACAACCCTCTTTAGAACACGCCCACAAACGGTAGGAATCCTGCTTAAGAAGCCCACAAACGGAGGTATCTCTGTTGAGACAGGCCCACAAACGTAGGGAAGTCGATCTAATATGCCCGCAAAGCCAGGCAAACCAAACCGTGAAACGTACACAAAAAAATGCTGGTTCAAGCCCGTGCAAACAACCGTGAAGCCTGATACGTGTAATTGTTGATACCTTTGGTGAACGCGTTTTGAACCTGAGCCAATCGTCTAGATATACTCCTAACTGGGAAGGAGACACACGCTACCAGAAAAAATATGAGAAACGCGATCAACAGTGCAAGAACACACTGAAAGCACCACTACCACCACCACTGGGTGAATGTTGATGGTTATAGTGACAGCATCCCCGGGACCTTCACCAATACCTTCTCAAAGGCCTTGTTGATGTCCCCCTAGTACTTCAAGTCCCTATTCTTTCTTCCCTTGACGTTCCTGGTGCTCGTCTACGCGTATAACTTTCGTGTTGATAAAATAGGCTTTAGTTGTTGTTATTTGTTTTCGATTCTGTCCAATGGGTCCCAAATGTGTCCCAAACGGCTCAAATGGTTTCAATTAGGTTCCAAATGGGTTCCCAATGGGTTCTTATCCGGCCTACCAATAAACTACGTCCCACATCAACTCTATTAACTCTGGCTCTCGGGTATTTAACCCTGTACCACCTGCGGTAGGCCACCGTCCATGTTGTCGTCAATTCTTATCTCTATCCTTTGCACAACATTCGTCTATCAATGTTTGGTATCCCTCCTAGACCAGTATCGACTCACTTCACTCTATCGTGGGGCCATTGGCGTGTACACAATAATAATAAAGTTATTGTGATAATATTATTATTGTCCTTGGCCCATGTCACAAATAATCTCCCGTTTTTGTGTTGTGCTTTCGTGACTGGCCTGGACCCATGCAACTAACCTGCTCCACCACCAGTTTTATATATGTTCCAAGGTTGCCAAAACGCCAAAACGCCAAAAAGACCTTTGGTGTATAAACCTTTCCACAACTCCAGACCAGTCCTTCCTTTCCTTTAATCAATCTCTGATGGAATGACCTCGCGAACCAAGGAACCACCCTCTTGGGTGCAAATGCAGCATAAAACGATGATGCGCTGGGTCAATAAGAAACTCGTTGATGAATCGGTTTCCGATACCCCCAACCTCCCGCTTCCCGCATCCTCCGAGTCGCCTGTTCAATTAACCAGCTTCAGCGATCTCCAAGACGGCTTGATCTTGATACGGCTCGTCAATCAACTCATTTATGAAGTGATATCCAACACAAAACATCCCATGAACCGTTCACAATTGTACTATCTCAAACCCCTTTACCCCAAACCAACCTTCAAACTCCAGAAAATCGAAAACATCAACGACTTTCTTAAATTCGTCAAGATCATTCTCAATATCAACGTCTCAGGCATTTCTGCGGATAACATCTACGACGGAGACCTCAAGTTGATCTTGGGGTTCATCTGGTCATTATTCCTCTTCGACTCCTCTGCGTCATTTGTGGCTTTCTCCTCTTCCACTCCGTCACTCATAGAAATCAAGTCTATCATACGCAATTGGATGAACGACATCATTTCCAAGAGGCAGCTCGAAATCACAAACTTCAATAAGGATTGGTCCATTGAAATCAACCGTCCCGATCTCATTCTTTCTTATATATTGCAAAACTACGGGATCAACATTGTGTCCACCGATGCCCATAAAAAGATCCAAAACCTAACCACTATCGTCGAATATTCAGAAAAGGCTTTGAAGATGCCCCACTTGATCGATATTGAGGACTTCAAAGTACTTGTGCCTGATGAAAAGTGTATCGTCACGTATTTGATCGAGTGGTTCAAAGTCTTTGAAATCAACAAGACGTACAAGTCTGTTCCAATTGCATCCGAGGAGGAAGAGGAGGAAGAAATAAACAAGTATGATGATTTGCTTGATGTCTTGACCATCACTGTCAAATTGAAAAACAAGTATGAAACAAAGTCTCTTCGATTCTTGAACAGGTCAAATAATGTTATTAGTCTGTTGAGTCAGGACCACGATGATATCAAGTTCTTGTCTGGAACAAATGGACTTGTACGTGACATTGAAGACTTTTTGAAGACTACAGACTCTAGAAATGAACATGATCTTGTTCATTTCTCCTCATTAAACTCAAAGTTTGATTCATTGTTGAATATACTTGAATCTTTCTCCAAGCTTCGGGCAAGCTCGACCCCAGATTTGATTTACCAAAGCTATCCTGAGTTATTACAATATTTATACCTCATCAAAAACAATTTGAGTGAATTAGATCTCCTTTATCTTCCAACCATCAAACAACTCAGCTTGGACAATTTATCACTCAAGCTCAACCAATTGATTGAACTTGACTCTTCAATGTTGAGCCTTTGCAAAGAATTAATCAAAAAATTGACTGTTGAATTAAAGCCGATCAAGTTATTGGCAAAGACTGATGAAATAGGCCAGCTTGTTTATAATCAAGAACAATTGAACCACTACTTCTCTATTCTTGATAAAGAAATGGAGCTTGAAAAATTCAAAGAATTTGACTTGCCGAATAATCACAGCCAAGGACTCCATTTGAGCCCGAAGTTTTTTGACAAATTCTGCTCCTACTTCTTGAATAATGAGAACTTTATTAACCATTTTGAATTGCAAAAATTCTTGAAATCAAAGATCATAACGAGTGAAATCGATACTGCTACGTTAGATGCATTTATCAAATTGATTCCGGTTAAATCAAAGTCTACGTCTATCCCATCATCACTCCCAACTTCCACCAGTAGCAATTCGATCAATGATAGCGATTTCAAATTATCTTCCGAATCAATGGACTCAACAACTTCACCAACATCCACGACTTCTAAAGAAATATCTATGCTATCCGACACGTCCTTCTCATCCAATTCATCTGACGATGATGACTTCATTTTTGACGAAATACAGCAGAGATTGGACTCTCAATTATCTGGTACTTCGGACAAGGTTTACGATATCCACGAGTTTGTTTCCAAAATACAAAATGGCTTCACTCTCTCGGCATAAACGAACGGTGTTATCAACGATTTGTTCACTAGTTTTTGTTCAAGTTATTGTTAATAGTAAATTATCCCATTCAGGATTTGTTCACTTTAGGTTACTCTTCACTTCTATACTAATTATCCTTTCTGGATACCTTCTCAATAAACGGTTTGTATGCATCACTATATGGAATATTCGTAAGCTATATAAAGAAAAGAAGCAACTGCTTCAAGCGCTTTGGTGCTTAAGGTGGAACGATTCTGGGACTTTTACCTGGGCTAATCATGGAGCGATCTAAAATTCGAGTTATGAATCATCGCAGTGTTCTGTTATCATTAATATATTATCATTGAGCCACATATTTTCAAACACTCCTATCACAACACCAACACTTGTATCACAATTGTATGAGAAACCTTACACTCGTAAACTTGATCCAACACCACGCTCTCCGATGAGAAAACATTATCATTTTTCTCTTTTCGTATTTTATCATGTGAGTTCAGTATCAACAAGTTGTACGCTAGGATTTAAGGACCACATTTGCATATTAATTTGAAAACACATTTGATGTCTTCTGGTTGGTCATGTATATTTCACAACTTGAAGAATGGATGGTCCATTGCCTCTTTGGCAGTTGGTCTTAATTGATGGTCAAAAGTTAATAACTTGTCAATTAAATCTATGACCTCCTGGCTGACCTGGTTTTTGTTTTCACTGCTGATAAAACTTTCCCACGGCTTGGTTGGATATTGGTGTAAAATATCATCATACTCTGAGCTTAATTTTATGCCGTACTTGCTAACATACTTCATAAGTTTATCGGTTCCTAAAACCTTGGCGATTTGAACCAATTGATCATTATTGGAATCACCGCGGAAAAATGGTTCTTTTTTAAACATAATAGCAGCAATCATGCATCCTACCGACCATAAGTCGAGAGAGTAGTCGTATTGTTGTAAATTTATCAATAATTCGGGACCCTTGTGATATCTGGAAGCAACACGAACGTTGTAATCCATACCGGAATGATAGAATTCGGCAAGTCCCCAATCGATTAATCTCAATTTTTTGTTGAGAGGGTCTATCATGATGTTTTGAGGTTTGACATCTCTGTGTATGATACCCATCGAGTGGGAGTAATCCAAAGCGATCAAAAGCTGGGTGAAATAGTATTGTACGTCGCTAATGGTAAATTTAGGATATAATACACGAAAGTCAACGTTGTTGACCTTTTCAAAGATCAAAGCCGGAATCTTGGACTGTTCATCTCTGACCACATCCAATAGACCTATTACGTTGGGGCCACCTGTCAAGTTCTGCAAGATCTTGACTTCACGGTAGATTTTCTTCAATTTCACAGGTTTCAATACCTTTATTACGCATGGTTCATCGTTTAGCACGTTTATACCTTGAAACACTTCTGAGTATTTCCCACGACCGATTTTGCTGATGATTTCGTAGTTTTTGATGTCACCCCAGCCGATGACATGGTGTTCGTAGTCCCAGTACTCGGAAGGTCTTATGCTGTTGGCGTCGGCATATACCCGTGCCACGGAGTACACTCTTGTATTAACACTCATCACAGATGGTAAAGATAATTAGTCGATGTATCGGAATTGAAAATTAATGGGATAAAAGTATCAGATTTCTATGACTTTTATGAGTCTATTACGAGATGGATGATAGATGGGTTGGTAGGACTGATTTCTTTGATGATGATTGATCAAGTTTATTTGTGACAGGTAAAGATGTCACTGCACTGGTAGGATAGCAAAAAACGCAGAGGAAACGGGGAATTAGCGGCGATGAAGGTAGGTACGCGAAGGGCGATGGTACAGATCAGACGGGTTCCCTCGGATGGCGGGATGATTGGATGTGGGATTCCGCCAGTGACTTGGAAGGAGGAGATGAATGGCAGTGGTGATGATTTACAGTGAGGTGAGAAAAATATGAATGGACGGCGAGGGCTGGCGGTGACGATAGGCGATAATGCGGATTAGGGAGAAACGTAGGGAGAGCGATGAGATAATGCGGAATGGATGGGCCACCGTAGCGAGAGGATCATCCAACGGTAGCGAGAACCACGCCAGGTGGTATCGTCAAGGTAAGGTATCATTAGGCATTTGGCTGGTGGGACTTAGTAGGACTCTCCAAAGGGTCTGGAAAGTGGGTGTGATTAGTATGGGAGTTTTTGGTAGCGTACACCAGACTTAATCACACGTTTTTCAAATGATTAGACCTATCTGATTCAGCCAATATTCCATCGAAATTGAATCTGAAAGAATCGCTGGATCTGCCGCTGTCTCTTTAGCTCATCTGCTTCTTTTTATTGACTTATTTATCTTTCCAAGTGCTTGTTTATCTGCCTGTCTCTCTCGCAATCTTCATTTTTGCAGCATTTCTCACTTTTTAATGGTCTCTATTTTTTCTAAATTCCACAAGTTTTGAAGAATTTTACAACTCAAGCAAATCTTCATTCTTCCAATGAGATTCTTCGCCTGAAAGTCCTCAATTAGGGCACCAGTCACTATCTTTTATCAATCCAAAGACCGCTAACTGAACGTTTTAACTACGGACTGTTGCACCTTGTGAACATACTGACACTGATTATTGCAAAACCAGCCCAACCTGGAGACTGGATAACTTAATAAAGTAAGCCTTTCCTTCTCCAACAATTACTAGTAGCTTGACAAAATGGTCAGCACCAACTAAAGGATCGACCCTAAGATCATCATTTAAAGCTACGTCCATGTTACCTGCCTAACGTTTTCAGTCTTTTATACTTAGTGTACCTGTTGACTCGCACTGGCTATATCGCGTCCCATCATCTCAATATTATCACCACCACTCTTATTAGAACCTAGATGTTTCAGTCCACGCCAGATGTCAAAAATTGCCACAATCTCCCTAGATGACGGTCCCAACACACTCCACAATATCCAGGTATGGGGTCTGAAAATCCCATTCGCAATCGACGGAAACTCGTACCAAAGAATCCCCATTCATGTTGATTATAGTGCAGTTCCCATCTACTTGATACCGTCACCTCCTTCTACCATCTACACCGACCAAGAGCCCACATCCCAGTTCTTCAAAACCCATTTACTCCCGGTATCCCTCAATCATGGCTCAAACATCGGACTCCTATTCAAACATGCAAATCTCAATAATTATATCATCTTCTACTACGATGGCCAGGTGCGAATGGTGATGATCGATTTCAACCATCTCCACAACGTTCTAGGCCTTCTCGAAGCATATCCTGGTGAAGTGCTGGTCAACACATTCGTAGAAGTGGAGGAATTACCGGAAATCCCTAAGTCGTCAGTATTCGATAAGGTACTCGAACGCAAGAAGAAGGTCAACCCTTTTCTTGAACCCCAGACTGCAACAGCATCCACGAAGTCCAACGCGTCGTTTCTGGTGTTGACCACACAAGACCAGATCAACCTGGCAGTCAATAAGGTCATAATGTCGGGTCTTAGGATCAGGGGTCTTTCCACGAATTTGAATCATTCCGTGAATGACAAATTAACTATCAAGGAAATTTATCAAATGACACATAAGGCAACATTATTCTCACTTCGGAAATATAACTACAGTTTCTCCACTGCAAAGGCAAGTATCAACGCCAAGAAACACCCGATCAGATTAAATGACTTACAGGATATAGTGGAAAAATTATTGGAAATATTTGTGGATGTGGAATCTTCAATTCAATAACATAAAACGTTTATCATTTTATACAATAATTTACAGCATTAAGGAAAAAAGCATATTAATTTGTACTGTTCATATCCTACTCGTTGACGTTGTAGTTCCTCTGCTTCCTACATTTTCATCTAGCTTCCAATGTCTTTTATTATATATACAGTTAAAGATCATTTACAGAAACAACTCTACCCTCATTGAACTCATTATATCTCTCCGTCGATGCAGCCTCTGCTTGTCTCTGCAAAGCAGACTTCTTATCAGATTTAGTGTAAGTGGTACCGACGTTCTTCAAGTGGTCCAAGAGTAAAGATCTATCTTTCAATAAGTACCCTCTCTTTTCTGGGTTAGAATAGTATTCGATATCTCTTCTATGCGTAGGTCTGGCAGGCAATGGAACATATCCTTTCTTCAACAAGAATCTGTCTGGATTCACATGTGCATCTAAGGACAATTTGGTGAAATAAACTGAGGTAAATGTCTGTTGTAAACCTTCGATAGTTTGTATAGCTTGGTCAGAAGCTCTTGATGCTTCGATACTTAATGGCACATTATAATTTTCCTTTCCGTTGGCCAAAATCTTAACACCATCCTTCAATACTCCGGTGATAAGACCACACTCCTTCATCACTTTGATGGTCAAAGTTTCACCAGCCTTTAATGGAATTCTCTCGGTGTTCCAGAACTCTTGGATCCTATCTAAGTTAAGATCGAAATATACCTTTCTGTGGGGTCTTTTAAACCCTATAATTGGAAAAAGCTTGTAGTATGGTGTTTGGCCACCTTCCAACCATCTGGGTACCTTACCTCTGGCTTTTTGACCCTTTTGACCTCTTCCAGATGTCTTACCTTTTCCAGAAGCTGGACCTCTACCTAATCTTTTGTAGCTCACCACTGCACCATCGTTTGGTTTTAAAAAGCCCATGTAAGACACGTTACGGGCAGTATTGAGCATGCTCACGCTGCTCGCCACTTTCGCCCTCAAATTCTGCCCGAGACTGAACATTGTGCCGTATATCTAAAGGTGTGATGTGAAGTGTTGAAGGAATTGGATCTGAAAAATTCGAGAAAATTAAGAGTAGGTCGTGCGCGGACAAAAATGTGGAATTCAACGATTGGTTGATGAGGCGAACGGGGGGCTAATGGACTTGTATTTACTTCAAAATATTACTACACAGAGAGAAAAGCCGTAGCTTTCAAATGGGTGTACTTTGAAGAAATTTGAAGTGATTTTCATGACAATTTTTCCAGTGTGATGAATTTTGGAAACTTTTTCGATACATTAAGCCTTTATGGCCAAGTTGGTAAGGCACCTCACTAGTAATGAGGAGATCGTCAGTTCGAATCTGGCTGAAGGCATAGATTGTAATAATTTTTTTGGTATCTGGTATATTTTTGCACTGTGAGTTCACTTTAAACCTGTTCATCTACGATTGATTTCCACTATTTTTTTAAGCTAGTAGCCCAACCATTACCACATAGCTGCTTGTCTCTCTCAAAATAACTCCAAGATGTCCAAAGAATCTGAAGAAAAGGAAATCAACCAGTTATTGAATCTCTTCCAAGAGTCTCCTCAAGAAGTGAAAGACAGACAAATACAACTTCAACAAGCCATAGCTCAAGCGAATGATTTCGAATTTCCTACAAAGATGGCGGTAGTGACCACATTGGACGAATTGTTTGGGTGTTTTGCGCTTGGGGGGCAGGTGAAGAACTACTATCGTTATGGAACCTACGATGCATGTAGGAAACAACGTGAAAAGTTTTGGTTTGCTTTGAAAAATGGGGATATGCTTGATTCAAATAACACCAAACCGTTGGAGGATCTTTCTGCAAGAGAAATCAACAAAAGAGTGAAGATCCAAGAATTTTATAAACAAAGATGGATAGAAGAAAAGACGGTTGGACTGAGTGAAGATATATGGGATGCAAGAACAGAGAAGTTAGAGAGCCCGTTTAAAGGGAGTTTCAAATAGATTCAAGACGCTCTTCTGGCACCATGCTAAATTCGGGATAATCCAAAATATTGAGAGGTTGATACTTGAGACATGCGCAAGCGTGTTCAAATTATCAAATTAAATCGATTCTTCAAATGAATGAAAACATTCTTCAAATATCCTTGAAACCATCCGAGGTATGTTTCCGTACCCACCCAATGTACATAGTCAGGGTCAATCAATTATTTATTAAGGAACAGTTAGTTCGTCAGATGGAATTAAAAAAGATAGAGAGTTCAGATTACTGAATATATTTCGTGGAATTGGAAGCGTTGATATAGGGGAAGTACAGGTATGTTTTGAGGCAAACGAGTGCCTAGAGTTGGACCCCATATACGTCACTAATGATATAATGTAGTTTTGGTTTGAAATATTAAAATCAATAGAACTAATCTTTTTCTTTATATAGCACAGAAAAACACGAATGAATACTTTTTTATTACATAACAACACAACCCTTACTTTCTGGTTCATTGTCATTTGCACCCTTTGGCTTTGCATTAAGTGCACATCTGGCAGCTTCGGAGAATGCTTCATTCACTCCTCTATTTTTCTTTGCTGAACATTCCAAGTATCTTAATGCACCCACTTTTTTGGCTATAGCTAAACCCTCATCGTAACTGATCAATCTCTTCTGTTGTTGGTACGGATTACTGCCTCCTTGGGAGTATGGGTTGAAAGATTCGTCTTCATGTGGACCAGAATTGACCTGGTCAACGTCATTTTCTTCATTACTTCTCAAATCACACTTTAAAGCGACTAACACAAGTTTAACACCTTCGCAATGATCGGCAATTTCACCTACCCATTTGGATTGGACGTTTTCTAACGAATCGGGAGAATCTATTGAGAAACATAACATGATGCAATGGGTATCGGAGTACGAAAGCGACCGCAAACGGTCGAATTCTTCTTGGCCCGCAGTATCCCATAATGATAGTTGTACTGACTGGCCGTCGATAAAAATATCATGCACGTAATTTTCGAACACTGTTGGCTCATACACTTGAGGAAAGTAACCTCTGGTGAACACATTCAAAAGCGATGTCTTACCACAGGCACCATCACCTAAAATGACGATTTTACGCTGTACTGGAAGGTTAGTATGAGATGATTGGATGTGAATAATGACGATTCGATAGAGCTTTTCAGAAAGAATTGATCGATCAGAGCAAGCTCCTATGGTGCTTTTTCAGTATAGTCACGATATGAGTTCAAATCTTTCACTGGAAAACATCTAATCTCGGGCAAAATCAACGACTTGATCTTTATTCTGCGCTATTTTTACTTATGGAGGTTGTTTTGAGACTTGTTCAAACTTTTCACCAGTGATCTGATCTCCTATGATTTGTCATTATTCGTCAAAAAAAACACCCAAAAGTTCCTTCCTTCTGGTTGTCTTTCAAATCTGTTCGGTGATACTTACTAGTCTTAGGGGAACTGCCACAAATCGCCATTCTTACTGTATAAGGACGAGATCCGGAGGGTAATATGAATGTTCAATGGTAAAACAAAATTGGTGGCCTTTAAAGAAAGTACCAGGGTGTTGATATTGCGAGAAGTTCAACGGCACAAAAGTCACACGGCACAGAGCTGATGTTGGTAAGGAAAGACGGGTACGGTTTCTGGGGGTAGACTCCGAAGTTGAGATGCTTCTGGCGTGGGGTGTTGAAGTTGTTTTAATACTTGAATCGAATTCTGCAGGCTCGTCTGTTTTTTTGTCGTAAACAAATGCGCGGAACTGTTTAAACAGTGAGAATCGGGGGCAGAAAGGCTGGGGAATGATGGATTAAAAGAGGTTATACTAGTGATGATTAGCTGATTGAAAAACCAATTCGACTAGAGACATTAATTTGTTTATGAAGTAGTTTTTTTTGGAAATAAAGGGATCATTTTGGAAGATCTAAGACTAAAAAACCACGGATTTTTAACTATAAAATCCCCTTTTTTCCCCAGTTTCAAAGCTAAATTTTTTAGATTTCCTTGCTACATTAACTGAGACCATATCTACCCTTTGGAATCTCTAAGAAGTTTATTTATACAATTTAAACCCTCTTTCCTCATCCCCATTCGTCTTATCTACACATGATCTATATTGATCTGATGCCTGTTTTGTCCGCGCACGACCGTGAAACAATGCTGTTTCGTAGTCAACTACCAGGCTGTAACTGCACGCCAAAAGTTATTCACGGAGACAGAGAGGCTGAAGAGAGGCGTAGTGATACACAAGCGCACATTTTCTTATTTGTGGTGTCATCTTGATCACGTATATTAACTTTCAGCTATTAGCTTGAAAGCCTCACCCATCATATAATTTAAAGATACTACGAATTCAATCATCACAGTAAGATTTTGAGCCGTTTGTATTCCATTTATATTTTTCGATAAACTGTAAGTTTTATTTTTCAGTTCAATGAGCCAGTATTTAAATTCTCTTGAATGAGATTCCCCTTTCATTGAATATCTCATGATGATTTTGACTCCTAATGGTATCGATGAAATGAATCTTTCTATAAAATCATGTTGATTATGTTCATTGATATTTCATGCCTCTTCAGCTTTTTTTGAGTTACAAAGTACCTCAGAGCTCCCTGGTTCAAGAGATTATTTTTCATCCATCAAATCTTTCAAATACATGGAAGGAATAGTTTTCCTATTGCTTCTAGGAGTATTACCATTTCCTCCAGCTTGACTCGTACCAGCTTGACTCAACGAGCAATCACTATTATTATTATCATTGTTGATGTATAAGTTGGGCACCAACTGTGAGTGTCTATTGGTTGCAGGAGTCAAGTTGGCGGTTGATCCAAATCCACTACCTAACATCGACAAATTCGTAGTGGATCCCCCATATTGCGAAGAACGCACTCTCTTATGTTGCATGACTTCTGCGGTAGGCGAGAAGAACATCTTGGTTAAATCATTCTTGGATGTAGCGTGGCCTGCTTCAGAAGCATAGATGGTGGAGTTGTCCCCAAGTACTGAGCCTCCCAAACCCATTCCTCCGCCTAACCCAGTCAAAGTGGTCTTGGTGGGGCTCAAGAATGGCAATTTGGAGTCTAAATTCATGGTGGACGATGGAGTGATGGCACCGCCATATGCTGTGTTGTTATGTTGATGGTACTTCTCGTACATTTGACGTTCGTCTGTCATTGTCTTCTTGGCCAACTTGGCGGCAGTAATCGAAACGATCAAGTGGTACAAGATAAACGCCACTAGCATGGCTGCGGCGATGGCTCCCACGGCAATGAAAACCGTTCCCGACGGGTTATTTTCCCGAAGAATGTATGGGTTGTTGTTGTTGGCAGGTACTCCTACTGCTGGTGTGGTGTAGGTTTCAGTGGGCTGGGCTTGAGATAAATCACCGGCACTAGCAGTGGTCGTTTTTAAGCCAGGCAACCCCGTTCCCTTGGTTGTGGCTGCCGCTTGAGTGGTGGTCTTGAGGGCTGGTAATCCATCAGCTCTTATAAAGAGAAGAGTACTAGTAACAAAAGTACTCATTGTTGATCAAGAACAGTGGGAAAAGTCGGCGAAAAAGGCTGCAAATTCGATGATCTAATACTGGGTAATTTTTTGGTTCAAATGAACTGATTTTGGTCGGGTTCGGTCCTTAGATAAAGAAACAAAGGGAAGCTAGGAAAAAGACCTGGTGGTAAGAATCGTCTCAGACTCCTTTGGGGATGTCCCAATTTTTCTGCACTAAATTTGGAAAGTAAACATTAAGGAGTTTCGCTTATGTAATCGCATCAAAAAGGCTATGTTTCTTGTTATGTGCAGGAAGTTGTGTAATTCAAGTTTTAGATGTGAATTAAGAAAAGAGGCATTATATGGAACTTGTACAAGAGTGAGAGATAGCCCAACCTGATGGTGCGATTCAAAATGTATTTGTAACTATATCCAGGGTTTATCAGTTTGATTTGAGTCCGTTTTTACGAGTTTCGATTGGAGTTTTATAGATCAGTGTAATGATAGTATTTCCTAATTGGGAATGTCATGTGATCCATAAATACTTCCAATATGTACGTACTTTACTTCACTTTGTTACCGTGAAAATCGAGGGTTCGAAACTTTAATCTTGTGGTATGCAGGATAAAACTTGATGATCATACTAAGGTGTTTGAGATAACTATATGTGAAATGATGCCAGTCCGTGTTATAGGCTTCCTCACATTTTTTCACGTATGAACTTAGCTGCAAAACAACTTAATATCTCCATTAACTTTGACATTGTAGAATTATCTTTAATACTTTCTCGGATTTCTTGAATTATCTAAACAGCCCAATACCGGCTTTGAAGATCGTAAAATTGCAACCTGAGGGCATTCCATACATCCACAGCATCACAATCGTCAACAAGTCGAGGCTTATGTTCTGAAGGATATAAGGTGTTGAATAATTGAGGGTCTTTTCTAGCAGACTCTGCACAGTAAATCTTGAGTGCATTATAATACAGAACATGATCTTGTTCCTCCCAAGGCTTAGGGATAGGGAAGTCGGAGAAATGGATCAACTTCGCATCTTTGCGGACTTCAAGAGCATTCCATCCTGCGTTGGAGTGCTTATTAATGAACGGGAGGTATTGGGGCTCGGCCACAAACCTTCGGTGCCAGCGCTCCTTGAATTCGCCTGTTAAGACCCCGTAAACCTTATGAGGAAGTATCCCTATCTTAAAAGTGGCATGTCTGGAGCTTAATTGATTGTCCAAATATTTGTTGAGAATTTCCATATCGTAATCTGAGGACAACTTCAATTTCGACCGTTGAAAAATATACCACCACCATGGATTATGGACGTATTCTAGAAGTTCACCGTACACTTTTTTAGAAGGAGTGAGCACCATAACGTGGTTGGCAAAGAAATCATCTTTGTTATCGTACTTATGATGTTCGTAAATGAGGCTTGGGAGCTGGTCGTAAATTTCGGCATTAGTGGCCTGTTTATCTTTGAAAGACTTCACCAACCACTTGATTTGTGATTGATACTTCTTGGGTTCTGGAATAACCACCTTCTTGTGGAACACATTATTATGACGGTCCTTTTGTTCCACAATGTTGTTCAACCAGTATGCTTGTGGCAAAGCGTAAGTAATCTCCTTCGGTATCTTGAACAACTCATCGATATTGACCCATTTGTCATTGTTAGCCACGAACATCGAATCCGAGTCGAAGTACACCACCCTGTCGTACTCCGTCTGGTCAAAAATGTGAAATTTTGTGAATGAATAAGCTAAAGCGGATCCGTCTTTGCCGGGAGCTCGTATGGCTTCGACAGGCTTAAGTGTGATTCCATACTCAATAGAAAGACTGTAGAGTTTATTGAAATGTGCTCCGTGACCTAACAGCAACACTTTGTCGTATAACACCACCAAGTTGTTGATAACAGTGCCAGACTTACGCAACGTGATGAAGTTCATGATGGCCATGTTAAGGTAGTCATAACCAGTAGCATACTGAACGTACGCGTATTTTTGGGTGGAGCCAGCATCCAACGTGACGGTATCATCCCAGTAGTTGATGACCTCCTTGGGAATTACCTTCAAGTGATTTTCCAACCCGGTGTCATGGTGAACGTGTGCTGTTCCCAAGATCAAGTGAGTGAAGATATAGTACACCACGATAAAGAGGCCTATGGAATACTCCCAATTGCGCTTGAATTTGGCCCAGAGGGTGTTTCGACCAGCCATTGGACACACTATATTCGGTTTGTGATTGGTAGCTTCAGTTATAAGAAGTTCGAAACAATCGATGTTGGATCAAGAATAAGAAATGCATCAAATCTATATAAAGCTTTGGATCTCAAATCGCACTGAAATTTGAAAAATTAAGTCTCAAATATTTGCAGACAATGTTCAAAATTGAGATGCAACTGAGAAGTGAGACACCACAGCAAGACCATGTCATGCTGGAGAAAGCAAATACACTAACATGGTACTTTGCTGTTGCTGTAAATACAAAAAAGAATGCGCAAACCCGGAATCGAACCGGGGGCCCAACGATGGCAACGTTGGATTTTACCACTAAACCATTTGCGCAGGTAAGAAGCTCCGCGACGGGGAATTGAACCCCGGTCTACCACGCGACAAGCGGTAATTCTAGCCACTAAACTATCACGGACTTTTCTTGAAAAGTTGGTGTTAAGGATATCTAATATCGTAGTTTTCAAAATCACGTGATCTGGCCGTTTTTTGCAAAATCCCAATGAATGCCTCACTTGGAAGAACAACAGTCCAGTTTGCAGAGCAATTTATTGATTAGATAAGTTGTCAGGTCACAGAATGTAAGATTTTAGAAGTTTTCATTTTTTTGGGATATGTTTGACAATTTTCGGATTTTCGGATTGTTACTGAAGATTCAGAAACTAAGGAAGTTGGTGTGAAATTACAAAGGGGTGCAACTTTCAATGAGGTTGAAGGTAGAGAACATGTGCAGATATAACAGGATCAAAGAGTTGTTTGCTCAACACTAGTAGTGACTATGTGAATGAAAACTACGTCTTCACTGATAGCTCTGTGATGTACTCATTATATATAAATACCTACAAGATATGCCTATCTATACCTACCCTAAACAACCTTTTAACCGAAAAGACATCGGTGTGCTGCGTTACCCTGTAATCATGCTAAAAATATAAAAATGCACTATCATATGTGAAGCAAATCCAATTTTGCACCCAAAACAAGAATCTATCGTGTCAATAGAGCTCATCAAAACCCCCCCTTAGTTAGTCGAATCTAAAATTTAAAAGGTTCATCTATATCCCCAAACCCACACCTCCATACTCAACCCACTCACGATGTCTCCGCAGTATTGTCGCTGTTTTAATTCGCTCCCTCCAGGTGGTCTCCCACCATTCTAAAAAAGTTTGTGTGATTTTCGTCCCGCGACTTAACATCTCATCATCAATTCTTACAAAAAAATCTCCACCATTAACAACTTATCCCCACGGAACCCCCACCATTCTCCTCCAATCGCGATGGCTTCTTCGGATAACGAGTCCACCACGTCCAAGGGGTCGACCGGCAAACCACCGGCTCCCAAGAAGTATCGCTGTGACTATAAAGACTGTGATAAGGCGTATTCAAAGCCATCTTTGTTAGCACAACACGTACGATCACATAGTGATACCAGACCCTTCGTATGTCTGGAAAAAGGGTGTGGCAAGTCTTTTCTACGCAAGTCTCACCTCGACACACATAGCCTTGCCCACACGGACGAATCGCAAAAACCATACCATTGCAGTATTTGCGGCAAGGGAGTGAATACTCCTCAGCATCTCAAGAGGCACGAAGTGACTCATACAAAGTCGTTTAAATGTGCCCATGAAGGCTGTGAAGAGTCATTCTACAAGCATCAGTCGTTGCGGCACCACATTCTATCCGTCCATGACAAGACCTTGACGTGTTTGGAATGTGACAAGAAGTTTTCGCGTCCTAACCGGTTGGAAAGGCATAATCTCAGACATCACGGAGTTGGTCCAGCATACCAGTGTGATCATCCTGGTTGTTTCAATAACTTCAAGACTTGGACGGCGTACCAGGTGCACATCAAAAACGACCATCCGAAGCTTAAATGCCCCCAGTGTGGTAAGGGGTGTGTAGGAAGCAAAGGTCTCAAATCACATATGATTTCTCACGATGAAGGGTTAAGATCCAAGATATGGAACTGTAATTATTGTGATGTGGGACGATTCCCCAAGAAATTTGCCCTCATTGAGCACTACAAACAGTACCACGACGGAAATATTCCGGACGACCTTTTGACGAAGAACGAAAAATTGAGATTGGAAGAACTATGGAATGAAACTGATGATGCTGGCGTCACCACAAGCTTAAAGGAAATCAAAAAGTTTGAAGTAATAAGAGATGGAAACGAAGACGATGTGCTGGACGACGAGCAAGATCAAGCTGGCAGTCAACAAAGATCTGACAAACTATCAATCAAAGCCATGAATCAATTGAACAATTCTTTAATACCCCAAAAGGCCTCAATGATTGGTTTAATCCAGGACAATTACCCCGGAAGTAAAATTAAATGTACCAAAGAAAAGTGTGACCGATCTTTTGTTAAAGAAAGTGACTTGGCCCGTCATCTCAAGTGGCACGACCGTCATTTACAGAAGATAGAAAAGTTTCTTGCTTCGTTGGATGCAGATGTATCCGAATCAAAGATGGAAAAGAAAGACGCGAGGTCAAAATTAAACGACAGTGGGTTCAAACCCGATGGAAATGAAGACGGACAAGCAGTCGAAGATGCTGACTCAAATGAACAGACTAATGGAAATGGACACGTTAATGGAACTGATGAGACTGTTAATGACGGTGATTCAGGTGTCGAAACTGAAAATACAACAAGAAAGAGAAGGAAAATTTACTTTGAACCGGAAGAGGATACGAAGGTTGACTACCCGGATTCAAATGAAGACGATGATTTGGATGCCTTGATTGATGTAGAATTAAAACTGTTGACCGCTGGAGGAAGCAATGCTGGAGATGATTAGTGTATTATAGAAGATGATGAACGAAGAGAGACGCAAGAACGAATAGACAGTAACTTAAAGTCGAAGTTAAAACAACAATTAAGACATACACTCAGCCAGTAGTTTATTGATAAATACAGAGTTTCAATAAATTCTAATATACAAATTGGTTAATAATAATACACAGTAAATGCTATTATATATGAAAAGGTCATTTAATATTCGATTTAATTGAGGTAGAACATTGATTCAGGTAATTTGAATATAGTCCCATCTTGAAATTATCTGGAATCATATCTCGGCTTCTTGTCATATCCTCTATTATATCCATCACCACTTCTCTTACTATCATTTCTACCTTGTTCCCGATGTTTTCCTCCTTGACTACTACCACTTCCTTTGTTTCCTCCATCATACCTTCCATTGTATCCATCGTTTCTATTATTACTGTTGTATCCGTCTGATCTTTTGGTTTGGTAACTATCTGCCCTATTATCGTACGTGGGTCTTTTGTGAT